>CM025785.1:21773529-21873865 GCA_014636745.2 Centella asiatica
ATATATTATATATTATATATTATATATTATATATTATATATTATATAATATGTGATGTCATATAATTGTTATTATCTCAAAAAGAAAAAAAATTATAAGTGAAAAATGTACAATATGAATATCGAGACGGTGTATGAGATATGTGATTCACACTCGATACTATTATATGTATTAATTTCAAAATATAAGTACTAATTTTGAATCCATATTATATATAAGAATATCATATGATCAATATAATTTTGAAGTTCCTCTCTAATTCTTTTTAATTTTTGATTAAATTTAAGAAGATTGAGGTTAGAGATCATCAAAATAGTAATAAGGGATCTTAGTCATCAAACAAATTAATAATCGTTGAGTATCTTACAATCACTTTTAGAACGAAATTTGTGATATTTTTGGTGGTGGGATCATAAAAGATTTCAATACTTGACCATGTAAAGATAATTTCTATATATGGTGAGCTAAAATTTTTACTCTATTAAGATGATAGTAATAATTTATGTGCTCTTAATATTAATTTGGTGTCAAGAAGCTAGTTAGTAACCAGTCAAGAGAATCAAATTGTTAACGCGCCTATTTAGGGTCATTAGCATATTATACAGAACATGTCTAAAGAGTAATAATTTTTGTACTTAGTTTTGTATGAAAATACATTTATTACGGTCTACCGATATAAAGTTTTCAATATTGACCAATACAGCAACACAAGGAGGTATGAGATACATCAGATTTTTTGTTTTTTATGTTTTGTTTTATTTTTTTGGGTCACAATGTTCGTGGTGTATATGGCTATAAATACTTTTTCATGTTAATTATGGCTGAATTTCAAACATGAATCTTAAACTTGTGCAATTTTATTGTTACAAAGTGTATTACTCCATTTCCAAAGAGTGATCTAAGTACACTTAAATAAGTAATTAAGGAGAAAAAAGAAATGGACACAAAAAAGTAGATGAAAGAGAGTGCAAGAGAGAAAATGATATAAAATATATAATTTTAAACATTTTTTCGGAGACAACTTTTTGAATGTATTTAGATCATCTTTTGGAAAAAGGAAGTAGTACATTGTATAACAATATTTCTTTAGATCATCCACATGTCTATTTATTTTTTCTCTTCTGTTATCAAAGAAATGGTAACCAAAAAAAGTATGTAATGTAATATACTAAAGAATGTTACACAAAATCTCATTCCATTTTATATTGTCGCATTATTTAAGAGTTTGAATCAGGCAATATGTCTAACTATAGTATTTATTGTATATAATAATTAGTGCCACGTAAATGCGTCAAACAGTCAATGTGTTAAGAAAAACAATCAAAGAGAAAAAACAGAAACACAATCAAGTAAAAGGTGGATAGTGCACATATTTTGATATGCAATTAAGCATTAGGCATAAATATTAACCGAAATCTTGTGATTTGAATTACTATTAGTATTGAAAATATTGATTTTCCAGATTTCATATACAAAACTTTACATAATCACTTAACTGACGAGGGATCTTTATATTTTCAAACATCAATCATTCAACCAAACATATTTTATTCAAATAAGAAGTTTTGATATGAAACTTAATAAAACCATTAAAAAAAAGGCGCAATTTTAATCAACAATATAAAAATGTACTCCCTCCGTTTCAAAATTAGAAATACATATTTTTGTTTTAATTGTTTCAAAATTAGAGATACATTTTTATTTTTGAACTACAAAAAATAATGTAATTCCTTAAATGTCATCCTACAATTTAACTACTTTAATTAACTACACTATATTCATTGGTCGGTGGTTTCTATCATAACTCTCACTATTATTAAATAATTTGATAATATAAATATATTTGGAATATAAAAATTATTTTTAAAAATTATCATTTTAAAAATATATTTCTAATTTTGGAAGGTACACAGTAATTAATTTTGCAAGTCTAAATACTTAAAATCCCGTGTAAGGTCCCAAAAATCGGAAGAGGAAATGATTTTTTTAAGTTTTAAAAGCTAAACTCCCTTGGTTCTAATTCCAAATATTTAATGGACGAGAACTCATAGAAGATTTCTGTAGAAAAGATAGTAAATGTATAATGGGTCCCAGAATACTTTAACCAATACGACAGAATTCAATTGTAGGAGTGCAGAAAATGACTTGAATGAGGAACACTGCAACTTGACTAGAGTTGTACAAACACAAAACACTTCCTCCGTTCCCAAATTACAAATACCGTTAGCATTGTATTTAAATAATACTCTATTCATTTCAAAGTTAGAGGTAGTATTTTTATTTTATTATAATATTTAGTATTATTTATGAATCCTATAATTTTATTTATGAAATTTATTTATAAATGTATAAGTGTAAAAGTTGTATTTAAGAATATTGATCATATATTTCAAAATATTTCAGTTCAAAGTTATTAAAATTAAAAAAAAGATCACTAAAATTTTAAATTAAAAAATTTCATAAACCTATTTTAAGTGAGCAAAAATGTAACACTAGTTTTGGAAAGACATTTTTGGTTAACATGAAAATTAGTATAGTAAACTATTCATTTTTGTTGGACACAAACTTTCTAGTCAACGGAAATCCTTGCGCTCGCAAATTAAATTTGCTTCTGTCCCATTTTGTCATCTAATGTTTTCTCTTGTGGAGATTAAGCTGATGGAATTTCTGTTGTTGCAAATGCAACAATTCTTACACGCTTTCGAGTAAGCTGGAGAAGAAAGTTATAAAAGTCAGATTCTTCCAAGGAGCAAGCAAACAGCCCATTGCATTGAAGAAAGCAACATAAACACTTTGGAAAGGCTGTAATTTAACGCTGTTTCTCGTTTCTCCTAAATTAGCTGAGACTGATAGGAAACAAACTGATGTGTATAATTTCTGTAAGTGCACAGATCCTTGTAATATCAATGTTCGTACAGGTCGATCCACAGAGATTAGAAAATTCTAATATTCTTGATATTTAATTCAGGCGAAATAGAAACGTAATGATTGAGAAGATTGTGTAATTAATCCTAATATAAATAAAACAATAAATATGATATGAATATTTTAAACGGAATAATTTAAACTAACTTAAACATAAATTAATTATAATTAGAAGAGACAGTAATAACGAAATAGAAAATCATTGTGACGTATATTGAAATATAAAGTTGTAATGAAAGATGTAATAATGAAGAAGAAAATATTATTGACTTCGTAATCAAGTGTTTACAAAGACGGAATAATTGATAATTGAATAGAAGTAATAAGAAAAATAATGTATAGACGGCTGAAAGAAAAAAAAAAGTAGAAAAAACGAATGAAAAAGTGTAAATTTGAATAAGAAAACTCAAAATTAAAAAAAAAACTCTAAATAAAATCTAACTCTCTTAGCCTCTAATTGTACAAGTATTTATAGGCCTAACTAGATACATTCCTATAATATGAAAACTCTAAATTTTATCACTTGGAATGTATTTAGTTTTTTTCAACTTCATCTCTTGAACTCTTTTGATATCATCCAATCTCTATCACTTTATCTCTTCAAGTAGTGGAGATTTCTTCAACTTGTCAAGTTCATTCTTGAAAGAGTCTTAAATTCTTCAAATTGTATCTTGGAAAGTCATATTTTCACATAACTCTTTTGTTAATTTAATTTCCTGCAAAATAAAATAAAAGCAATAAATAATCTAATAATAATAATAAATTGAGCATAATTAAGGTGGTAAAAATATATAAATTATAGACTTATCAAATTCTCTCACACTTATCTTTTGCTCGTCCTCGAGTAAAATAAAAATAAATGGAAAGAAAAGAAGTAACAAATTCTAAAATACTTCACTTTTGTAGGAAAACGGTTACACTTAGCATGTGCAACAAGCTGTTAAACCTCTATGTTACCCATAGTGGACGAGTTATGTCTCGTGAGGGCTTGCAGTGAATATACCCACAAAATTCATCAAAACTCATCATGGTTATGAAATAATTACTTAAATTAATTTAGATAATTATGACACACAATAAATTAAATAATTGAAGGACACAAAATAAACAACTCTCAATTTTTAACAAATATGCAATTTATATCAGTTAAATACACATAGCAAATCAACAAGAGTTAGAAAAATAACTTCTCCACTCAATCAATATTCCATACTCCCTTTATAAAGAATCAAGAAGTGGTCTTGTGCATTAAGTGCTTTGTGTACCGGCTTAAAAACATATTGACACTAAATTAGACACTTTATCTTCTTCGAATTATTTGCATCTTATTTCTCGTATATCATCTTAAGTATCTTCAGCCTAAAAGAATGCAATTAAAATGACCTTAGAAAACAAAAAAAAAACTTACGCACACCAAGAATAAAATCTCACTGCATTTTTTTTTCATATTTTCTTTTCTTTTTCTTCTTTTTTTTTTCAAGCTCGTGCAACGTCTGGTTTATTGCTTTCTATGTTACCCATGTAGCGAGCTTTTGAACCAACGACTCTCAGACTCACTAGGGACCTTAGGGCGCTAGGTGTAAAGACAATCCTCTAGGGCCTACTTGCTCGAGTAACAAAGGCTACAACCGAGATTTAGAGCTTTCAACAATTTTTCTTCTTTTTTTTTTTTCTTTCTATTGCAATTTTTTCTACTCAATATTGAAGCACAATTTAGCAACACACACAAAGAACAGAGAGAAAAGAATAAAAGTAAGGTCATCTCTCAGCTACTCCCGACGCAAGAAGACACAAAGTCATAAATAAGATCAATTATATAAATTAAGTCCGTTTTAGTAATTTTAATGATTTAAGCCGGTGAATAAGTGAGTAAGATCACAAAAAGATTAATTAAAAGGAACTAAGGACAAATATCAAGATTTGAAGTTCTCAACCTAACAAAAGTGACTTAACTATGTAATATAAACTAAACATAATTACACACAAGATAACAATGTGAGTTATCCATTTCATACACTTCAAAAATAAAATTTATTACTGTTATAATTCTTTAAGAAACTTAAAATAATAATTCATGACTCATAATTTTGTTTATTTTTTATTTTGATAACTAATAAAAGAAACACAAACGACTAACAAATGTAAAGTATAAAACAAATAAGCAAATGACCAAAATCCTCCCCCACACTTAAGTCATGCATTGTCCTCAATGAATACAATTAAAAACTCACATTCAAGAAAGCAAATTGATAAAAATAAGTTAAGATTGACTTCCCTGAAAAGTGACCGTGTGAAGAAGTGTTACTGCGAAATCGGACAGTAGGGTTGTATGAAAGTTAATCTCATTGCATTAATATTATCCATCAAAATTCGAAACAACTTCTCATCATGTAGAGGCTTTAGTTTGTTGGAGATGATCTTTAATAGCGTTCCTCCTCCACCGAAAAATAAATACTTGAGATGATCTGGCAACTTTTCAAGGAAGATTTCTGAGGTGCCTAGAAAAGCATATTTCAAATTATCAGAAAGAGGTTTGAGTTCTAATTTGGGTGAACTCTTCTCAATTGGTGCAAATTCATGTTCAAGAGGTTGGCCAACTGTTTTGGACATTAGAGTCGTAGACTCTAATAATTCATTGACCTCATTGACATATTCATTTTCATCAAAATTTTGACCAAAATGAGTTAGACAAAAATCAAGAACTTCATCATCACACATGACATTACTAGGCAAATATTGAATCAAATTGACTTCCTCTAGCGGTTTATCAGTATAATTCCTAGGTTGTTTCCCTAATTTGAAGATGTCAAGGTCAATTGTCATATCACCAACGAAAAGTTTCATTAATCCATTTCTACAATTAATTAAAGCATTAGAAGTTGCTAGAAATGGTTTTCCTAAAATGACAGGAATTTGACTATTTGGATTAAGAACAGGTTGAGTCTCTAAAACAATAAAATCAACAGGAAAAATGAATTCACCAACCTTGATGAGAACATCCTCCACAACCCCCTTGGGTACTTTGATAGATAGATCAGCTAATTAGAGTGTGACACTTGTCTTTTTCAACTCCCCTAAACCAAGATTTTGGTACACCGAAAATGGTAAAAGATTGACATTAGCTCCTAAATCAAGTAAAGTTTTTTCAATGAAAGTGTCACCAATTATACATGAAACTGTAGGACATCCGGGATCCCTATATTTCATAGGGACTTGACTTGAAAGAATTGAACTAACTTGAGCAGTTAGAAAAGCCTTCTTAGGAACATTAGTGGTTCATTTATGAGTACATAAATCTTTCAAACATTTAGCATAAGAGGGAATTTGTTGAATAGCATCAAGAATAGGAATGTTTATTTTTACTTGCTTAAATACTTATAGAATTTTATCCAAATTAGTTGACTGCTTGTTAGAAATAAGTCTAGATGGAAATGGGGCTTTTGGGTTGAAGTTTTTTTCACTAAACTTAGATTCAACTATCTTGGGTTCAACAATTTGTGATACAGACCCTTCTGGCTCAGGAGAAATGAGTTTCTCCAATTGAACAGATTCTGAACTCGATGGACTAAACTTAGCATTCAAAATTTTCTCTTCCTCAGTATCAAGTCCAGCATGATTGTTAAAAAGATTACCAGATCTCAAGGTGATTATGGAATTTACTTGATTAGTAGAATTATTATCTAAAGTATTAACTTGAGGAGATCTCTGGTTAGAGTTTAAAAACTTGGGATTATCCTCTGGCTGACTAGGAAATCTATTCTTTTCTCTCTCACTAACAATAGTTGCTAACTGACTCATTTGTACCTCTAATCAAGAGATGTGATGTAGAGTGTTTAAGCCTACAGCCTCGGATAACTAAATCAACCTATTGATATACGCACAATAAGCTAATTTAGGGTTCCTGAATGAATCACACGCTCAAGGCTATTTGAATCACACGAATAGGATCTTGTTTATATCACACAAACAATGAGAAAAATTACAGAATACTTCTGAATTTTTATTAATCAAATATCAACTGGCTATATCTTCAAATACAATAGAAGCAGCTATTTATAAGCTGTTAAGATCCCTAAATTCTAATTGGAAAGAATTTACAATGGAAAGAATTTCAATACTGAAAGATATCTAATCTAACAAAGAAAGTAAATAATTTAATTTAATCTAGGAAACAAATAACAAATATAAACTAATTATCTGAAACTAGAAAACCGGTAAAATTAGCTTTCGGAGACTATAGTCTCTGATGACGTCATTCCTGATCTCCGACAGATTAACTCACTTGCTGTTGACGTCATTAACCCCTGATGTGTTAGTCCCCGATGCGCTTAGTCTCCGATACGCGTATTAGTCCCTGATACACGTATTAGTCTCTGACGCGTCCTCGACACGATTATTAGTCCCTGGCGCGTCAAGCGTGTTCCCTAGCGCATCGTGCGTAGTCTCTGGCGCGTGGTTACTCGGCAAACTCGATATCAACAAAACAAAGGCAGTCATGCAAGAATTACTTCGAGAATCACAATGCTTATCAATCAATTCCCACGTTTCAATACCTTCATCATAATTCACCAAAATTAACCCCAACGCCTTTAAGTCTTCAACCTTTAAACACGTTGCATTTGACAAATTCCCAGCAATCTTTTTAGTCCTTGATCTAGTAGCTGGACCTCGTAATCTAAGCTCTTGACCCCCATCTGATTCCTTATCATTTATGCCCACATCAAGATGGCTTGGGCATTTGCAGTTAACAATTGCCGATCTTGAGTCATATTATGCATAAAATTTTCTTGAGATTTCACTAGTGCTTCAACATTTTTCTCTAGACAACTTAGTCTCTTATCGTTGACACTAGGAAAACTTGGGGGAAACTATGGCTGAGGTATAGAATTGGTATTAGGAAGTGCAGCAAAATTAGGCTTTGGATAACTAGTGAGCGGTGCACTAACTTGAGGTAGATTACTACTTTGATACGAAGGGCCTTGATTCCAAGAAAAATTGGGGTGATTTCTCCAACCAGGATTATAAGTGGGAGCATACGGGTCATTCCTAAGCCTTTGAAACATTGCATTTACTTCTTCAAACTCATCGGCTTGGGAAAGGACTCTAGAACACTCTTCTATCACATGGCCAGGTGAATTACACTTAAGACACATGGGTGTCGAAAGTTGGTGTACCCCTGATGGGCTTTTAGTTTCTAGCACCTCAAGTCTTTTAAGCATACTTGCCAATTTATCCTCGGTTGCAACGGAATTTTCAACTACATGTATACCCCTAGATGACCTAGGCCTTTCATTATCCCCTGTTGTTTCCCATTGCATACTTTTTTCGGCTAAATCCTCTAAAAATTGCCAAGTTCATCACTTTTAGCCATAAATTCACCTTGACACATGGATTCAACCATGGTTCTAGTTTGATAATCTAAGCCTTCATAAACAATTTGACAAAGTCTCCATTTTTCAATTCCATGGTGTGGACACTGGGACAACAAATTTTTAAATCTTTCAAAATATTTCCAAAAAGACTCTTTTTCATATTGAGAAAATTGATTAATTTTAGTCCTTATTTTGGCAGTTTTGTGATTTGGAAAATATTTCTTGAGAAAAACAATAACAAACTCGTCTCATGTTTTGATAGATTTGTTAGGAAGACTATATAACCATTTCTTGGCATTATCTTTTAAAGCAAAAGTGATGAATCTAAACCTAACTGAATCCTCACTCAACTGTTAGAATTTTCATTAAAGTACAAACTTCTTCAAACTTTTGTATAAACATGTATGGATCCTCTTCACCAGTGAACCTAGGTAACATACTTACAAAATGTGATTTAAGTTCAAAATTATTACCATTGGGTTCTGGTAGGACAATACATGTGGGTTGGGCCGATCGGGCCGGATAGCAACGATCCTTAAGGGTTATGTTTGGTTGAATTTGACCCACCATTTTTAATTCAATTGACTCTTTTAGAAATGCAACTTCAAAATCAAGTTTTCTCACAAGTCTTTTAGATTTTTTATCCCTAACCCAAATTGATTGTTGCATACACCAAACAAATAGGCAAATAGTCAAGTAAGCATAAAAATAAAAATAAATAAATATTTCCTAAATTTATGAAAATCCTAAAATTCTAGACAACTCCTAACTTGTTAAGATAAGCTAAAAGGTCCAATCAAATTCAAAATTATTCAAACCAATTGACCAGGTCATCATGTGGGAGTCTCTCCTTGAAAATCAAGGTGACTAATTAAATAACCACTATTCTCAAAGCAAATAGCCTCAAGAACGTCTTCTTAGACACCAATTACTTGGCCAGGTAAGCAATAGTTTGCTTAGACACCAATAGTAAGAATAATTAAAAATTTAGAACTCCTTTTAGACTACCTCAATATGTGATTTAGTGATATTTTTTTTTTGTTTAATAATGCACACATAAACAACCATGTAATATATAAAAACAGTAAACAATTAATATGTTTAACTACGTGTTCTACAACTAAAGAAAAAAAAGAATGGTACGTATCTTAAGTCCTCCAACACTCGTCAATATTTATTAAAAATAATAATAATAATAAATGCTACTAAAAAATAATAATAATAAACCTAGTGTTTTGTGCCTAAGTGAGCATGAAAAATGCATGAATGCGCACATAATATCTAACAAAAAAAATAACAGTTTTTTTTATATTAATTTTTCATTTTTTTATATTTTTTATATTTTATATTGTGAGAAAAGAGGGGAAAAAATTGGGTACCTTGGTGACTTAACACTAATGATCAAAATAACTTGGTCCGCCAAGATTGCGATCCAACGTTCTTTTTGCACCGATTCGTCATAAGTTTTAAGATCAAGAGTATTAAGTCCGCAATTTCAAAATTAACGACCAATTTGTTTCCTGCAATCACAATATAGAACGAATTAATAAATATAAACATATTTAATTAATAAACTAAATCGAAGAATTAACATCAAGAATTTAAAATTAATCTTAGTCCCCGGTAACGACGCCAAAAACTTGATGTGATAATTTCTGCAATTGCACAAATCCTTGTAGTATCAATGCTAGTACAGGTCGATCCACAAAGATTAGAAAATTCTAATATTCTTGATATTTAACTCAGGCGAAATGGAAACGTAATGATTGAGAAGATTGTGTAATTAATCCTAATATAAATAAAACAATAAATATGATATGAATATTTTAAACGGAATAATTTAAACTAACTTAAACATAAATTAATTATAATTAGGAGAGACAGTAATAACGAAATAGAAAATCATTGTGACGTATATTGAAATATAAAGCTGTAATGAAAGATGTAATAATGAAGAAGAAAATATTATTGACTTCGTAATCAAGTGTTTACAAAGATGGAATAATTGATAATTGAATAGAAGCAATAAGAAAAATAATGTATAGACGGCTGAAAGAAAAAAAAAGTAGAAAAAACGAATGAAAAAGTGTAAACTTGAATAAGAAAACTCAAAACTAAAAAAAAAACTCTAAATAAAATCTAACTCCCTTAGCCTCTAATTGTACAAGTATTTATAGGCTTAACTAGATACATTCCTATAATATGAAAACTCTAAATTTTATCACTTGGAATGTATTTAGTTTCTTGTGGAGATTTTTTCAACTTGTCAGGTTCATTCTTGAAAGAGTCTTAAATTCTTCAAATTGTATCTTAAAAAGTCCTATTTTCACATAACTCTTTTGTTAATTTAATTTTCTGCAAAATAAAATAAAAACAATAAATAATCTAATAATAATAACAAATTGAATATAATTAAGGTGATAAAAATATATAAATTATAGACTTATCACAAACCTTGCTGCAGGGCCTTCTCAGAAATGAGAAACATACGTGTCAGCGCACTCGAGGGTCCCACCACAACACTAGCCAACCACAAGTTATTTTTAACTATTCTCTGCATCCACTATTCTTCGCCACGTGTCGGTCCATGATTCTCTCCAGCCCCGCTGGCATCTGCCTACAGCTACTCTACCCTCCCCCTACTTCAATTTGCCCACAACCACAAACCTCACAAACAAACTCCTCTTCAAACAAAGAAAAGAAGAAGAGAAAAAGAAGAAATGTTTAAGGAGGAGCAAAATGGCTGCAACACTTGGGCGCGCATTTGTGACACGTGTCGCTCCGCGCCGTGCACAATTTACTGCCGGGCTGATTCGGCCTATCTGTGTACTGGCTGTGACGCCCGCATCCACGCTGCAAATGGGCACGCCTCGCAACACGAGCGCGTTTGGATATGTGAGGCGTGCGAGAGAGCTCCCGCCGCCTTCATATGCAAGGCGGATGCAGCGTCGCTGTGTACTAACTGCGACGCTGACATCCACTCTGCCAACCCGCTGGCGAGCCGCCACCACCGTGTCCCGGTCGCACCAATACCCGGCTGCCTTTATGGCCCTCAGGCCGCCAAACCTGGAGGGTCGATGCTAGGCCTTGGAGGCAATGAAACAGAAGATGGGTTCTTGACTCACGACCCCAATGAGGCAGCAGATGAGGATGAAGCGGCTTCATGGTTGTTAATCAATCCTATTAAGAAAAACCATAACCAGACTACAAATGGGCTATTGTTTGGAGGAGAGGCTGTTGATGAGTACTTGGATTTTGTTGAGTATAATTCATGTCACGATAGTCGGTTCACAACTGATCAGCAGCAATATGTTGTTCCCCAGAAAAGCTACGGAGGCGATAGCGTTGTGCCAGTTCAAGGACTAGAGCCCAAAATTCATCAGTTTGAGCAGCAACCGCAGCAGCACAATTTTCAGCTGGAGATGGATTATGAAACCTCAAACACAGGGTATGGATACCCCACTTCACTTAGTCACAGCGTAAGTTTTTCTACTACACCCTATCGAATTCCGAAACACATATTCAAAAACATACAATTACATGTATATAAATGTTCATGTAATTGGGCTCTTGTTAGATTTGGGTTTGAGGCTATTATGTGTGTTATTGCTTTCCTGTATAATATGGAGCAGTCCTGCAGTTGTTTTCATTTCCCAGAAATGATTCACAAAAGTCATCTTCAATTAGTTCAAGGATTTTCAAAACCGTCTTTTTGTTACATTTTCAATTAAGAGCATCACTTCAGCACCTGTTAGGCACACTTTCTATAATTATCTAACTACAAGAATTTTAGTAGTTTTACCTTGATAAATCAGCTCGTACTATAATTAGCTAATTAGCTCTCATCGTCATCTTCATACCAAAAGAGGAATTCATGCAGCTTATTCTTATTCTGTTTTCTACCACCCGTCTCTGCAAATGAAAAAACAAGACATCACAGGGCATATTCTGAATCTTAATTTGTTTCCTTCTTCCCTTTAAATATCCTGCGAAGCATACATTCTAGGGGGGAAGTTGCAACCTTAATCTTCTCAATAGACACGATTGATTTATTTTACTGCCTCTAGATTTCCTTTTCTTGCCTCCAGAATCGCTTGCTCAGTCGCTCTTCTTTCTATCTTTATCCTGTGAATTCTTTATTTTTATGTAAAGTACTACTACACATGATATAATGTCCAAGCTCAAGCACTAGCATTAATGCATAATCAATTATTACATATACTACTGGGAATCCTAAATTTGTCACAGAGGTTCATAATTATTTGCAGTTTTCAAAATAAATCAAATATATGTTAGCTTGAAAAGCATTTTGTGTTATAGCTCTAAATGCACCTCTCCAAACTTCAAATTAAGTTTACAATTACTATCAATTCACTCTTCATTCTATTGGTTAATGCTAAGACCGTAACAACGAAGTTATTTCTAAACTCAGGTTTCTGTATCCTCCATGGATGTTGGTATTGTTCCAGAATCCACAATTATGAGTGATATTACTATTTCACATCCAAGACCCCCCAAAGGTACAATTGACCTATTCTCGAGCCCCCCGATTCAAGTGCCTACCCAACTCAATGCAATGGACAGGGAGGCCAGAGTCCTCAGGTACAGAGAGAAGAAAAAAACACGGAAATTTGAGAAGAGAATAAGGTATGCCTCAAGGAAAGCATATGCAGAAACCAGGCCGAGGATCAAAGGCCGGTTTGCAAAGAGGACTGAGGCAGAGGTTGAAGTTGATCAGATGTTCTCTTCAACACTAATGGCAGAAAGTGGATATGGCATTGTTCCGTCATTCTAAACCCGAATGCAAACACTACAAACAACTATCTAGGGACAAGAATTGTTACCGATAAAACGATAATGACTAATCTACTCCTTTATCATCCTAACTTCTTTTTTAGCAAGTTAGATATGCTCTGTAATATTTTTCATTCTAGTATTTACTTCATGTAAATGCGTGTACTCTACAGTTTTGATGTCTGTATCTGTCCAAATACAATATTTATTTCGAATTAAATTTTTACATCCAAAGTTTTCTGTTTCCTGTTTTTTTTTTTTTTTTTCTCTTGATGATGCATTCAAATGTTTCATGAGCCAGAAGATATTGATGAGACAACAAAGATGTATATCCAATATGAAAAGAAGGTTTAAAAAAAAGTGAAAAACATCCACAACACTAAGGAATGGAAGGATAAAAGTAAGCACCATAGGGATCAACCTCAAAGTTTTGAGATGCTTTTTGGCTTTCCACTCGGAATTTGATTTATGCTTTACTCAGCTTTCAGTATCTAGTTGCTTTTCTTCTTTATCCTTATACTTCACCATTTTTCATCATAAACATCCAATGCAGCACTTCCTAGTTCCTACTGATCTGCACCAGTGCTTTTCCTTCATTCAGTCAGTATATGTTCTAGCACAAAGATAATCAATGCCCTGCAAGGAACAAGAATTTTGTTAATACATACTGCTGGTAGTATTCAATGCCCTATAAGAACATGCCAAGAGTGGAGCAAAATGCAAGAAAAAACCATAATCACCAAAGATGTAAAGTCATAGAAACAAAATCATATTTCCCATATCGCAATATTCAATTCTCTATTCTTTAATTGAAATTTCATATCCCCGGTCTACCCACAACATACTAAAGTATTACAACAAATGCAGTTGGGATACTTCATTTAGTAATAAAACAATCTTCAGATGGGATAGAGAAAATATAAGAAGTTTGTACTGGTCACGAGTGGTGAAATTTATGAAGAAATTTATGGGCATGTTCATTTTCAGCAACTTCAGACGCTACTGAAGACAGCAACACAGTTTGTACTGTTCTCTAAGATAAATGGCAGTTGATAATAGACCAAGATAATGATAATGCCAAGTCAATCTCGTAAGTTACTGCTAAACGAGCAACCCAAACGTGCACAGAAAGTCACAAAAGAACGGGAGGTTTATGAAATACTCGGTAAATTGTAATTTTTCAAACCTTCAATATGAATAATTTTTCAGGAAAAACCAATAATATCATATTATAAACAATTTTGTTACAACATCAGTACAGTTGCATTTCAACTTCTTTTATCACTAGTTACAAAATTGAACTTAGATTCCAAAACTACCAAATTGAGCTAAAAAAAGTGTACGCACGTACTTCAAACTTTGACAAACATCAATTTGTGAATAAAAGTAAAAGGAGCAAGTGATGAATAGTGAAAGATTAGATTGAGGCATTAATGCATCATAAATAAATTTACTTTGTGGCTTTTTGTTTGAGACCTTTGTCGGCCATGAATGTTATCGTCGCCTCCTCAATACTTTTTGAATCGAGATAATGTCCACTTGGTCCAGATCCTGGTACATCTAAGAATATTCTTCTTCAAGCATTATCATGCTCAATAAGTAGGTATTTTGTAACTGGGAAGCTTATTAATCTTTCATCATTAATATTCTACCAACAGTGAGAGGTTGACATTAGCAAAATCTGTTGATCTGATCTTCATCAGATGCTTGAGATCAAGTATCTGCATTTATGACCCAAAAAAAAAAAAACATTTACTAGCATTGGGAATATTCACTTCCACATTCAGCTGTGTGTATACACCTTCAGAATAAGAAATTTTGACTTTTACAAAGATGCAAAACATAAGATATGAATGATAAACTTATGTCTTTTGCATATCTATTGTGATCTCAAGCTTTTTATGATTAAGTAGAACAGAAAATTTGGTCACTATTTTGACCAAAGTTTCTTTTGAGTCTGACATCAAACCAAACAATGTAACCTAATTTATTGTAGTTCTTAACTACCATGATAACATAACAAAATTGATGGGTAAAATAATATCTGAATTGAATGTTTTCATCTTCTTTTCTTTTCTTTTCCCCTTTGAACTTGAAATAAACACAATAGGAAACTTATGAACTCCATTTTTTTTTAACTCAAATTAGATGACAATGCAAAATTTGTACATGGAATACTTACACACACACAGAATTCCACACAAGGTGCACCGAATATTTAACCAAGCGATCCAGAATTGAGTATTACTCATAAGACTCTACACGTACAAAATAGTAGAACTGAACTTTTAACCAAGCGATCCAAAATTGAGTATTACTTGTTAAACTCTACTAATTTACGATCCTAATGCTTCTTTATTTTAATAAAAAAACTATAACTCGACATGTACAAAGTAGTTGACCAGACAAATTTACAAAAGTTTCAAAATTTGAGTAACACAAAAAGAACTCCATTTGAACTTTTGACAGAGTTACACGTATAAATATAAGTTTTTCTCATTAAATTTGTTATAAATATTCAGTTAAAATAAAAATAAAAAAATTATAATGATATTTAAAAATAGCATTGTAATAAAAGAATTATGCAATTGTAATTTTTTTTTTTATTAAGATGATCGAACATATTTTCCTTTTAACAAATGGAGTATATACGCACCTATGTAGTATTTCTACATTCACAATCAATCGGAATAAACAGAATCGTCGAGCTTGTTGAGTATTACACCGATTCGGAAAGAAAAGAAATCATATTTTCCAAATGAGGAGGGTCCAAATCTCTCACCCCATCGTAATGGATAAAAATTATTAATAATATGCCGATCTAATTGGCGGGGGAATCGATTACTTTAGTTTTTTTTTTTTTTTTTTTTTTTTACTTCTAAAAATTGAGGTTTATTGGAACTTCGGGCTAATTGTTTCTTGATGGGCGACACATCATTGTTAATGTTGGGCTTGGAGCTTAAAGATTTAGGCCTTTGGCTTAAAAGATTCATTGGGCTTTAATACATATAGTTGGGTAATGTATGTGGAGTGTAATTAATAATAAACGCCTTGTTTGGCTTAGCTTTGTCTAAAAACAGCTTATTATTATTTTGGTAACTTTTTACCATCAACTTTTTCCATTAGTAGGAAAATGTGTTTTAGCAATAGTTTGTTTAAGGAACAGCTTTCAACTTTTCAAAGTTCAAAAAGTTGTATTATGGCAATAGCCATCGGATGCTGTTGGATGGATATATATATATATAAAATATATATATATATATATATTTCATACATAATTGAGCAACACTGCTAATGTTAGATTCAACGAATTTTAAACTGGGTAATAAAGTATAATAAAGCCTTTCTAATTTTGATAGATGCTGTTAATTTCTCAGTATCCAAATTTTAAATTAAATTTAAAAAAGATATAAGTTTCATTTAATCTTTTCAATAAATCTTTTTTATTAGGTATAAGATATTTAATCCATTTCAAAGTTTTATTCAGAGCTTTATAATTAATAACTAATTTGGGAACTCCTCGTTCAATTTCTAAATTTTTGTTTACATAAAAAGCAGCACAACTCCAAGGAGATGTACTGTCCCAGATTAAAGATTTTTCTTTTAATCCTTAAATTTCTTTTTTACAAAATTCTAATAATTTCTTATTCATCCGAATAGGTCTTGCCTTGGTTGGAATTAACCTATCATTGAAATCTTTTTCAAAAGGTAAATCATCAACATGTTTTTTCCTGTTTCAGAAAACAGTTAGTAATTCACTACATAAATTTTATTTTATTTTATTTTCTATTTGAATAATTTTTTATTTTATATTATTATTTTCTAATTGTGTTTATATATTTTTTGTTTTTAAATCATTTTGAATAAAATTTAATTGTTTTTCTTTAAAAATTAAATTATCTTTTAATTCATTAATTTCTTTTGTTTGAAGTATCAAACTGATTATGTCTACAAATGCTTAAGGCAATCATTAAACATGCATTCAAACATTCTTTTGTTAGAGGTTTTATACTAATTTAAACTAATCCAATATGCAAAAAATTATAATTATCTTTATGTTTTAATATTCCTTGATCAAACATATGTATTGTTTCTAGTTGATTTATTATTGGAACAGTCCTTTCTACTGTTTTAATAATTTTCTTTGATTTGAAATCAAAAGTATTAATCATATAAATTTCATTTGGAGATACAGTGGGCATCTCCCAAGTTTTATATTTTTCAATAATTTCTTTATATTCTAATTTAGAAGAATTTTTTTAATAATTATTTGTCTAATTTGATCTTCATTGATTTTCTTGCTAGGGTTTCTATTTAGCATTATTACCAATTATTATTATTGTTTAATATAATTCTTTCTTCTTATATTGTTCCTCGGTCAATGACTTACTGGTCTGACTACCCTAAATCTACAAAATTTACTGTCAACGCGACTAGAGAAAACTTAATATGAATTTGAACTATACTATCACAATAAGAATTTTTGGCTCTGATACTAAAACTAACCCAAGTATATATATAAGAATAAATTGAGCCTATGGCTTTCTCGAGTGGAAATTGAGTATATATAAAGTTAGGTACCTAACCGAGAAACTAAATTAATTTAGATTGTTCAAAATAAAAAAAAAAACATGTAATATGAAACCATATACATGAAAAAAAAATCATTTAAAGTAATAAAACATCTAAAATCTAAATCAATTTAAGTTTGTTAAACAATATTTATTATTATTATTATTATCAAGTTCTTTCATTTGGTAATCATTCATTTACATCGAGTTGAATGAAAAGATAAATAAATAAATTAAAAATTGACATTTTCACTCTCTGGAAATTTCGCGCCCACAAGTTTCATTTAAAGTAAAGAAAAAAGAAAAATCGATGATAATAATAGTTTACTGAGGAACAAAGATATTGCACGAAATAGCTCAATAAGCAAACAACGCATAAAGTTTCAAATAATCGTTTAGGCTGTCTAAAACAGCTCCTAGATTCATCAACAAGACTAGCATATATGATAAATACCATGTTCTAGAAGGAATCCAATAAGCGTGGTATATATTCTTCATCATAATATATATTACATATTAGTAATAAGTTAAACCCACAAAACATACTTTATATTAAAAATTCTTCACACCAATTGTGGAAAAATATAATAATGTGGTTTGGTTGAAAAAGATGCGAATTAGTGCACCACAAGGCCATAATATAATATATTCCCCCCATTTCAAAATTAAAAATACGTTTTTAAGATAACGATTTTTAAAAATAATTTTTATATTTTAAATATATTCCTTTTATCATGTTATTTAATATTAGTAAAAATTATAATAGAGATCATTAAGTAATGGATGTAATGAAATTAATTAAAATAATAAAATTACGGAATGATATTTAAAGAATTTCATTACTCTTTATAATTATAAAATAAAAACATATGTCTAATTTTAAAATAATCAAAAAAAAAAATGTTTATCTCTAATTTTGAAAGGGATAGAGTAATAAGACGTATAAACTATTTGGATATCTTTGTAATCTAAGTGACCCCTCCGTTGTTCCTCCGTGGCTCCACACATCCCTCATCTAAATGCTCCTAAAAAAATTCCAACATTATCAATCATATTTTGTAACTCTTGATTGCTATGTTGTGTTGTCAGATTTAATTGTAGTGTAATTATCCATGATTAAATGATTGCTTAATATAAAAACGTTATACTCCCTTATATATTTTATGATACTTTTGAGCATTTATATATACCTCCCCTCTATCTTTTTTTTCTTTATTACGGTCTCAATTTTATCTTAAATATTATTATCATTCATTTTAAAATTAAATATATGTTTTGACTTCAAAATTAAATATACGTTTTGACTTTTTAAGTGAAACGATGACATATAAAATTTAAATTAATTACTATCAATTTAGTTAATTATAGTTAATGTAACTATTATAAATTTAAGGTTTATAACAAAAATATTTGATCATAACATAATTTATATCTAAAATTTTTATAAATTATATTAATTTTGGAGTTCAATATATCGTCATTGGACCAAAAAAATTAAAATATATTTTTAGTTTGAAACAGATGGAGTATTTGTTATGACAATAAGATAAAAAATATTTAGAAGACTTTATATCTCCTTCGCTCATTTAAAAGTAAAATCGAATCATGTATGTCTATATATATTTAATTATTGGTCAAAAATATAAAATTAATAGTTGTCAAAAATTTAAATGTTACTTTTCTTTTTTTTTTTTGAAATAGATGAAGTATTTATTTCTCCTCGATTGGTTACAAATACAAATCAAGAACCTGGTTAATAGATTTAACTCAAGGAGCATTTAATTAAGTCCATGTAAAATATTAGGATTTGATTGAATTTTTTAAAAAAATAATTTTCAATCGGTTATGACTTTTTAGCAATTGATTCCATCATTAATGCATTTTTTCCAAATTAATTATGGCTTTTAGGAAAATGATTCCATATCTATCAGATTTTTCTTTACTTATATATATCTTGATTTAATTATTATGTTTTAAGATCCGAAATGGAGCTTGTGGCATGATGTAATGCTAGATGCCTTAGATTCCTGCTTTAATATGAAGTGGATGAGGTTTTAAATTAAGTTTACCATTACCCACTTCTTTTGTACATTTTATTCTTTCTTCTCACTTTGTGCCAATATTATGACTTTACGAGCTCAATTTGGCCTTTCAGGTGTCTCCTGCATTTTTTTAGCCTTTTGGTATCTTTTGTACTTGCTTTGTGATTACATTTTCAAATCTTCTACCTTATATTATTTATCATTTACAATATCTTTTTGAAACGATACAAGTTATGTTATGCGATATTAAAATTATATCAATAATGTGACATAAAATAAAACCATATTTGCGATAAATGACGTGAAGTTGTGGACTTTAATTCACGGGATGATCGAATGAAATATAGAGCTATTGTCAATAATTAATATTTATAGATAACAAATTAAGTTCTAATATTTGCATTGGATATATATACTGTCTACAAATTAATGTATTTTATTTTATTAACAAATTTATGTATTTTATTCTATTATATTAGTAAACACAATAAATGATGTATATACTGAAGACGTAGCTTTATTCTCACAAGTATCAGAAATTTGCACTAGGTCCTCATATATTTATCACCATAAAGACAAATTATTTTTTTCTTTTTTGGTTTCTAAAGACAAAACTATTTATATTAAGGATTACTGTAATGAAAGATGCGTGCACCGTTGTAAAGAAATTACTTGTACCACTACTATCTACCTCGGTGATTCTTTCAAAATTTACACACCTTACCACAGTGATGATTTCTTTTTAATTTTAGCTTTAGACATGCTAAAAATATTATAAACTCATATATATATATATATGAGTTGTTCTAGAGCTCAAATAAATTAATCTAGTTAATTTTAAGCTTGGAAATGTTTGAATTAACTTTTTAAAAGTGAACAATATAAGAAATGATAATATAAGAACAATATGTGTATTTGAAAGATAAAAAGGTAATATATTAAGCCATTATTATATTATTATTCTGTACGGTACGATCTCAACTTACCGTAATGAATCATTTTACAACCAATTATTATCAAAAATTGCAAATAAAATCATGTTGGACCGAAACACCTAGGTTAAGCTATTTAGTGCACTTCGGAATTACTAACGTCCAATACAAAAACCTAATAGAATAGTA
This sequence comes from Centella asiatica, assembly GCA_014636745.2. Taxonomy (NCBI): domain Eukaryota; kingdom Viridiplantae; phylum Streptophyta; class Magnoliopsida; order Apiales; family Apiaceae; genus Centella; species Centella asiatica. The sequence goes on from CM025785.1 coordinate 21,794,355, forward strand.
ATTGATTTTAATTATCTCCACCAATATAAGAACTTACAATATATAAAGGAATTCATACGATCTAAGAAGGGTACGTAAAAGATTATCTGTTTAAGCATTACTACTATTCTTTTTAAATGCTTATTCTCACACCTAAAATTCCACCGATAATAATTTCTTATATATCTTTTTTCATTATATGCAAATTAAACCTAACCATTCTGGCCGCATTCACAATAAGATGATTTCATACTTTTTAAACAATAAGTTGCTTAAAATTTTCAACAAAATGATGTATTTATTATCGTAAAAACTTAATGAATTCGCCCACCACTTTTTTACCACTCGACAACGTTCGTACTTCCGTCGCAACAAACATGGAAACTCTTTTCTGGAACAGTGATAGTTTCTAATTATAAATTAAAATAAAATATTAATCATGTATATAACAGAATAAAATAATCTTCTATTCTAAAATAGAGAAAGTAAATTAATTACTTTGACCAATGTATTATTGTACTGAGTAGAACTAATTAAGTACATTTTAATAATCATTTAAAATAGAAAAGATGATTGAATTTTATTTATTCTTCATGTAGATTCTTCCACCATAGGACGTAGGAATGAAATGACAGCTTTAAACTTTGAATTACATGTATTACAGTAACACCGTGTACACAATAAAGCAAATACATGCATCGGTGCACTTGGCCTAATTCTCACGTTGATACTATCTCCCCACATTTCAAATATAAGATCTTCGTTATTAAGTATTAACTTTTAAAATTAACTTGAAATATATATTTTAAAATTTTATATTAGCACTATTACTTTGACTTTTTGAGAACATATACAAATTACCCTTCTTATTCGTTTAGCTCTTTCTTTTTTAATGGATTATCATATTTACAATAATTTTTAATAAATTAAGTAACATATTTTAATCTAGTTCAATAATACTCCTCTTATTTCACAAAAATAACAACATTTGAACTTTTTAAAAATATTAATAGTACATATTTTTTTAGGTTGTGGGTTAGCTCACATGGTAAATAACACTCTTTTTAAACCTTGAGGTCAATGGATCAATAGGTTAGAATTACGAAGAATTTTTCCGATAAAAAATAAATAAATAATACATGTCTGACTTAGAATTCTATATGTAAAAATAATATGTTTTTTCCGTGATAAAGACTTGTTATCAATGTTCAATTAATAATAATATTAGAAAATTATAATGATAAATTTTAAAAAATATAACATCATAATGAAAAATTATATAATTATTTCTTTTTTTTTAAACAAATTTTATTCTCAAATGTTTTTTTTTAACGGAAAGAGTAGCTGAAGTTGATCTTACATTTTGAGTGGAGGAAGAACACTTCAATTATATTTCACTTCATATTGCGTGCTTTTCTTCTTTTTTTTTTCTTTTTTTCTTTTTTCTTTCATTTTTATCTCTCTTAAAGAACGAGCAATAAAGTTTAGAAAGTTACTCCTATGAAAAAACAACGAACACAAAATAATACTCCTTCTGTCCATTAATCCTTTTTTAATATAAAAACTTAATTAAATAGACTTGATCAATGGACTAAGGGAGTAATATAAATATAAATAGAATATTATGTTAAGAGGATTGATCAAAGCCAATATATATTATCCAAATTAAATTATCATACATATTTACGATATTTAATTTATTTTTATGCAAGATGAGGGAGAATTGAGAGATTACGGACGAGGAAAGTAGGATGAGTTTCAATTAACAGCAGTGTAGCTGATGATCAAATCCAAGTTGCAAAAACCTAAGAACTTTAAAATAATTAGTGGATTAGACAGAGAACAAGAATCTTCCTTAAATTCGAAAAAATTACAATATATTTTAAAAAACAAACTACCTTTTTGAAGCACTAGGGGCAATTTGGTAAAACTATCTATTATCATTATCCATGCACAGTCATTACTATTGAACGTTAGAAACATTTTCAATTTTTTCCCCTAGCCCTATAAATACAAACATATCTTAACACCATTCCATAACACAAGCAAAAACTAGAGAGAGAAAAAAAAAGTACTTAGTACAAAAGAATTACGATGAGGCCAATTCCTAGTCCAGTAGTACACACCGCCGTCACCGGAACCAACACAGTGGCCGCCGGAATCCACCGCTGGAATTCTCCGGTGCCATACCTCTTCGGCGGCTTAGCACTAATGTTGGGGCTTATAGCACTCGCTTTGATCATTTTAACATGTTCATACAAGAGATCATCATCTTCTTCTGATTCAACGGCGGATGATCATGCTTATGACGATGAAAAATCCGGCAAGCCGGCGGCGTACGTTCTTGAGCTGGAAATGGAGCCGAAGATTGTGGCTATTATGCCTGGGGATGACATTCCCACCTTCATATTGAAGAAGTCTACGCTTCTTCAATAAAAAAAATATATATATTGTACGAGTACTCCTAATTTTTCCACCTTAGGAGTATCATTTTTTTTTAATGAAATGCTAAGAAAAATAGGTTAGTTTTGTATAATTTTAGATATTGCTGGAGTATAATGTTCAATTGATGAGCTTAATTAGAAATTAAATTTTGTTACTTTATGCATCATATATAGTTTAATTAGTCAGATCCAACTACATCTTGCTAGCCGCCTTTTTCTTACTAAGTTTTTATTTCAAGCTAATTTCATTTTCTTTTAAATTATGGTTTGATTGTGCTTAGTGCAGATGGATTTTCTAAAAAAAAATTGGTGATTGAGATTAAGAATTAATTACGTGGCCACTTCACTGGCTTGCCCTTCAAAAGATCCAGTAGCACATGGCCATCTTGTTGTTGGGTGGAATAAAAGCTTTGGTATTTTTAAAAAAAAAATGAAAAAGAAATTGGAAGGTTAAAGAAGTGGTAACATGAAATTAAGACACACTCAATGCAAAAAGATTAGAAAGCTTAAATTATCAACCAATTGATGGTGTTCTTCTTTAAATTTAATTAATTTTCTTGATTAATTTAAGTTTTCCTTATAGTCCTTCCATTTTTCCGAGTTTCAAGTTCCTGACAAATTTAACAAAGTAAATGGGCTAAGATTTTATTTCATGAGATTTCTCAATTCTCATGCATTCTAACTTCTAATTAAATTTCTAAACCCAAAACCTCGCCTTTGTACGTGCTTTCCGAAGCAAGCATTTCTTCTTTGTTTTATTCTTTGGTGGGATGCGTAGCTTCTTTTAGCAAACTATGATTAATAAATAGCATGATTATAATTATGGACATGCTCGTTAACCTTATTAGTTATTGATTATCTCTTTTGAAAAGTAAAAAAAATATGATTTTTGAATTAAAGTGAATGTGTGACTAAGTGTGTGACTATTTAGACAATAATTTTATATGTAAAAAAAAATTACAATTAAATCAAGCTGAAAATTTTAAAATAAATGAACTTGATAGTAAAAAGAATTAAAACCGATCGATCATTTGTTTAGGTAAAACTTAATATTAGTAAGATTTATTAGTTAAAATAAACTTAAATTTCAAAGCAATAATACATTCAACTAAAAAAAATGTATCAGCGCTTTAAATATAAATTTCAACCCTTCTTCATTTACATTTACCACCGAAGAATCGTTCTGTTTTCTTGTGTGTGGGTGGGTGTGTGTGTGTGTGAAAGTACCACTCAAGAATCATTAGTTCATTTTTATGCACAAATTCCATATGCACTATCATGAATCTAGCGGGACACCGGCCGGCCACTAGTTCGAATCAAGACTTTGTAATGTCAATTAATTGTGGGATCGATCATACATATGCATACATATATATCAATTTTGGATCAAAATCAGCCACGTTTCTATGTAAGTTCTAACTTACTAGTTGGATCATCAACTCCAATGTGAATGTGAATGTGAATATCAATGAATGAAGGGTGTATATAGCAGATGATGACGATAATTTTGTGTGTACCGAACGTGTCCCAACTTACTCTTAATTAAGGTGTTAATATTCTTAGTGATATGCGTTAACTCAAGTAAAAATTGTTTGAATTCATTTAATAAGATATTTTGATTTTGAATTGTTGGAATCACTGTTTTCGAAAAAATTTGACCAAAGGACAGTTCAAATTAATCGAGATAATCCGGATACCAGATAAAAAATACCAAAAAAAATGTTAATATTCTTAAGATCGAGAGATAATATTATTGTTTTCTATTTGATTAATTTCCCAAAATATATGAAGTTGATTGGAATGTGATGTGAAATCATTCATTGGTTTATGTGCTAAAAATTTACTACTTCCTTTTCAAAATGTATTACTTTTGATTTTTTATACGTATTTTTAAGTGAAATTTAACATACTTTCTTCATTCCATCAAATAAATCTTTTAGGTCACTTTTTTTTTTCTCACCATATAAATCATTTATACTTTTTAGAGAGAATTTAATGATATATTTCTTAAAATACCCTCAATTAAATATAATGAAAATTAGTCATTTAATAGAAAGAGAAGAAATACTTACTTTCGTACATTGAAAAAATACAAGGTTATTTCTTACATTTCATACAAAGTCAATATATTAATTAATGATTTTCTTAATATTTGTGAATTGTCAAAAAAAAATAAAGTATACAAAGGACGGAGGAAGTATATTAAAAATTAAAAATATTTTCAATGAGAAATAATATGATATAAAAAATATTTAAAGTGTACTAAAATTTATCTAAAATTACATTAAAAAAAAAAAGAAGTTAAAACGTCATACATTATGAAAAAAGAAATTATACAAGATATATATATTCCATGTATCAAGAAAAGACGACCCTTGTGCAGTTGAAATGGCGTGCAAATACCGATTCCATATATATGCATAGCTAGAGAAGACATTTGATGAGGATTTTGAGAATTGACATTTATAATTGACTTGTTATACCACATATTACTCTAAAAAAGAAATCTCAGATTAGTTGAAGAATATAATATGACCACTATTGGACATTGATTCCTTGTAAATTCTCCATATCTTCAACCTGTTGTCAATGTTGTGGACTTAACATAGAAGCATATATAGTCAACCTACATTTACTTAATTAACTAAATTAGTCTTGTAGTAGAAGCCGTTAGTACTTGTATACGAGTTATAGATGCAAAAGTTGAAAGAAAATTAATTTGATGAAATTAAAATAAAAAAATAAGCAGCTTTATGTTAATTGAAGAAACGCCACCAAAATGTTAAGTACGATGACTCAAAGGTCTTCTACTAGCTAACTTTAATTGCTAACTACTATCTTTCAATATATAAATTCATATATAATTTATCAGTGCTTAGGACAATTAATTGTGAATCTTTAATAATATGGAATTCGTTTGGAGAATCGAGGTAATTCTTTTATAATATTACAAGTTTTGTTACTCATGTCAAGTACGTGTTTTATTTTTTATAGTTATATATTTATATAATTAAATTTTAAAAACTAAATTTTTTTTATAATTGTTTTTAATTTATAAGTATTCGTTATTATTATTTTAGTTATATTTTAATAAAATTTTATTGTAATAAAAAGTTAAAAACTTTAAAACTCTAAATAAATTGGTTTTATTATATAAGAGTAGTAGACTCGTTCGGTTGGAACGACAATAAAATTAATTTAAACACTTATTTAAATTTTTTTGGATAAGATCTTTGTTCAGTTTTTTATATACAAAGAATATATTTCTAAATATGAACTTAAACGAAAATCTTGACTCTATTATTAGATATGTAAATTATTTTATGATATTAAGTTCGTTGAGATAAGTTTTAATTAAATTAATCATTAAATTATTTATCTGTACTTGCTTTGTAAGAAATATTATGCTAATGCAATATATTAACAAAAAAAAAACATTAATTTTATTAATGCGCCCTAATTACTACTCGGTGTATAAACATTAGGTTGGAAATAGAATGATTTTTGCTGTGATTATTTTAAAATGTATTTCTAAATTTGCACAGAAATAACTTATGTCTAGGCTAACGGCTAATGGGGTGTTCATTTCTTACATATTTTGTACTAAAAATTATTTTTCAGATTAAAATAACGGTTTGAGTGTTTTTTTCCTACTTATTAACTAATTTAATTTTTAACTTTAATTCAAATCTAAGAAGTTATTTTTTGTTACTTTTTGGATTATGGCTATTTCTTTTATTAGAATGTTAATTTTAAACAATTTTTTCATCCAAACACTTTTTAACTTATGATTTTGACACATTTTAATTTAAAGCAACAAGTTAGATTTCAACTTTAATACATAAACAAAAAGTAGGGTCATAAATGGTAATCGAAATATTCGATATTTGTTTGCATTCTTATTCGAAAAAACAAATAATATATGTATTCGATTTAAAATGAATACAAATATATGTGTATCCGTATCCAAGATGTCCGTTATAGATTATATCCGTCATTTATAATATATTTTATTTAATATTTGTGTTATTTACTTGTATAGAATAGAAATTTTTTTAATCCATACAATTATTTATAGCAAAAACGAATTTAAAATATATAAAAAATGAATATTATTACTAATATGATATTTTATTTGTATTTTTCAAGTGAAATTTATTTAATAAGTATCACATAAGTTATTAAATTATTGAAAATTATTTTATTTAAACGGTAACAAATAATCTGTATTCGTATTCGAATTTAATTTAATTTAACAGATATTATTCATTTTATATTTGTATCCATAATAAATAAATAAATATACAAATATAAATATATTCGTATCTATGTTTGACAGTTTATATCCTTGAGAGGCAGTAAGTATAGCGGTAAGAATGACATCTTTCAAGGCATGGGGCTCAATTGTATGAAAATGGACAAAAGAGTAAGTGAAAAGGTAGCGTGAGTAGGTTGTTTTGGTGTGGCATTGCATCAAAAATCCAAAGGGGGGTTGCATATCTCATGTCGTAAGCTTTTGTCAGTGGAGACATAGAATATCTTAATTAATTCTCTCTCCACTATGTTTTGTTCTTGTTTGAAGTAGTTTCTTATTTCCTTCTCATTCAAGTTGGTATTAAATTATTGATTGTCCTCATTATATAAATTGCTAGGGGCACAAACACATCGTACCCCACCCCCAATCTCTCTCTCTCTCTCTCTCTCTCTCTCTCATATACACACAAAAATTAAAACTAATTCCATCTGTTTCGATATCTATTTGCTTATGCCAAACTTTAAAGTAAGTAGTATAAATAAATTTTCAATAGCCAAATCCTGCAATTAGAAATACTATAGACATTAATTAATACTCTCCGTATTGTATTATATAAGGGAAGAAAGATGAATCCTCGTATTCTCTTCTTTAATGATTAATTAATGTAAAGTTCCGGTACCACTGAAAATTAGTCGAGCATCCAACATATTTTATAAGTGCGTCTCATATGTGCAAACACTAACCAAATTATCGTCCACATTCATATGAACACAAACACATGTACTACTATTACCATATATACATATGTAGTTCAATTCTTTGCCGTTTCATATATTGCATAATTGGAACTGACTAATATTATAGTAATTGTACATTTAATTGGTTGGTGGATGCGATGGCTCGGTTACGCAACTTAAAAGTGGACTACTAAATTACAAAGGATATAGTTTAATTAGAGCCACCGCTAGGTCGGCCTTTCAACAAAGATTTGATATTGTGCGCTGAAAGGTTTAAATACATCTTTATGTTTAATCACTTTAACCACTAATAAATACTACTTTTTATTATATATAATTTTATTTAAAATGTTAAACAGACTCGGATAGTGTGTGTGCGTGCTTGTGTCTTGTATGTATTTAAGTTTGTCAAAATTAAGAGAAAAATATCATAAAACATGCTTTGGGGGAGAGCTATGGTAATATATATGTAAGTTGTTGGATTTCAAATTAAATTTCGAAAAACTTTTATGAAAAAAGAAAAGAAATACAGAATAAGGGAGTGAAGAATTAGCTAGGTCTGAATGTAAAGGACATATTGTGTAATTGTGTTTCAAAATAAGTGCAATGCATTTTAATTAATTAAATTTCGTATGCATGTAAAGGAAAGGACAGAAGTTAATCACTTTTAGTGGGAGACATCAATGATCACCATCCTCTTTATTTTGTTGTACACTACCACTACAATGATCATATTTTGGAAACATTAATTTCTCACACTCACAATTCACAAATTAAACACATGAAATCTGCTTACAGATCTTGAAAGAGCATACGTTAGCAGCCAAGCTAAAAGCTTGTCTTCTTATTTCATTATTTTACTTTTGAATACCATTTGATTTGCTTGAAAAGTAATGAAATGATATAAAATTTCTGAAACATTATCACCACTAATGGTAGTTCTTACCATCATGATTTAAATTATGATCACCAAATAATACCACATCATTATCACTTAATAAAATATTGAGAGTATTATACTCAGAAATTAATTTCTTTTCAACTCATCTTTAATTTTAGAATAGAAATAACTATATTTAATGTTACATTCTTGTACAACATGCGTATGTTTTTTAGCAGAAAATAAAGGCACACAATCCAATTATGTGGTACAAATACTAAACTTTAGGGTTTTTTTTTGCTAAGGTGTGGGTTCATTATATATTTAGTCCACGTGACCTTATCCACCAAATTCTTTTGTTCTTCCCATTTAGAAATTAACCGATGCAGTAATCACAATAATTTTGCATAATATTTAATGTTTTCTTAACATGTGTTCATTGTAGTAAAACTACATATCATTTTTTTCAAGATAGCCTCATATTTATGTACCCAGAAAAGCAATGATGTTAAATTTTCAGAAGAACTTATTTGGGGAGGAAAAAAAAGTAAAATCTTTAATTAATAAATGAAAATTATAAATTAAGTAGTAATGCGAATTATCAGAAAAGCCGAGGCAGGCATCTGGAAGATGTTGGAGGTAAGAAACTAAATTAAAGCAAGTTCCAACGATTCGATTGGGAAAGTTTTATTTTAATAAATCTGTTAAACTTTTCATTATTTTAAGCCAATTGTGGTTGAAGGACACTTGACAATGAACACACTAAACAAGCTTATGATTATCCAAAAAAATAAAATCTACTAATGGATTAGGTTGCTGGCTGTGGCTTTTCGAGGTTGTGAATGGTTTATGTTTGAAAATCTCAGTGCTTGTTATTGGTCTAATTTTTTATTTTAAAAAAAACAAAAAATAAAGAACGAGGACTAAAGTAAATAATCACTAAAGTTGATTTAAATGTCGCATACATTCTACTTAGGTACTTCTGTTGACAATTTGGCGTTACTACTTACTACAAAAGGTTAATTACTTTTTTTTCTTTCTTATTATGGAGTATATTACTACTCCGCACTATTTTCTCCAACTCTTTTTTGGGAAGTAATGCACCATTAACTTTTTTTCATTACCAATAACTTTAGCCAGATGACTAAGATGGGAGACGTACAATATAATGAGTACGAATTATCATTTTCTCTCTCTCTCTCTCCTCTTTTTTTCTTTCTATTTTTGGTCCAGGCATTTGTAGTATTTTTGTTTTTTAGTAAATAAAAGTTTAAATGAGGGGAGGCATTTGTAGTACTTTGTATTGTATTTTCCAATCCAAATGCGTCTCTTACACGGCCCAAAGAAAAATTAAAGCTCCAGCTTGTTGCACTACAAACAGGAAAAAATAATAAACTTCCTCTTAAAATTTATTTCTCCATTCTAAAATATAAAATACTCCATATTTGACTATATATTTTACAAAAATTGAGTGTTGTATATTATGATATATTCAATTAACCGACTAAGCCACGCATTTGTCTTTTACATGATGACTAGATAGAAAATTCGTGGCACGAACGGATAAGTTTGTAATTATTGATTTGATCTTAATATGTTTCTTAAAATAAATTTGATTATTTCTTTCTTTGATTATAAATTTGTAATTGATCTAACTGTGATCATTTATTTGCGAAGATTCTTATTATAATTACAGTCATTTTGTTTATACTTTTCAAAATATTAATTATAACTACAATTGATTATAATTATAATAAATTTATAATGTATTATTAAAAAGATTTTAAATTAGCTTCTAATCAATCCCAGATTTAAAAATGGAGTCAACTTTTATACATTAATATAATATAGGAAGGTGAGAGATTTTATACATGTAAAGTTACTTGAAAAGTAGACGAGTCTAATTATATAATTTAACATTTTTGTAATATAAATAGGGAACTTTATACAAAAGCGTCTCACTTTTTTTTCTTTTTTTTTTTTCAATTAAACTATGTTTCTGAGTTTTAGATTGAAACAAATATAATAGAAAATTTGTTGACAATTGATATTCCTTTTTCTTTTTCATTTATCGGGTGTAAAGTGTTAATATCCCAAAATCCTCAATTATCAATATTTATTGTGTATTTTACAAAGATTGTTGTATTATGATATTTTCCATTAACCACAGAAGCCACGCATTTGCATTTTATATCATGAAAAGGCAGAAATATCGTGTTATATACGGATAAGCTTATAAAGATTGATTTGATCTTAGTTATTTTAACTAAATTTAATTATTTATCTCTTTGATTATAATTTATCTAACTGTAATAATTTATTTTAATAGAGTTTAATTATATAATTACGGTCATTTTGTTCATAATAATTATAACTACAATTGATTATAATTATAATACTTTATAGTGTATTACTAATAAAATTGTTTTTTCTTTTTTGGTTACAAGAGGAGCATCAACTCCGGAAAGGAAAACTCTACAAACACGCTAAAAAATGAAATATTTATATAAATATTTATATATATATATATATATATATATAAACACCAGCCGCATCCCTGAGAGAGCACTAAGCTCAATCTTGAGGGAGAACTCTCAGGACAAGAATGAAAGACTTCATCATCTACTGCTCGATTATTTTAATTCGCTTTTAATCAATTTACCATTTAAAATCGAATTAACTCTTATAAATTAATATATTAGCATAAATAATACTGCGTACTAAGTAGAGATATTGGCACAGAGGTCGTAGTCAAACTATCAGGTCTCGGCCACCATTCCGACCCCCCACGCCCACCCCCAACCCCCCATTTTGGAAGAAGTATCTCTTGCCATGTTACTTCGCACTTTGGTGGAAGTTACTAATGCCTTGGACTGAAACTAAGTGGAATTACTTATATCATAAGGCTCCTTTAGTCATGATAGAATCTATTTATTTCACTTTAAATTTTAAAAATTTTAAATTTTGATAATATAATTTATATTATATTAAATTTAAAATATTTAAAATGTAAACTAAAATAAATAAGACCGTAATAATTTATGAAACTATAAAAACTAAATTGTGATGGCTTTAAAATTTAAAATTTAAACACTTGACTTATTAGAATTTCTTATAGTTTGCAATATTATCTATCAATTGGAATTTAATTTAACCCAAATCAATCAAAGCATTTTACGATAATATCTAGTATAGGTCATATTCTCAGTAATGTTTCTATACCTAAATTGTGACGAAAAACCGGAAGGGATTTGAGGTAAGATACAAGAATAGTTGTGTAAAAAAATAAAAAAAACACAAGAGTAGACTTCCATCTTGCAAGGGAATCGGTACTATTAGTTTTGACTTTTGACTTTTGAAAGATGCAAATGGAAAAGTAACTTATCAATTTAGAAACTACTAGTAAAAAAAAAACCTTACAACACAGTACACAAGAACGACACTGTTTCTCCTCTTTTTGTTTTTTCCGAATCAACATTTCCTCCTCGTCTCTCTTTAGTTTACTCCTCTTCTCTCTCAAGTCAAAACCAGATCTTATTACCAGAAAGGCAGAAAGAAACAGTGCCGACAGGGATGAGAAAGAAAGCCGACGGTGAATATTCGTGTGGTGATCATTTGACCTCTAATAGCGTAAATAAATTGTACGGAGTATATTATTTCTTTCCTTTTTCTTACTTCTCTTTCTTTTTATACAATACAGAATGATGATGGAAAGACGATGACAAATATTAGTATTACACTACTAAAGTTCAAAAGCTATTGAAGATTTGAATACCTTGAATTTTTCATTGTGATTCTGCACTATATTTATAGCCGCAACTCAACTAAGAAAAAAAAGGGGTTGCTTACAGAAGAATATCCAGATGGCTGTCATCCCTCACAATATGATTATATTATACTCACATATATACACTAGTTAAAGCCATAAAGGGTAGTTTACAGATAAACTACATCTGTCTGAATTTTGATATGATTTTCACAAATACAACTAATAAGTCCACCTGTATATGCCACTCCCTCATTCCAAAATTTAAAAATAAAAAATAAAGATCACTTGCGTTTCTAATTCACTAGCACAAGCATCGGCAACATAGGCTAGCAATCATATCGAGATTGGTACTCAAGAATGGGTTATAGTGCTAAAAGATGTGGATTTGAAGAAGAAAAGGACAGTATTGAAATTGATACTCAAGAGCAGGGTTAGAGTGCCAACAGATATGAATTTGAAGAAAAAAAAGGACAATATGATACTCTCTACCTTCCTATTTTAAATTTGAGGGATACATTTCTCTTTTAATTTAATACAAGATCCAAATCCTATAATTTTATTTATGATATAAATTTATTCAAAATATGAGAGTATGAATATCTATATTCAAGAATAATATTTTTATACTTCAAGTTATTCCACTTTAAAATTATAAAAAGTAAATTAAAAAATATATATAATTTTCATTTTGAATTATAGGATTTTACAAACCTATGGAGTGCAATGTATTTATAGTTTTGAAACAGATGAAATAATACTTAAAGATATTAATTAAATCACTGATCACATCTTCTTCCTTGTAAACGTTTAATCCATTCTTATATCATGTCACATACAAAAGAATCAAGTGTGTACAGAACTCAACCACGTCGGTTGTCATTGATAACCAACAAACAACAAAATTTGGACATGTAGTTAAAAAGAATGACGGGTAGAGCTTCGCCCTAAAGATACAACTATAATGAGATAGGGAACTGCAACCATGAGTAACTCAAAATGACAAATGACTTGTTACTCTGATGCCTGTGTTACCTCGATGATGCTGTAACAGTTCTCATTTAGAGACCAAAGTTGCACATCTGCACAAACTCCATATCACTATCAACATATTTAGTCCAAAGATGCTTAAATTGGTTCATGGCGATGTCCAGCCAAGGTTTCATGTTTCCATTGAAATGGATCACGGCAGCACTGTTGATCTCATCCATGCTGATACTTGGATTATATCCAAGCCCAAGCATATGCCAAGATTTATCTAACGATTTTGTTGATGAATAGAAGGTAATCAGTCCTGGTGGGAGTGTCCCTAATTTCCATAAAGTTCTGTCCTCGTTCTGATTACAAAATAAAGATTAAATAAGTTTGACTACAAGGTAAAAACAAGAGTAGGTAAAATGTAAAACGAAAGCAACAAAAATAGCAGTAATAGTTCATACTTCAAAAGAAGTAAAGGCAGCACTAAAGCAAGACAGCACTTACCAGGTTCTGCCAATAATGGTATTCCTCTGTCAATTTTTCACGTCTCCAAGCATCAAGATCAAATATATTCATGCCGTAAGCCCATGCGCAGGCCTTCGGATTGAATCTTTCCCTAATGAGCGGATGAGAAAAGTTCAAATATTGAGCATAACGGTGAAATGAACCGAAACAGGTCTCAACAGCACCATTCACCTTTCCGTCCATATCAATTCTCCACAATGGTGTCAAATCCTTCTGAACTACAACATCATCATCCAAAAACAGTATGCGATGTAGCTTTGGATACATCTCAGGCAAGTAAAACCGAAGGTGGTTCAACATCGACAAATACTTAGGGTTCTTAAATTTCATATTGTTTGCATCTTTAGTTGCGTTTTCAGCTCTGTTCTCAAAATAGAACTTCTGCAATTTTGCAGATTCCAATTGCTTAAGTACTGGGACATATGAGGAATTCAAGAATGTATAATCCTCAACAGCTTTCACCTCAACATGAGCGCCCCCTCCCACAGGCCTCATCTTAAACCAAACCTTCATAGCCGCGACATTCATTCTATCTGTAACAACATGGAAAACATGTTTCCATGGTTCATCCGCATTCTTTACTGCCGAATTTACCACAACCGAGACTGCAATCACATTATCTGAGAAAATTGCATAATGGTACAGACTTGGATCCTCAAATTCTGGCTTAGGCTCATCATCTTTATACTTTTCTGGATTTGCAATTTGCTCCCCCATGAGCCTCATTGCAAGACAATGCAAACTCTTGGGAGTTGATTTTGCTGCTATTAGGCTGGCAAATGCACCATTCTTTTTAGCCTTAATGAGCAACTCATTCACTGCAAAGATTGTATCTTTTAGTTTCTGAATCTTTAACTGATTATCATAAGACTCTTTGGCCTCTCCAACCATTAATCTAGCAATCTTAACCTTATCCTTTACCTCCTTTTCAAACTGTCTCAACAAATCCTCATCCACAGGTGCATCAGACTCTATCAATGCCGTGCGATATTTTGGCTTCAAAGCTACATCTGATATATTTTGTGCCAGGTCATCAAACATTCTAAGTTGCCGAGATATATCAAGCTTAAGCTTCCTCGCATAAGCTGCATAAGCATTCACAAGTGCCATATGATCATTTGCCTGCTTATGAATTAAATCTAACCTAGTCTTCAATGGGTCCGACTTCAATGCTAGAAAGGTCCTATGCATGTATGCATTTCCAGTAGTCTGTATCACCTGTTTAAAGTTTAATCAAAACCATCCAACACATACATTTTCATTTAAAAGTTCAAATTTATCTAACAATTCCTTTTAATTTATGTTCCCTTCCACATGAAAGAGAATCTTGGCAATGGAATTCAAAAGTTTGTATTTTTATATTCTGTTTGAATCTCAGACATTGAGTCAAAAGAGAAAGGAAACCAAAGAACAAATAAAGAAATAACTCGTTATTTAGAATTCAAAAAAGGAACTATAACAAGACAAGACCTTTCTTTTAAGCTAATTATTCTACGCGAAAGATGTATACTTGGTCGTTTTTTCCAATAATAAAATAATAATAAGCATATCCAGTGGACAGTGAATTATATATGTTTAGATGGTAAATCTTGTTTCTTTTTAAATTTTTTATTTCCTTTTATTTTGTTTTACCGTGCATTGCACTAATGAGCGCATGTCAACTATGCATGCATTTCCAAAAATACTGATGGTAATACTAAAATTGTTTCATTACTTGACAAGTTTCATCTTATATTTTACAATCAATTTTGTACTTTTTATACATACTTACAAAAAGTCGCTCCTATTTTACCATGAAATGATGATAGATAAGCCGACTATTTCTGTCCGAATAGCATTCCAAAGACAGATGCAGTGCATGGATTGGTGAAAACAAGTAGCAGGACCAAAAAAAAACTGTTTGCTTCTCAATTGTCCAGTCCTTATCCAGCACGTTAGCCGAAATGCAAGTTTCAGCCTACCAATCATTATTCTTTACCTTGGAAATATATCATTGTCCGACAATTCATCTTATTCTATTGATCTATGATCAACCAAATTCACATTGAGTTGCTCCATGTGTTCAAAAACTTATGTAATATAATTGAAATCTTAGATCTAGGATTGCATTCACAAAGGCAGAACCAATTGGAGAGTTTCATTACACCCTTCTAATGTATTATAGTTCATATATTACTTCATTGCTCCAAAGCGAGAACCATCTATTTGTACCCTTAAACTTTTAACCACTCTAATTGGCAAAAAAATAACTATTAGCTACTAAAAAATGAACTAAATTAGATGATGCATGGGGAACTAGAAACTCATGATAAAAGGCACCCGGACTGCTTCAAAGAAACAGACCATTGTTAGTTGCTACATACGGACAAAGAACATTTGTATGCAGAAAATATTGAGTAATTATTTGGACGGATATGGAGTGGTTCATACTATAGAATCAAATTACAGGATATACCATATCGGCAAACTGTTATCACTTCTAAATTCAATTGCTTCTATAAAAAAAAGGACTAATTTAACAAACAAATAACGCAAAAAGTAGAATTAATTTTCTCATATCCAAGAACGCTACAGTATATGCACATAATATGTTTCTTTTTTTTCTCTCTTCCATAGATAATGGATGCTTATTCTTACAAAATTCAAATCGGATTTGAGTTAAATCTAATTTGATCCATTTCAGTTAGTAATTAAGTGAAATAAATGCACATGAGCAATTATAATCGCCGTATGATCACATTTAAACCAGACTGAGCTAAAAGCAAATACAATAATGATTACGTAAACATATGTACTTGTAGCGAAAGACAAGAGAGGAACATTTGCATACCGATTGGTGATGTAGAGGAGGAGGGTGCGAGGAGAAGAGAACGGAGAGAGTAGCGAGGAACAGAAGAGTGAACATGGCGGAGACGAAGATCCGGTACGAAAAGAAGTTGCGTATTCCGGCGGAAAGTGCCGATCCTCCACCAGATCCGCCGCCTCCTCGCCCGCCACGGACTGCAACGGCCATTTGGATTTGGAGTAGACGGATCCAAACTTGCTCGGTTAAAACTTGCTCGGTTAATTTGTGAGTATAAATCTATATAAATATCACTGATTATTATTTAGATGACTAGCGTAGTTAGATATGAAGATTTCAGTACGTGTAAAAGTGTGTGAGAGAGAAAGAGACCGATAAATTGGATCTGAAGCACAAGTGAGGGGAAGAAGAAGAAGAAGACTGGTACATTCCCCGTCGGTGGTTTTATTTATTATTATTAATTGTTTTCGTTCTGCTGACTTTCATAAAATTATTGATTTGATTTGATGATTAAAAATAAAAACCAAGGGCGTAAGCGTGAAACTAAAACTAAAATAAAAAATAAGGGGGAAAATAAAATATTTATACCGTTGGATCTGTCATTTATAATTTTATTAAGTAATTGACTTTACTTTTAAATTCTTTTAGGTTAGACTTACAATTTAGAATTTATATAAATATTTACTTAATATATATCGTTCCGTTTTGAAAAAGAATTTGATTTGAAAATTATAATTGTTTCATAAAAAGAATTATATTTCTGTAAAAAAATTAATATAACGCTATATTTTGTCTTAATTTATCATTACCATTTCTTTGTATCAATAATTGAACATTTATAATATATTTTGTGTAATTTTTTTTAATTATTTAAACATGTAATTCTTCATTAAATCTGCAATAATATTTATGTTAGAAACTTATATATAATTTTTTGTTTTTTGTGTGTAATGAAGAGAGTAAGATAAACTATAACAACATTAATTACATATACGTTATTATCAATATTTATTTTAAGAAATTGTATCTACGTGATTTGATTATAACAAATAATGATTATTTTGATCTTAAATATCATGGTAAGTTTCTTGAGCACCGTCTTGGTAGCGTCAGTATGTATTAACGAAAGTTGGTTCGTTTACTAAAATTTAGTAAATATTTTTTTTAAGTTGAAAAGTTTAGATTTGTCAAATTTAATTAAAAATATTAAAAAACAAAGAAAGAAAGAACAAACAAACAAACATTGAAATAGAATTTTAACTTTCATTAATTATTAAATTAAAGTCAAACAACTAATTTAATTTATATGATTCACCAACTAATATAAGTCATTATTGTGAGAATTAGATTGATTTTTTATTGTATTAATAAGAAATATATTAATATGTAAAAAAATCTTACAAAAATAATACACATTAACAGACACACATACGTATGTAAATTCTAGGTCGAATATCATAAATCATTAAAAATGCACAAAATTTAAGTCAACTTATTAATGAAATATTTACAGCAGGTAAATAAATGTTTAGATTATGAGTAGGTACTAATTTAGGACACTAACCTTTCTTATATGCCGTTGCGTCTCTTATCTAATTAATTCAATAAATGTATTGTGTCATAAAAACTTGGAACTCTATAGAAGTTGAGAGAGAGAGAGATAAATATGGGTATGTAGGATGCATGTGGATCCGTTGGATGAAAACCAACTCCGCGTAATATGATCGACTCCATGTAACAGTTTGTGGTTAAGGGAATAACAGGTATAGACAGTTATAGATGGTAGTTTCTTTTTAATTTATTTTTTTTAAAATTAATAATGATACAAAAACACTTGCAATTATTCTAAGGCGCAAAACCTTAAAAAAAAATTGTTTCAAAAAATAGTTAAATTTGAAACTTTGCTTTGTTATTTTGTAATAAATTAAAAAACTTTCAATTATAAACTTATAAATCTCGTCATAACTTTAAGATTCATAACAAATTTCATGAATTTTTTTTATAATTTATACATTTAATTCTTGGTTAAAGACATAAAATTAATAGTCGTCAAAAGTCTAAATATCATTTTTTTTGTGGAACAGATGAAGTACGAGTTTATTAAGGCACACGCTTTGCGTGAGCAAGAAAAATATTTTTAATTTGTGAGGAAAAAATAATAATTTTCTCAAATAAAATATAATTTTTATTAAATTTGAAGTTTTGTGGTAAATTAATAATATGTTAAATTTAGAGATAATTCAAATGAAAGTAATAGTCTATAGAAAAATTACTAATATGTGTCATTTTTTTTTTTTGAGTCAATTTGCAGTAAATTTTATTTTCCTGGCTCCTGGTGTGACACAACTCACTGTGTAATTATTCTCACTTCCAAAATTTTAATATAATCGATGGATAGATAGATAAAAGATAAGATAGTACAAATGATGCACACAATACAATAATTATTAAAAGTAAATAAATATGAGAAGTCGATATTAAGCTTTCCGCAACAAATAAGACACCATTCAAGTTGATATTCGTCTTTTAGTTATTTTAAAATGATGCATCAGTTTCACTATCTTCCATTTTAGGTATCTCGAGAGGGAGAGGGGCGGGGGGGAGGGGGGGGAGGGGGGGAGGGGGAGATTCAACATCCACTACATGTTTAATTTTAGAAAATATTTAATAAATTCACTAAACAGAAAGATGTTCGATCAGAATATGACATCATCGTCCAAAATTAATAATAGAGGATCACAATGTTTCATTAATAGATAATAAGAAAAGTGTAGCTAAGTCAAATTGTCAACATCCACTACATGTTTAATTTTAGAAAATATTTAATAAATTCACTAAACAGTAAGATATTCGATCAGAATATGATATCATCGTCCAAAATTAATAATGGAGGATCACAATGTTTCATTAATAGACAATAAGAAAAGTGTAGTTACGTCAAATTGTCTATGCTATTGACGAAGTGAATATCCAAATCTCTTACGATTTTATTCAAACATATGTTCGAGAATCAAAATAAACTGAAAAATTAAGACGATGAAAAAAAAGTCATTTTCTTACTTTCACTCAACACTCTTTTCATACCTAATAACCCAAACTATTTATACTAGCACTCACTTAAACTAGGCAAAAGATTACACCAAGACAAAGAAAATCTTCACAAGTTACAAGAAAATGCACCAAAATCAAATAAAATCATCACAAATTCTAAGAAATTTTTTTTAAACTATCTCAATCTTCAAGCTTGAACATCAATCTAAACTCATCGAAAATCACTCAATCACTTCCAAAATCTCCTAACACATGGCATTAATGTAAAGCTTTGTATTAATGATTCCCTACTTATTATTGCGTGCTTAATGAATAATGTTATTTATAATTAATAAAAATTGATGCTTGCTCATTTGTAAAAAGATTATCTAACTTGTTAAATGAATATAAACAAAAACTAGAATTAGCAAGGATGTTCTAACAAACCTTTTACTCACCAAGTTTATAAATAGCAGACTTTGGAAACCTTGCTCAAAATTTAAAATTATCGAAAGCAAAATTTACCAAGAAACTTCTTCCTAGAATGGAAATAAACAAGAAATCAATATCACCATAATCATCAACAGTACTTTTGATTGAATGCTAAATAAGCAATCTTTTCGTTAGAAAAATATTAACTTTGAAGTCTTACTTGCTCAATTTCTAGAACCATTTTGAAAATAATTAGAAGAAAAAATAAAAATTATATATTTGTCTAAGTATAAGTATAAGTCATTGTTAAGCAAATACAATTCTCTAATTTTTTTTATTTCAAAAACCTCAGCAGTTACATTTTTATAGTAGTATAAATACAACTCATAAATTTCATTTATAACTAATTAACGCTCTGACGTTTGATATATTTATATCTTTAATAAGATTTCACATAAGAACTTGAATAATGCTATTTTATCTGCTTATCAAGGAGTTTTATACTTAGAGATAATAAATAATATTTCTCATTCACCTTTGTTTAGTGATAGGTTGTGCGACAACGGTCTACATGATCAGTTGTAAGTAAGGAATAAGCGTCTTTTATATTCTGTGTAAATTTAATGAATTTTTTTTTAAGTAAAAGAGAATAAGAGGGGAGTAAGGTTAATTGCTCATTTTACTTACCGCTCACTATGACTGCTTTACATACTTATTCCTCGTTCTCATTTACTTACCCCTGCTAAATCTCTTTAGCAAGGACTTGAGTGATAACTTTGCTTACAAATCATTCTAAATTTTGTTAAGAGTTATTTTTTTAAATTTCGTTGCTAATTCTTCTCAAAATTAAGTAAAAAAATTTATTTAAGTAAGAAGTTTTTTTAACCTGCTAAATTTTCTTAATCAATATTTAAAATTTAAAAAATTATATTCAACCTTCTTTTAGTATTTTTTTTTTTTTTAGTTTGGAATCTAACACTTTGGTCTATTTTTTCAAAAGAATCTGCATCTCAAGATAATGTACAAACAATACCCATGAAAATACTATAACTCTTTCATTTTCTCCCTAATCTTTAGTTCCCAGAATTATAGAAAATAACTCCTTCTCATCTCATATATTTCTTTTTTATCTTTTTTTCTAAAATATTTTTCCTCTTGTTTCACCCTCCCGCTTGTTCTTTCAATAAACTTACTTGTTACAATATATTTTGTCTCATTTTCTCTTTTTTTTTTTCATACATATTTTTTCAATGACCAAATGGAAATTGAAATAAACGTCATCGAAGCACTTCCTTTCTTATTTTATGTATAAAATTACTACATCAAAAGTCACCTTGTGGAGATTAAAGTAAGACAATGGATATCAAACACTGCTTGCTCTATTTGTTTTCGACCAAAGATATCTGAGAAACATTGATTCTTTTGAGTAGTATACTTGTAGAGATTAGATAAGCGGCAACACGACACAAATAAAAAACACACAAATGGAAGATTGTTTAATTTTTTTTATTTGGCAAATACCTTGAAAAAAAATCTCTTTTCAATGAGTTTACTAGTAGAGATTAAACAGTTGGCAACTAAATACTAAAAAATGAATACCAATAGGCAGAGTGGCTGTTAGAACCGTAGGAGACGTAAACAAATGAAACGAACCGAAAAAAGATTAACACGGATAATCTCTGTCTTGCTTATCATCTCCTGTCAAACGATTTACTAAAAGATTGCAAACCGATATACTTAGGATATAGCCTCAATTTATAAATCTTTTTTGTTAGTAATCCATAAAAACTCTCAAGAATATTTTCTTGTACAACTTCTAAGTTTATTTAAAGAAATTTGTGGTACAAAATATAGTTGTCAAAACTTGGTGCAAAGTTATCACCTAATTTTTTATATAAGAAGATATATATATATATATGTACACATATATTACACTCTCTCTCTCTCTATATATATATATGTATATATTTATAAATATATATAAATACATGAGTTACAAATCTTTGTCAATAAATACATAAGTTACAAATCATTGTATTAAATATATTTAATATATTATACACTATTATAAGGAGTTACAAAAGTGTAATAAATATATGTCTCTATAAAATTTACTACACACATAAATGCAGTAAAAATATTAATTTTTCAAAACATTTGAAACCACTTCTCAAAATATGTAATTCAATATCTCAAAAGTTGTAACTTTATATTTCAAAATATGTAACTATATATCACAAAATTTGTAACTCCATATTACTAAAATATGCAACATTATATCTTAAAACCTATAATTTTTTATATCAAAATCAGTAACTTCATATCTCAAAATATATAACTTCATATCTTAAAATATGTAACTTCACAATCATTTAGTTTTTCAAACAACTTTGCACATTATAAAGTAACACTACACTTAAACACAAATAATTCCTACTTGAACCATATTTTATTCTCTTGTACTCTTCTTAGTAATTATTTGAAATCACACCATATTTTCTCAAAAATAATGATGTGCACAAAATGGGTTCTCATCGAGCGATATAAATAAAATAAGGTGCAATTTCTAACCGTGGAAACCTTCAATAAAAGTTGAACAAGTAAAAATAAAAAAGATAAACTAAGAATAAACTGAAAATTAAGACAAAATATGAAAAAAAAAAAAAAAAAGAGATTAAAAAAAGGATTTGTATGACAGAAGAACTAGCAAAAGCTCAAGAAAACTAGAAACGAAGATCAATAGGAAGTTGAATAAAGTGAGATGTACTACAAATCGATAGAAAATAATATATAAATGTCGAATGATCCAATTGCATGGTGCATTGTAGCATAGCCTTTCTATCATTCTCCAAATTGCCAGATTTTCGATCACAAAAATCTTTTTTTGAAAATGATAAATATATATGAGAAGAATGATTAGACAAAATTGAAGATTGAGTGGTTGTGGTTAGAATTAAGTAAAATGAATAGAAAAGAGGCCTTCCCAAAAGGGATTATCTTTTAGGTGAGATATCACAGTTTAACTTGAATTTTGAGATTGCAAAACCAACGGTTCGCTAGTCTATCAAATAAAAATAACATTAAGTAGCTGTAATTGTTTTCTTGTGATTTTTTTTTATCAATTATATCATTTGTTATATTTAAATATTTTTTAAATAAACTTAATTATTTTATAATTTATTAGTGAAAGTATTGCCAACATATTTGACTTGTATTTTATTATAAAGTAATTATGTTATGGTGATATAAAATAATGAAGAATATGAATAATGATTGTCTATATATATTATTATTTTAATGCCATAACTTGTACAATAGGGATAGCAATGAAGTTGAAAAAAACAGAGATTCTGAAAAAATATAAAAAAATAAAATTTAATGCGTTTGGAACTTAAAAATGATGACCTGACAAGACCAGGATATACTCTGTAACACTCATATTACTGGGAGGGTTCGTCGTAAAAACCTTAATCCTTCTTTTCCTTTTCTTTCCAACGCAAAAAGTATTATGAAAAATAAAATTTATGTAACATTAACACCAGTTATTATTATGAGGCGTGTGCGAATTGACTAAAACACCAGTCAAAGGAATTCTTAATATTTTCGATAGTTTATTCTGTGTGTAAATTAACCCATGACTCAATTCAATCGATTTTCCCTCTCGCTCGTCTCTTATCCACAGAGTCGGTTAAAAATTCATGTCATCACTTTTTGGCGTCGATCTCGAACCCAAAACCCTCCAAGAACACCATCATCCCATGTAATAATTAATTAGGTCATGATGGAGTTCACACTTTCATTAGGAAATACCGGAGTAATAATTATTGATAATATTTCTTTTCGGGTTAATTACAAAAAAAAAAAAAAACCAACTCACTTTAGTTTGTTCTTTTAATATTTTGTTTTAAAACAACCAATTTTGATAAATTATGTCATTTTAACCAAACAAAACTATTAGAAGAGAATAAATATATTTGTTAAAATGACATAATTTATTAAAATTGGTTGTTTTTAAGTAACATATTGTGAAAGATGGTTAGTTAAAATAGAAAACATGGTAAAGTTAGTTGGTTTTTTTTTTCTTTTTTTTCTTTTTGTGATTAACCCATTTCTTTTCCTAATCAGTTTTGGAGGTTGCTTGTTTTGTTTTTCTAGTTACTGTTGGATCTTCATAGTCTAATTTCTTTTGGAATCAAGGTTTTAGTATAAATACTCTTTATGATGATGGTATGATGTTATTTAGTTGTCGACATTATTCAATAGCCCTTGTCTTGGGGATTACGTCTGTGTCGGTGGAATTCCGGAACAGCACCGATCAAGATATGTACAACAACAAAAGAGGCGGTGGTTGGGCTGGAGGGAATGGATGCAGTTAAACCACAAAAGATATGGTGAAAAGCGGAAGTTTGGATTTGTTGAGCCGCAGAAGGAAAACTTACCCCCTGAACATGTGAGTACTAGTACAAAAACTGTCGTCTTATTTGCGTCGGTTTTTTAATACAACTGTCGCATATAGTAAAACGGTGACATTATAGTAAAAAAATAAACAATATTTGCGTCGGTTCTTTTAAAGGATCGACGCAAAAACTATAAAAATAATTAAAAAAATAAATTAATGACATATTACGTCGCTTATTTCAAGAACCGACGCAACTAGTATTGAGTATTTGCGTCGGTCCATTAAAAGAACCGACACAAAAACTATAAAATAATTAAAAAATAGTGTTGAGTATTTGCGTCGGTTCTTTTAAAGGACCGACGCAAAAAGTGTAAAAAAAAATTAAAAAAATAAATAATTAAAAAAATTATTTTTTAGTTAAATAATTGAAAAATAGTGTTAATTATTTGCGTCGGTTCTTTTAAAGGACCGACGCAAAAAGTACAAAAAAAATTAACAAAATAAATAATTAAAAAAATTATTTTTTAGTTAAATAATTAAAAAATAGTGTTGAGTATTTGCGTCGGTTCTTTTAAAGGACCAACACAAAAAGTACAAAAAAATTAAAAAAAATAATTAAAAAAATTTATTTTTTAGTTAAATAACTAAAAAATAGTGTTGAGTATTTGCGTCGGTCCTTTAAAAGGACCGACGCAAAAAGTACAAAAAAATTAAAAAAAATAATTAAAAAATTTTATTTTTTGATTAAATAATTAAAAAATAGTGTTGAGTATTTGCGTCGGTTCTTTTAAAGGACCGACGCAAAAAGTGTAAAAAAAATTAAAAAAATAAATAATTAAAAAAATTATTTTTTAATTAAATAATTAAAAGATAGTATTGAGTATTTGCGTTGGTTCTTTTAAAGGACCGACGCAAAAAGTGTAAAAAAAATTAAAAAAATAAATAATCAAAAAAAAATATTTTTAATTCAATAATTAAAAAAATAAATTTATAACACATTTGCGTCGCTTGTTTTAAAGAACCGACGCAAATAATTGTACGATTAATTACGAGTATGCCACCGTACGAAAAAAAATACATTAATATATTTTACCACCTTTGCATTTTCAAATCGCGGCATACATTTTCATTTTAGCGCTTTTTGAAGACGAACCACCTTCTCTCTAAATTTTTTATATTTTCATTGCGCGGTATATATTTTCATTTTCATTGCGCAGTATACATTTTCATTTTCATTGCGCGACATACATTTCAATTGGGTGATGATTTATTTCTCCTCCAGTGTTAGGTACGTTTCTTTTGTTATTTTCTTATTCTGTGTGTGGGCCTTTATATCTTTGTTTATTTAATATGTAAAACTTTATATTGAAAGCTTGTTGCTGTAGTAGGTACAACATGAGTTCATTTTTTCATGGATACCCTGTATTCTTTCTTCCTCTTTTTCTTTACAGCAGCCTAGTTCTCATCGGTAACATATTTATACTTTTCTTATCAAATCTGAAAATTGGAATAATTTTGAATAGTGTTATTAATTTGTATTTTATATATTTCAGGTTGAGAATTTTACAGACCGGTCCCAAAATGTTGCAAGGGCAGTAGGAGAACCACAAGTACAAAAAATAATAAGTGCATTGAGCTTTCAATTCGGTATGTTTTTGACTAGTTTCTTGAATGGTTAATTTTGATTTGTATATATTCTTGTTTTGCAAATGACATTTGAACAGATTGTAAATTTTGATTTGTATATATTTCTCTTTTGCAAATGAAGTAGTTCAATTTTGTATTTTTGGATTGTTGTGACATTAGAATTAGTTTTTTAATGTGGTTGGATATGGTATTTTAAAATGAATTTTTTAAAAAATAATAACATCATTTGCGTCAGTTGTTTTAAAAGCCTGACGCAAATGAGCATATCATTTGCGTCGGTTGTTTTAAAAGTCCGACGCAAATGACCATATCATTTGCGTCAGTCGTCTTAAAGGTACGACGCAAATAATAATGTTTTGCGTCGTCTCTTTAACCGACGCAAAATAGTTTGCGTCTCTGTCATATGCATCTCCTGTTAACCGACGCAAAAGAATTAATTTAACCGACGCATATGATCAATTTTGTACTAGTGGAAGAAGATCATTAGAGACCATGGTGACATGTCCTCAAAACGATAACGGCATGATGAGCATGGAGCTCTCAAATTTGTTCCTCACGCGGTCTAAAAGCTTCTAGAAAACATGCCAATGCCTTGAGAACAGGTTCGCGAGGTGAAAGTGTTAGTACCACGTTACTGGTGCCATCACATTTGTGAATGAAATCCCCTGGGTCGTCGAACCGATGTATATGGCTCAGTGGGGGACAGTGTGGATCATGATGCGTAGAGAGAAGAGAGATCGTACACATTTTAAGAGACTGATGAGGAGCCTCCTTTGGATTATGCTGATAATCTTTTTGATGTTGAACCAATGGAGCCGATTCAAATAGAGTTGGATGAGGAAGAAGATTCAGCAGTGTGTAATTGGTTCTATGACCATATAAGCCTCTTGTTAAAACGAAGCTCATTAGTGGTCGAAAATGGCACCTCTCACTCCCAATTATGGCTACACTCCATAGGCTTTCGGGGCAGCTGCTTTCAGATTTGATTGATCGGAATTACTTCCACTTGTTTGATATGGAGTCATTCTTCACTGCTAAAGCTCTGAATGTGTGCATCCTCCTAAGTTTGAACCTTTGTATCGCGACAATGGAGAAAGACCACGAGGATTGGAACGAGTTCAATGACATTAACAAACTTATCACACGCTCACCTCTTAGAACGGAGTATAGGATTGCTTTCCCTCAACTATATAAGGATAGGCCTAGGAAAGTGAAACTTGGTGTCTACCACACTCCAATGATTATGTATATTAAAACTGAGGATCCTGATTTGCCTGCCTTCTATTATGATCCTATAATCCATCCCATAACCTCCTCTAATAAGGAGGAGGATGATGATTTTTCTTTACCAGAGGGGGTGGAGCCCCTGCTAAGAAGCACCCCAAATTATAATGACACTACTGCTGCTGGTATGTCACTATTGTTTGCCCCGTTGTGTCCGAGTGGTATAAAGAGCATTGTTAAAACTCCA
Source organism: Centella asiatica (assembly GCA_014636745.2). Classification (NCBI taxonomy): domain Eukaryota; kingdom Viridiplantae; phylum Streptophyta; class Magnoliopsida; order Apiales; family Apiaceae; genus Centella; species Centella asiatica. Next base: position 21,821,701 of record CM025785.1, read on the forward strand.
TCATATCCGGTTAAAGTCCGTGTTAGCTACCAGAAGTTGTTGAAATGCTTTGTGCTGAATGAGCTACATCGTCGACCACCTAAGGCTCAGAAGAAGAAGCACTTGTTGAAGTCACTTCAAGCTACAAAGTTCTTCCAAACCACAAACCTTGATTGGGTTGAAGCTGGTCTCCAAGTTTGTAGGCAAGGATTCAACATGCTGAATTTGTTGATACAAAGGAAAAATCTGAATTATCTTCACCTTGATTATAACTTCAATTTGAAGCCTGTCTGACAACTAAAGAAGGCAAGAAACCTCGGACTGGTAATGCTTTTCATCTGTGCCGTGAAATCCTGCGTTTGACAAAGCTTGTTGTTGATGCAAACATCCAGTTCCGGTTGGGGAATGTGGATGCCTTTCAGTTAGCAGATGGTTTGCAGTACACATTCTCGCATGTTGGGCAATTGACAGGGATGTACCGGTATAAGTACAGGCTTATGAGACAAATTCGAATGTGCAAAGATCTGAAGCATTTGATTTATTACCGATTCAATACTGGGCCAGTTGGAAAAGGACCTGGATGTGGCTTCTGGGCGCCAATTTGGAGGGTGTGGTTGTTTTTCTAAGCGTCATCTACTTACCCAGCGTGCCTTCAAAGAGGTGGGAACCTCTTCAGTTCAGGGATTTATACAGCTGTTTGATTCCTGTTTATGAGATTGAACCTCTTGAGAAGATAACATATCTTGTCCAGTATCTATGGTACGAAGGTGACAAACGCCACCTCTTCCCTAATTGGATTAAGCCCGCAGATTCAGAGCCGCCACCACTACTAGTTTACAAATGGTGTCGGGGGATAATAATTTACAAGGTATATGGGACACTGGTGGCAGCCAGTGTGTGGTTTACAAATGGTGTTGTTTAATATATATGATGATTGGCTGAAGACTATTTCGTCCTACGCAGCATTTTCAAGGCTCATTTTGATATTGCGTGCTCTTCATGTGAACAATGATCTAGAATACTTCTGCTAGCATTCCAGAAAAGGATGCATGAAAAGATTCGTATATGATTAGAGTGATCATAACTTGAGTTGCTTTGTCTTGTATGTGTGTTCTGCTGTAACGATTGCAGTGTACCAGCGGCTTTGGTAAGATTGAACACTCTTTACGATGTTAAGTTATTCTTAAAGAGTATATGATTTCAACAAAATTATTTTCTTTTTAACAATAATTTTCCTTCCACAGCAGATTCAAGCATTCAACTACGTCAAGCAATTAAGGCTAAACTGTTGGCATAGTATGACACTAGGATTGTTGTACGAGAGCTATTAGTTTGAAGGTACACAATTGTTTGAAGTAAATCTCTCAATCTAGATTCCTATTGTTTTTCAGTAGGAAATTGATTTATCATTGTGATTTGAAATTTCTAAAAGTCATTCAAGAATGGTTGGACATGCAACAATCTAAATTGCACTTTGATAAAAGCAGTGGTTTTTAAGGATTTAACCCCTTTTTTGGTGGGGAAAATGCACTCACATTTTTCCTTAATCACATGCAAAAGTTGCACATCTATTCTTTTAAATCACACTTGCACGTTGGATAGAATTTGCTTATGATAATTTATCTAATATATTGTTGTTGTTATCATTATTTTTACACTGAAACCATTGTAGGGCTTATAGATAACGAGAACAACATACTTAAGAGTGTTGACATCTTGATGGACTGCTCAACACGATAGCCTCCAAGACTTATTCCAAGTGCCCTAGAATTGCCATCACATATATGCTATCTCCTTTATGCTTACCAAGAGAAGGATAAGCTTGAAGAGCACACATCAGGTATGTATGAATTGTTTGTTTGCCATCAAGTATACTGACTATGATTGAAAAACATACGAATAAAAATGTCAAAAATGAATCAAGAGCTGCTGAATAGGAGTTGTGTAATGTTGATTAGGATCTGAGCTGGCTGCTTAACAAGCAGCTGATATAGTCAATAAAAATCTGTTACAAGACTTAGTCTTGTGAAGTTTGAATTTAGTCAAATAACAGTCCTAAGTTTTAGGACTTAGTTATGTTTGAAATTTGATGTTATTAGTCAAGTTTGTTTCATTAGTTCCAGGATATATTCCTAATTATGCTCTATTTAGTTCACACACTGCTGTATAAATAGAGCTAAGTTGAATGAATAAAAGTATTCTAGTTTCCTTCCATTGTTAGTCTTATATGTTTTCTTTAATATATATATGCTTAAACACCAACAAATTGGTATCAGAGCCTATAAATCTTAAGGGACCTATGAGACTTTAGTTTTCTCTGTAAACCTTTTCTTTATTCATTACATACCAAAAAGCAGCCTGCATATATTTTATTTTCTTTTCAATGAGCTCAGAAACACCAGTCAATGCACTGGCACCTCCACCGTTTGATGGCTTTAATTATCAAATATGGGCTGTCAAAATGGAAGCCTATCTTGATGCAAACGATCTTTGGGAAGCTGTTAAGGAAGAATATGAAGTTCCTCCTTTGCCTGAGAATCCTACCTTGGCGCAGATCAGAAATCACAAGGAGAAAAAACAGCAAAAATCAAAAGCGAAGTCCAGCCTATTCTTGGCTGTCTCATCCTCGATTTTCACTAGAATCATGAATCTAAAGACGGCAAAGGAGATCTGGGATTTCTTGAAAATTGAGTATGAAGGTAATGCAAGGATTAAAGGAATGCAGTCCTTGAATTTGGTCAGAGAATTCGAGATGCAAAGGATAAAAGATTCAGAAACAATTAAGGACTACTCGGATAGACTTCTCAACATAGTTAACAAGGTGAGACTTCTTGGTACTGACTTTACTGATTCAAGAATTGTACAGAAAATTCTAGTTACAATTCCTGAAAAGTTTGAAGCTACAATTGTTTCACTAGAAAACGCCAAAGATCTGTCAACTATTACTTTGGCAGAACTTTTAAATGCATTACAGGCACAGGAACAGAGAAGACTTATGAGACAAGAAACATCTGTAGAAGGGGCTTTTCAAGCCAAATCACAGAACAACAACAACAACAGATTTAAAAAACAGCCTGGATCAGGTTCAAGCAATCACAACAACAAACATGATAACAACATTCAGACCTATGCACCTTGTCCTTATTGCAAAAAGACTAATCATCTACAAAAAAGGTGTTGGTGGAGACCTGATGTGAAGTGCAACAAGTGTGGAGAGCTAGGGCATATGGAGAAGATATGTAAGAATCAACAACAAGGAGAGGCGAAGGTCGTGGCCGTACAACCGCAAGAAGAAAAACTGTTTATGGTATCATGATCAGCTAGCAGCTCTGCAGAAAGCTGGCTCATAGATAGTGGTTGTACAAACCACATGACCTATGACCCTGAGCTCTTTAATAAGCTTGACAAGACAACTACCTCAAAAGTTAAAATTGGCAATGGAGCATACATTGAAGCTAAAGGCAAGGGGACAGTAGCAATCGAAGGACTTACAGGTTTGAAATTAATTCAAGATGTTTTATATGTTCCTGAGATTGATCAAAATCTTTTGAGTGTTGGTCACTTATTAGAAAAGGGCTATAAGGTGCTGTTTGCAGACAAAAGTTGCACAATCAAAGATGCAGAAGACAAGGAGTTGTTCAAAGTCAGAATGGAAAGAAAAAGTTTTGCCTTGAACTTGCTTGAAGATGATCAGGCTGCAATGCACAAGCAAGAGAGTAATGCAGTGCTATGGCACAAAAGATTGGGGCATTTTCACCACGCTGCCTTGATCTTCATGAAAAAAAACAACTTGGCGGAAGGCTTGCCTGAATTAGATGAGGAGCTCCCACCATGTGCTACATGTCAATATGGGAAACAAACTAGGCTGCCATTTCCACGAACCAAGGCTTGGAGGGAAACAAAAAAGCTACAATTGATTCATACAGATGTGGGAGGACCTCAGAAAACACCATCATTGAACGACAGTAAGTTTTATATTGCTTTTATTGATGATTACACTAGAATGTGTTGGATTTATTTCATGAAATTTAAATCTGAGGTGGCTAATATATTCTGGAAGTTTAAAGCTTGGGTGGAAACACAAAGCAAATGCAAAATGCAGATAATCAGGTCTGATAATGGAACTGAATACACTTCAGACAGGTTTAAAAACTTTTGTGAGGATGTAGGCATTGAGCACCAAATGACAGCTCCTTACACTCCTCAACAAAACGGAGTTGTGGAGCGGAAAAATAGAACAATTATGGATATGGGTAGATGTTTACTACATGAGAAAGAGCTGCCAAAGAAATTCTGGGCTGAGGCTGCAAGTACAGCAGTTTTTCTGCTAAACAGATTGCCAACGAAAGCTTTACAGAAAAGAACTCCATTTGAAGCATGGTATGGTTACAAACCAAGACTATTAAATTTAAAAACATTTGGTTGTCTTTGTTTCTCTTATATTCCTCAGGTAAAGAGAGATAAACTAGACAAAAAAGCACAACCTGGAATATTTGTAGGCTAGCTCGGTTTCAAAAGCCTACAGGATTTATCTTCCTGGGAACAATAAAATTATTGTTAGCAGGGATGTCCAGTTTTTTGAGTCAGAAAGTTGGAGCAACGGTGATAAGAAACTTGAAGTTCCAGAGGAGAATCAAGATATTGATGATGAACCTGTGAGAGGTACCAGATCTCTATCTGATATCTATGAAAAGTGTAATGTTGCTGTAATAGAACCTGCAAGCTATAATGAAGCAGCATTAAAGCAGCCATGGATAATGGCAATGAAAGAAGAATTTAAAATGATCGAAAAAAACCAAACTTGGGAGCTGATGGACAGGCCTACGCACAAGAAACCAATTGGAGTTAAATGGGTTTATAGAACTAAGCTCAACCCTGATGGTTCTATAAATAAGCACAAAGCAAGGTTGGTTGTCAAAGGATATGCTCAAATGTATGGGGTAGATTTCTCTGAAACTTTCGCACCAGTTGCAAGAATGGATACGATAAGAATGTTGATGAGCATAGCTGCACAAAGAGGGTGGATGATACACCAAATGGATGTCAAGTCAGCCTTCTTGAATGGAGTATTAAATGAAGAAATCTTTGTGGAGCAACCAGAAGGCTTCATTGTTCAAGGACAGGAAGAGAAAGTTTATTTGCTGAAGAAAGCCTTGTATGGCTTAAAACAAGCGCCAAGAACCTGGTATAGCAGGATTGATGCTCATTTATTGAGTTTAGGCTTTGCTAAAAGTCTGAGTGAATTCACACTCTATATCAAGAAGGTTGGTGATGAAGTACTTATCGTATCATTATATGTTGACGATCTACTTGTGACAGGTAGTAGCATGGACTTGATTGACGGCTTTAAAATGGAAATGAGAGATGTATTCGAGATGACAGATCTTGGAAAGATGTCATTCTTTCTTGGCATGGAAGTGCAACAGAAGCGGAATGAAATTTTTATATGTCAACAAAGATATGCAAAGGAAATTCTCAAGAAGTTCAACATGAGTGAGTCCAAGCCTACTGCAACTCCGATGAATCAAAAGGAGAAGTTCTGCAAAGATGATGGTGCTAAAAAGGTTGATGAAGGGCTTTATAGAAGTTTGATTGGATGCCTGATGTACTTGATTGCAACTAGGCCAGACATCTTGAACTCAGTAAGTATACTATCAAGATATATGCATTGTGCTAGTGATATTCATTTACAAGCAGCAAAAAGAGTTATTCGATATGTCAAAGGCACAATTGATTATGGTCTAAGGTTCAGTCGAGTTAAAACATTTAATCTCAATGGCTATTCTGATAGTGATTGGGCTGGTTGTGTTGATGACATGAGAAGCACTTCTGGATATTGTTTCAGTTTTGGATCTGCCATCTTTTCATGGTGTTCTAAGATGCAAGAGCTCGTAGCACAGTCTACAGCAGAAGCAGAATATATAGCTGCTACTGCTGCTGCAAATCAAGCACTTTGGATCAGGAAGTTATTAGCAGATCTGGATATGAAGCAGGTAGAAAGTACACAATTATTTGTGGACAATCAAGCAACAATTTCAATTGTAAACAATCATGTGTTTCATGGAAAAATGAAACATTTCAAGTTGAAGCTCTATGTTTTAAGAGAAATACAGAGGGAAGGTGAAGTACAACTCATCTACTGTAGGACTGAAGATCAGAACGCTGATATTCTTACTAAGGCACTTCCTAAAGCAAGGTATGAGTTCTTAAGGCAGAAACTTGGAGTATGCAGCTCCAGATTCAAGGAGGAGTGTTAAAAATGAATCAAGAGCTGCTGAATAGGAGTTATGTAATGCTGATTAGGATCTGAGTTGGCTGCTTAACAAGCAGCTGATGTAGTCAATAAAAATCTGTTACAAGACTTAGTCTTGTGAAGTTTGAATTTAGTCAAATAACAGTCCTAAGTTTTAGGACTTAGTTATGTTTGAAATTTGATGTTATTAGTCAAGTTTGTTTCATTAGTTCCAGGATATATTCCTAATTATGCTCTATTTAGTTCACACACTGCTGTATAAATAGAGCTAAGTTGAATGAATAAAAGTATTCTAGTTTCCTTCCATTGTTAGTCTTATATGTTTTCTTTAATATATATATATGCTTAAACACCAACAAAAAACATTGCGTTGAAGTTCTTTTGTTAATATGGCTGCTAAACACTATGTTGAAGCCAAGATTACATAACAGAACAATAATGACTATGGCATCCAAATGTAGAGATGTGGATTTGGGGAATCGGGCTCAATATCATGGCTGACAATTTGTGAAAAAAAAAAAGGAAATTTATATCAACTTCTTGTTCTCATCCTAAATTATATCAGGAGAGATTAGTGTTGGCACTAACCGATATGACTGAAATGACTTACCCTCTGCTGAAATAAGCCGAGGCCATAGAAGAGTGCACGGGAAAATAGATACAGATCTTAAATACCTTTTGTTAAAAAATGGAAATGTTAGAGTCTATGTAATGTAGGATTCTAATGTTGTTTCTACAATTCATGGATCTAATATATTTTCTTAGTGAAATTCATAAATAAATGGGTATAAGATTATTTCCTGTAACGAGTTTAAAATGAGAATGCATGTCTTTGATATATATATATATATATATATATATATATATATAGCAGTGTGTTTGTCAACTGATTGAGTTAACTATTGATTTGGTTATCCACTGATAAACGTTAACTATTGATATGGTTATCCACCGATGGCATTTGGTCATCAGCAGATAATTTATCCATCGGAGAATATTTGATTATTAGGGGATAAATTGTTCGTCAGGGGATAAAATGTTTCGGTCATCGGGGGATCTTTGTCCGTCAAGGGATAAATTGTCTCGGCCATCAAGATGTTTGTCCATCAGTAGATATCTTGTCAGGGGATAATTTCTAACCAATAATGTAAAATTTTCATGGAAATTTAATTCAAAGGACAACGTGATTCAAGTTAATGTTAAGTATTATTATCATATTCAGATAATAACTAATTACTTTAATTTGTTTCTAATTGTGTTTAACTCAAATCTAAAACTGCCCATTAATAACACATTGTAGGCAGACATTATATGGAGTGTTTGAAGAGAACGTTACTAGAGCCGTTGGCTTTAGAGATGTTCTATAATACTCAGTAATCTTGTATGTTGTGATACACGGATTGAAAAACATACAAGTGATTTCACAATTCAGAAATTCGAGCTTAATAATTGTTGAATTTCAGGTGAACTAAGGCGGTAGTCACCGTGTACAAATTTGGATTGCACCATTTCTGAGTTGTTATTTTATCCTGGAAAAAAAATTCACGACATCATATTGCAACGTGATTAGGATGAATATTTATTCAAGAACAATCTAATTTTCTAAGAATTGACGACTCAACTGTTATTAATCCTGATAAGCTTTTTCTCTCTTTCTGGATTTCGATTATTGTACTAATTGTACTGTTTCTCTTTCCAATTATTCTTTGTTTGAGTTCAGTTTTCAAGACCATGTTGTTATATATTTATGAGTTTTGTTCTTGCTGTGTGAAGATTTCCAACACCTTCTTGTCCTGTTTCTAACTTCTTGTCATGTTCCATACTTTCACGTACAATAGCCACTTGATCATCTATTATACTTCGAATGACAGAGTCAGTAGGTCTTTTTATAGAATAACTCAAAGTGAGCCCTTTGTATAAATGATTTAACATTCCAATTTTCTATTCTGTTTTGTGAATTATTACTCTGATATCAAGATCATAGGAGGTTTTACTTGGAAGCTGTGAAACAAGGATCTCCTGGTTAGTTTGCATATCATTTTCTGTGCTTTCCTCTAGTTATTTTAAAAAACTATAGATACAAATGCCTCTAGCTAATACCTGTATCAAATACCCAAGATTTTAAATGATACGCAATGGGATGTTATTGCACTACTTAATCTTAAATCTCTTACAGCTCAAACTGAAGGAAAATCCTGACTGTAACATACTCAGAAGAAAACATAGTAGATAAAGGAAATTTAGAAGAATATAGAAGTCTCTTCTCAATGAAGTAAGTTTGTAGAATTAACTTGTGTTGGACTGGTTGGAAGTTTCAGTTTTGAGATAAGCTGTGTTGCAAGGGATGTCTTCCAGCTCTCGTAAAGTATGGTAAGGACTATTGAGCTGCATATCGGTGAGCATTTGACGAAGTTCTGACGTCTCTTCTTTAAGTTGGGAATTTTCTTGAAGTACCTGATCATGACGCTCAGAAACATCGTTCAGTTTATCTACGAGTTGATGATTCTCAGTTCTAAGCCAAACTACCTGTGACCAGAGTTCATCCAGGTGCTTTTGCTTGCGCATACGTGATCGGCGTGCAGACTCTCTGTTAGATATCATTCTCCTTTGCTTCCTCTCATTGATGATACATAGTTGTTGCTCATCTGCTTCATCAGAGGTTGAGTTGCTGCTGAAACATGTTGGGTGTGGGGTAAATTCTTGAAGTTGAGGATTCATCTGAAGATGATATAGTGGGTTAGAGAGTCTGCTAAACTCGAATGCCGGTGTATTGTTCTGAGTGAAGCCGAAATGAGCAGGGAATGAAGTTGGATTGGGTGGAACTAGGTAATGAAGTTCATTGCCCTCACTGGACTGCATGGTGTTGACCCTTGTAAGCAAGTCTGCAGGGACTAGGTTTTCAAGGGAAGGTAGGGTAGAAGGAATTAGCATTGGGAGGTGGAGAGAAACTTGGGTCAGGAGGTTTTTTATAGGAGGGGAAAAGTAAAATGGTCCCACTTTTGTCAATTCATTTTAACAGTAGGGGGGTTTCTTAAAGATGAGACACTGCAGTATGATGTCAGCGTGCATGTAGTTATGTAGTATCACATATATGTGAGTATATAAACATTCAATACATAATTCTGTACATAGGTGTCTTCTTGCCCTTTATAGTCATGTAGTGCTTTCATGCCACAAAGTTGCAATGAGAAATTATTAGTGTCCTAAGGCACAGATGGAAAAATTAAGTATTCTTAGTAGATAACTTGTGAAGATTAATGACACTGCATGAGTGTGTGTGCACGCGCATGTGTAAGAGGGAGATAAATTAATGTTTAGTTAAACGAGAATATATTGGAAGTGAAATTTTAATAAAATAGAGATAAGGTTGAAGAAGTAAATCTTAATAGTGATGTTTCGGAGCCAAGCCAATCTAAGATTGATTGTACAGTTTAGATGATGTCCAATGAAGCGCGTGATGTAAAAAAACAGGAGGAAGGTGGTTGGAGAAGGGCAAACCTTTTCTGTAAGTGCAAAAGATTATGTAAGAAATTGATGACTCCAAAACCACTTTGACGAGACCCCATCAAAATAAACTATAATATAGAATCTCTTTCAAACATTGCGATTAGTAGAAATCAGAGTCTTAATGACACAATTAGGAACTAATTAGTGCCATATCATGGTATGGAGGGGTTCCTTAGTCATTGTTGCACTAAAATATGCTCAAAATGCAAATGGCTACATTTCCACACCCCTTTGAAAAATTGGCAGTAGGACCTTTTCACCTTGATTGGTAAGTGGTGATGTTAGAGTAAAGATGTAGTGGATATGATGAGATATTTTACCAATATACAATATCACTTTAATATGATTTGTTCGAAATCCATGAAGTAATTTCTTCAAATTTTATGCACTGAAATCAAAAACTGTTTCCCGCCGTAGATCCTAAGCTATGCGGCAAACCAAAGAACAGACTCTGCTTGATGATTTTCAGCAAAATGCGTTGCCTTCTGAATGAGAGTAGCTAGCAAGGTATAAGTAAAACATATGATTGGAATATTTTGTAATAGTCCAGGGAAAGAATATTTTCTGCCATGAATTTATTATGATTAGAATGGGAGATTGTTTATAATAATTTCTTAATCCTCATAAATGACATAAGCTGGCAATGCTGGAAGAATCAATTATTAGTTTCAAACAGTTCATAGTGCTTACTGACATATGTGTTAGTAAGCTTTGTGGTGAACTAGATCAGAGTACAAGTTTGTTTAGTTTAATTACATGGATTAGGTTTTATTTTTTATTTTTGACCACAGAACTGACAAAGTTTTGAGGAATTGGAAAAGTAAAGCAATAGACTTGTTAATATATGATGGTGGGGAAGAGGAGATATGGATGTACTTTGAAATGCAGTCTCCCACTAATGAAAAGAACTTTGTAATGCAGCTAGAACCAGGTCCCTATGGGGGGCAAATGTTCTCTTCCTTCTTCATGTTGAGTCAAGTTGAGTGGACTAGATAGTCAACAATATCATTAGACATGTATTGACTCCTCTTTCTTTTCTTGTCCCCAAATCCTTCACACTATGTTACTCATTATTAGGTATATACACTAATAAGTATTGTAGAAAAGTACTCTACAAATAACATACTAGTATAATAGAGAGATTTCTAATGTAGTTCAATACAATAATTTTTATATCCTTTTGTCCAGCGTACTTGTATAGGTCACATGACCTTTTGGTCACTATTGTTGGTCCTTTTCTTGCACCAAGTTGAGATCACTTATTTTACCTAAATACACAGATGTAGCTAGAACTAACCCTTTTCAAGCCACAAGTTCTTTATTATCTGTATCTTTTAATCACTTTCTTCAGAACATCAATTTTTAATTTGACAAAGTGATTGGCCAAGTTAGTTCTTTATTATTCAGCTTATTTCTTAAACATCTGGATTCATCAAACTTATTGTTAAATCTTTAGGCTTTCCACATGCCACTGCGTCATGGATCAGTCTCAACTCCGTTCAACTCGTGGTTAAGTCTAGTAAGGAACTTATCTTATCTTTTGGACCTAAAGTTTCAGGGTTTGTTCAATAGTATATTTCTCCCTATTAAGATTATATATTCAGTTAAAAAGGATATTATATAATCTTATTCATTGAACTTTATTACTCTATTTGTGATGAGAACATTTGAACAGAAAAAAATTTAGGTGTTAGGCAAAGCTCAACTTTTAGGAGACGAGTATAAAATGCAGAGGATTGTGCCATGATACAATGGATCTACAAACTATTAAAGAAAAGCCTAGTAGTTCTCTTATTTATGCTTGTAATAGGTTCTGAAACATGTTAGGTGCGTGTCAAATTAACCTTCTTTTTTTTCGTCTTAGTTGGTCTTGAATAAGACTTTCAACTTAAGATTTTGTCACAGGGAAAAGAGTTTAAAACATACCAAGAGGTATGATAAACTTAATCCGTTTTTACCACGTAAATTGATGAATATTTAAGCCAACTACAAAAATTAGGCGTACACAAATAAAACTCTTCTCTATCAAACGCGTTCAAATCCTGACATGATAGGCGACAAACCAACCTCTTTGGTCTATAAATTATTATTCGTGAAGTTACAGTAATTTAACAGAGTTTATTCTGTTGTGCAGCAAATAAGGAAGTTGAAAGGAATTGAAAGTGAGGCATTCAGAAAATAAAGCAAGAATGTGGAATAAATGATTAAATTCGTTTACCACCTGAACTGACCTGACCTGACCTGACCTGAGCCCCTCACTTGACATGGATATCATCAGCATATCTTATCCGTTCTAAAGAAGCACTTGCCATATTTCTCAACTTGTTTTGTATCTTACCCATTATACCCTCCATATCACTAAGCGCAATCATAAGAAGACAACGGCAAAGGTAGGGGTAATATGGGGAAAGGAATGATTAGGAATCCAAGTAGTGAGGACACTGCCCTAAACAAACGGAAAGAATCACGCACGGATGGGTACTTGATTTAACATCTACACTGTAATAGTCACTTGCATCGGCTATTACACTAGTAAAATCATCAATATCGTAAAAAACGCTAAGCGAATATATGATAATACTTAGACGAGAGTTTAATTTTAGTTAATCGGAATTAATTTGAGTAATGCTAGGCGCTATCGATAGAGGACCGCTTAACTCCTACACGGAGTATTAATCGACCAAATAGGGATTTTTACGATAGCTATATCATCAAACATAGCACACCCCAAAAATGTGCGAAACAAAATAAGGTAAGCGACGAAATAGAAAGTAGGCGGGCGCATGACATACTGTTTTCTTTGGGGTGGGTCAGGGCTCGCCTGTGTGGTGGCTAGTCCACCACCACCAGCATATTTCACCCTATTGAACCCCCACCCCCATCAGCGCGCTCTCTCTCTCTCTCTCTCTCATGGAGTATACAGGAGAAGAAGACTGTGACTGTTCTCAGGTGCTCTCAATAATGATGGGGCTCTCAAACTTTTAGTACCGTCATTCGTACCAATATGTGACCCATTAGTGTACCCCACTCAAGAGACCCAAAAGTTGCTGCTCTGTGGTGATGTGGCTGCTGCATATTTTCCATTTATCAATAATGTGTTCTACCCCATCTACCTTTGCATTTCTTCATCTTTCTGGGTTGGGACTTGTATGTTTCTTTCATATCAACGATATCTTTTTTATTATAAAGATCTTAAATATGATATTTTTTAAGCCTGAACTGTTGCTAATAATTACTTTTTGAAATAGTTTTAGCTGCCCATTTTGTTTATTGTTTATATAATCATATATCTAGATTTTGGATATCAATCAGAAATTAAAAGGTGGAATAAGGTATCATCACCCTTTCTATTCCTGTATAAAATTTCTAAATTTGAATGACGTTGCATATTTTCTTATACTCATGAGTTTCCTTGGTATTGCAGGTGGCCAAGGTTCATTTCCTTGCAATTATAATAACTTTTAGAAACTAATATCAGTTATTCATTTGCATAACAAGATCTAAATAATCATTGGTTACATTTGTGAAATTTCAAATGCAAATTTATGATAAAGTTTACAAGTACTGATAATTGGGATGATAAGCCAAATTCCGCTTATTTGCCTCATCAATAACTTCGGTATAAATATGAACAATAAGATCGGAACTATGGTCCGGACTTGGGATCGATTTAAAAAAGACAGATCCGATAAGGTATTTGTCTCATCTATAATAAGTTTGCGAAATTTTAAAAGTTCACAATTTTAAGGCGAAAGATTGATCTGACTCTACTTATATGTAATAATAAAAAGTAATAATAAAAAGATTAACCTAAAACTGAGATTAGAACTAAATCAACACTGATAACTGATTCAGGACCAGGTTAGAACCGGGATTAGACTAGTTAAAATTTTTATATATTACACATATGACCTTTTCTCAATTTATTATTATATTCTCAATAACTCAAATATATTTTAAACTTTTATACAAAGTTGGAAACATTATATTAATAAAGTTATTTTAAATTGTTAGTTGTTTTATTTAACATTTGTACATTTTCAGTAAAAAAATTTAGATTTTAGTAATTATAATTATGACAATTTGATTAAAGAAATAGTTATGTTAGATTTAAAAAAAAAATCGAATATGGATTGGAATCAAGAATATGTTTAGTATTTTATTTTAGAGTGAGGTGAGAGTAATTTGAATAGTAAAATTCTTAACCTACTAAAATTAAGACCGAGCTTCGCCAATAGATCAATTTTCCCCTTATAGGCCATAAGATGTTTGGCGATTGGATGAGAAAGGATAAGTTCATCATCAGCAAACATGTTCTCACCTATTTCTCCCTCGTATACAACTTTATATACATGCATCTGTTTTAATAATTCTCAAAGTAGTACCATATTTATATTCAATCATAATGTTGATTGTTGTAATGATATTGCTACTTTGATTTCATTATTTTTAATCTATAATAAAAACTGTAACATAATTGTGGGTGGTGCATTTTAAAGTAAAATAATGTTGCACGCATTAATGTTATACATGGCTTACGTGCTTGTAATAAGGTCTTGATCCACTAACATTGTGGATAATAAAGGTGTTTAATTTCTCTAAACAAATGTAAATCTCTCTGTGCTGATTTGTCGTTAACACAGCATCATATTAGCCTTTTCAATAATTTGTGACTGTTGTTGCATGTCGTAATCTTGATTATGCATATAGTGCGTCGTCGTCAACCTACCATTCGGTTGCGTTTCGGCTTAGTCTAGTACTGTACCATCAATTATACCTTGTTAATTATTCATTAGTGCTGGATTAGGAGCTCCTAATCACTCATTAAGGATCTAACCCCTGAGGACTCAGAAAAGTCATCTCCTCATTTACAAGAATTTGCATTCAAAAGCTAAAGTTAACAAGAGTAGGAAATGAATAGCAGAGTTGTAAGTGCTTGTGTGCTGTAAAATTGTCAAATTGGGATTAAACTCTGATTCCTTCCCTCCCCCCACCCCCACGTCCCACACCCCTAATTTACCAGATTTTGATTTTTTTTTTTTTTTTTTTTTTTTTGGGGGGGGGGGGTGATAAATGATGAACCTAAAACTAATAGCAATACTTTCAAAGTAGAGAGGGGGTGATATGCACCCTTTTCTGCAGACACTGTAATCTTTGGTGCATTTATGGGTTTATTGGCAGGATATGTTTTTTGGTTTTTTCCCCCCCAGTGGTTCTGCTTTGTATCCCGACCTCCATTACAGATGATGGTCTAATCCATGTCTTAGCAAATCAAGTAGAGCAGAATATTCTCAGTGATGGTTCAAAATTTTAAAATTCTTCCCCTGATAAGAATGAAATCAATTCATGATCTTAATTAGGACTAAAATGTTTTTTATAGATATAGGGGAGGTTTGCTTTTTCCATGAACAAAACATGTCATAAGTTTTGGATAATACCGAACACTTGATTCTTATCATTCATCATGATCTATTCGGTGACAGCTTTGTTAATTCCCTTGGCAACGATTAAAATTATTACGTGGGTAAAATGCATTGATCGGCTGTGGTTGGTTCGAATTGTATTGTAGTACTATGGTTTAAAAATTTCCAGATAATTTATGGTTATACGTGGTTTTGAAAGTATAACAGATTATCACCCATATTTGTTGTTAAATTGTTTACAAGTTTGTCCTAATTTGTCATATTTATTGGTGGATACGTGATAATTTGCTAATTTTTCAGAACACATAATTATTTGAGATTTTTAAATCAGGAGTGGTGCAACACAACACAAATATGAGAATAAGAGAAAAGAATTATAGCTCATTCTTTAAACCTACCCACTAATTAATTATATTATGAATATAATTATTATGAGCACAAATCACTTTCTCCAAAATAGTGTTGTAAATGAACAAAGTTGTTTGCGAACAAGTTTGTGTTTCGATTCATTTAATCTCGTTCGACTCAACTCGTGAAAATAAACAATTTAATCTTAAACACGAATTTTCATTCGTTAAAAATTTTCAAGATCAGGTCGAATTTAAAAAATGGTGTAAACTCAATTAATTAATATTGTCTAATTCGTTTTCAGTTCAAATTAATTCAGTCAAATAGTTAAACTAGCCGACCTTGATTCAGATCGATTAGTGCATTGCTTGATGTTTGCCCTTTGTGGACACTAAAATAGCCATTATTAAAGTGACAATTACGCGTACTTATCCTATTCTCAATTTTACTTACAAACCTTTTGCAAAAGGATAGTTCCACATAATTTCTAGTTTCACTCTTGTGATTAAAATTTAAAAATAAAAAGTGCATATATTGACTATAAAGTTAATTGACTACATTTTAAAATTTGAATTTATAATGTAAAATATGTCCGATACTATACAATTATTAGTAAGGATATCATGAATATTTGAGACGTGAGATAAAATATATAAAAGAAATTGCTAGGCTAATATTATCACTATGCTTTATATATTTTTGTTTTACGTGATTTACTTCGTCAATGATATCATAAATATCTTTGTAAAAGATGTGTTTTAGTTTACATTATACGGCAAAAATTTATAGCTTTTTTGCATGTTGAAGGAGCGAATAATAATTATTTATTAAAAGGACCATCCACAATTCAACTAATGCTAATCATAAGTCATCCCTTTTAACTTTAGAAACAAACGCAAAAGAGACGTACAAATATCCGAATGAATGTCATACATATATAAAGGGCCGATAAGATGGGTTATGACTTATGAGTCTTTGTGTAATCATCATAGCATGTGTTGCTGTATTTGGTAGGTATTGTTTAATTGTTTATATGTACTTGAGCCTTTTTTTTTTTACGATAAGCCCTTTAATGGGTAAGCAGGAAAAAGAGAAGAAAAATAAAGTTGATGTATAAATTCATTTTCTGGAGTTTTTACTTTATGGTTTTTCCTTCTGAAAATGAAAAGAAAAAAAAAAAAGTAGCTCTTTTTTCTCTGCCATATTATAGCTCAAATATCAAGTGCATCTCGCTTTCCTAATTTATAGAGTAATACAGAATCTAAAATAGATACTTCCCCAAATTTTGGAAAGGCAAGAAGAAACCAGAGAAAAGGGGTCGAAAGTCACGATTTCCAATTAACGATGAATTAATTATTATAGGACCTCAATTAATACTATACGTTTCTGTAGATAATTAATTATATTTGAATATTTTACGATACTACTAAACAATAACAAATCTAACGGAATTCATCTATTTTAAAATTTGAGATACATTTTTTTTTAATTTAGTACCATTTTGAAATCTTAAGTTTTTATTTGTGACATGAATTTATAAAACTATCAAAATAGAAAAATTTGTATAATAGTAATTTTTGTGTATTTTGTGATATTTCATTTCAAAATTTTAAGGTAAATATATATATATATATATATATATATTAATGTCTAAGAGGATCCCTAAACAAACACTTGTGTGGTACTTTAAAACTTCGACTATGCGTGTTGAAAGTAACCAAGTATGCGTTCAATGATTTCGTTTTAGTTTATCTTATATATTCCCTATATATAAATAAATCATGTCGATCTGATGTTAAGTTTGCTTTGTTTGGTGTTGATCATTGTGACAATGAATTTGCTTTATGTCAAAACAATTGTATGCACTTTTATGTGTGTCAATTCCTCGGCAACTTTGGTTGGGAGATTTTAACCTCTGGGAGAGCCCTTTGATAGGGTGGCGGGGTGGGGGGGGGGGGGGGGGGGGGGGGGTGAGAGAGAGAGAGAGTATTCGTTCATAAATGTGTCCCCGTATAACGGTGCTGGATTATATAATTAGATATTTTCAAGTTTACCATAAAACTTCTGTCATACTCCTTCAGATTAAGATGAAATAGAATGACATTATACATCATAATAATCTTCTTGAAAATTCTGTATGCTCGCAGTGGAAGAAAATACTTGGAATCATCTATGCATTAGTGCAGTGCAATGAGCTTTCTCTCTTGAAAAATGGAAGAGGCAAATAATATAGTCGTGTGACAGTCGCTTTTTCTTTTTGGTAGCTATGCAGAGGAATCATTTAGAAAAGATAATCTTTTTGTTTCAACAAATAATAATGCTCAGGGTCCGGAATCGGGATTGCAAAATCCAAATTTTGATTACAATTTTAAAAATTAAAATTCTTATTTTGTTGAAACACGTAAAATATACTCTATATATATACACACACCCCCCTTATATACACATTTATTCTATAAAAACTCCAACCTATTACAAAAACTTTCATGCGTGAAGTCATAGTCTTATTTAAAAACATAAAAAACTAATATATTAAGTATACTGCAAGACAATTTTTAGGTTAGTTTCTTTTTCCTTCAATATATTAAAGGAAAACTTGATCTCAACTTCTTGCGTCTTTATTAGATTTCATTTTTCAACAAATTATCTCCAACTTCCCATTATTTCTTATTTTATATTTGATTTTAATTTTAAAAACTTAAGACAAATTACTAGTTATATTTTATACGTTTTTCTCAAATTCAATCGTATGGATGAAAAGTGACGTGTAAATTTTTATATGTTTTAGTGATGTGTAACACTTTTTACAAACACGAAAAGAAGGAAAAATATAATCATCGAATACGGTCTTATTTTTCGTGATTATGAAAATGGTATTACACTTCACCAAAATATTTGAAAATTTGCATGACACCATATTTTTTAACGTAGATTTCATACATACAATTAGATTTGATAAAATTTATATAAAATGTAATATGTGCAGGGTGTGTATTTGAAAATGCCCCGCCCCACCCCCACCCCACCCCACCCTGTCTCTCTCTATATATATATATATCAAATATCAACATTTACCAGTTATATTGCATGAAAGTTTTTGTAAAATGGGAGTACATCACCGTAACCACTGCAACATTTAAAACTTGTTCCGAGGAATTCCTAAATTACTGCAAAATATGACCTGTACGACAATCTATTGTGCCCCTGATGTATACAGAGACAAATTTGACACGACGTTCGAAATAAAATTGTAATTGAATACAACGTACAACTCCACCATCAAATAAGCTGGCCAAACAGGATCAAAGGAAACAAAGAAAAACTAAAAAACATGTACCCTACATAGGCAACTGGAACAAACTGCTCAAGCCAGACAATCATTTCTTCGTAATTATGCACACAAATATAAAGATTATAACAAAATATTAATTCGATAATTTCACAACAGGGTCCTCTATTTTAAAGATTTTAAACATATATTTCTATCCTAGCAAGACAAATCCCTGTAAACACACCACGTCCGTACTTTTCTGAAAACATTTTATGTAAGAATCTATAAAACAAATAAATTTTTCCAGGCGATAGACATAGAGGAGCTGCACAAGGCCTGACTAGCTCTGCACAAAAGAAAAGATCCCACTTGTCTCCCAACACTCTATGATAATGCTTTCTATAAAAATCTACAGTGGCACTATTTTCGGTTATTTTAACATAATAGTAGACAACGAAAACTCCATAATGTCAGCACTTAAAACATGCCACCGACATGGGGATGTTCTTGCAATGAAAATTTCATTTAGCAAACGGCAGAGGGAAAAGAAGCCCATCAAGGAATTGAACCACTTAAATATTCTAGATGTACCAATTTTGGGTTTGAATTCTCATGTTACTAGTGTATATAATGTAATTCCCATATTACCATTTGTAAGCAAAGGCCTCATTTTACTACAGATAAACGTAAGATTCAAAAGTACCGATCATTATGTACAGTACATGGAACACATTGTGACATTGCGTAGGCTTCAAAGGCTTAATTTCCAAAAACACAAGCACCATACAGTGAAGAACTAATATAACACCTGTTTATAAGTGAACTTTCTAAAGGTACTAATGAATAAATCAAATATGCAATAATAGATTAAAAAAATAATACTTCACCGACAATGAACAACTGAACAAAGCGATAACAAATTACACAAATAATCAAGCAATAGAGGTGATATATGTCCGATGAAGTATTTTTACAGATCATAATGTTGAGATGGTTTCTATTGCCTTCTCTTTCCTATCTGTTCAGATTGCTTCTATACATCGTAAACAGAAACATCTACATATGAGGAAAAGGAGAATTCTTCCTTTCCATTCTTTTATTTCTCTCCTCTCTTTTTCTGGATGGAGGTCTTCTGTCTGTGTGTGTGGTTTTGGGGGGATGGCGGGGAGGGCAAGGAAAGTAACATGCGGGTATTAATTAAGCAAAATAAAGCATATCTCATTTCAAATCCAACAGTAATTTACAAAATTGTATTTCAAAACCATTGAACAACCCGAGCAAAGCCATGAAAAGTTACAAAC
Source organism: Centella asiatica (assembly GCA_014636745.2). Taxonomy (NCBI): domain Eukaryota; kingdom Viridiplantae; phylum Streptophyta; class Magnoliopsida; order Apiales; family Apiaceae; genus Centella; species Centella asiatica. The sequence continues at coordinate 21,841,783 of CM025785.1, forward strand.
AAAACCACGCAGTGTAGGTGCTTTGTCTAATGAGATCGTGTTTACAGATCATAATAATAGAGATGGTCTCGATTCTCTTCTTCTTCCTATATGTTTAGATTGCTTCTATTTATCAACAATAACAGCCAGTCAATATATATATCAACAGACATGGAGAGGAGGGTAAATGAAAGGAGACTTCTTTTATTTTTCTTTCCTTTTCTAGTTTTTTTCTTTCGAGGGGCAGCGGTGTGGGGGGAGGCAAAGTAACATATTATTTAAGCAATATAGGGCTTATCTTGACTCCATGTCAAGCTCATTAGTAATATGAGGAGGCTGCTACTAATATGAGAAGGCTGTCTCCGAGTGCTCCAGTTTGAGAAGTTGCAGTCAAACCAGCACAACTATTAACGAGAGCAGAGGCTGAAGAGGGTTTATCTGTTCCTTCTAATAGCTTATATGCAAGATACAACATAAAAAGCCAATTTCTTGTTATATATATGATTAACATCTTAGGTGTTGGAAACAGTTACATTATTGCATGGTAGTTACCAACAGTTACATTGAGTCTAAAAACAAACCAACCAACCGAGTGTTATGCTATGTCACCCATCACCACGCATACAGAGAAAACAAGAACTTTTGAAGAATCAACAATGCTCTGATTTATTCAGGCGGGTAAACATAATAAGCCCAATCTTGTGGTTACACGCATAGTTGCAACAACATCATAGAATGAACTGACATGTTATCAACTTGAAGCAACAGAACAAATTTATACACGCATTATTTACATTTAGCAAGTGAGCTATCAAGGTAATACTTCAAGATCATACCTAACCTGCAAATCATCTAACAAGCCAAGACCACCCCTTGTTTCCTTCCTACGCTCATAATCAGTATCATCTGTAGGCAACTCAAATCGACAAACTGGGCATGTATTGCGAAGGTTCAACCATGGCATAATGCAGTCTCCATGGTAATGATGGCTGCAAGGGAGGGATGTTGCTCTATCCTCCACAAGAAACTCATCCATACAAACAGCACAAACTACAGTATTCTTCTGTACATATTCCTTTGTCAAAACAACCAAAGGAAGACTCTCCACAACAGATTTTGCTGCTGGAGGGCTACCCTTTAAAGCATTCTCAGTCCCCACAAATTGCCCAAATAACGCATTATATTCTGCAGCATATATAGAGTCATCCTGAACAGCTAAATATGTAATACCACCATCATTTTCTAGTTCGAAGTCTCTGTTGAAATTATTTACAGCCACAAGAAGTTCCCACTCTAAATTCCGGACAGCCACATCCTCAATATTGACAGAATCATCATCACCATCATCGTCTTCAGAGAAGATTTCTGAGGAAATTGTAACCTCTTCAATCCGGTCTATAACTGAACTAAAACCTTGTCTATGATCATCCACTTCCTCCCACTCATATCCATCATTCCTATGCCTTTCATCGTCAAAGCTAATGCAATTCCAAAGGACTGGCAAATCCAAATCAATATCCTCTGCATCATCAATCCCATCTGTTTCCTCCTCGACGTCTGACTCCGAGTCAATTCCAACAACTCGAAGACCACTTGAACTCGAATTCTCCTCAACCCCAAACCCTATTTCATGCTCCTCCTCAACTTGACCTGACCCATAAACCCCAAAACCATTTCCCTCCTCAAACCCACCAAGAAACGACTCCAAGACCATGTTTTGATCAAGATCGTCATTAGGAGCGTAATCTCGACGATGTTCAAATAAATTGGTAACGAAATTCATATCGGCGAGAGAATCAGAACAATCAGAATCAGAATCAGAATAGACGTGAGGTTGGTGACAAATCTGCGGATTATAACAATCTAAAGAGGAGAGGTTGCTGTTGTTGCTATTAATATCGATAGGCCAATTTGGAATATTGGAATCGAGAGATTCAATCAACGACTCGTCCTCTGATTCTTCTTGTTCAGATTGTTGTCGTGGTTGATGAAATTCTTGTTCTTCTAGATCTAGTTCTCGTTGATGACAATCGAGAAATGGAACAAGGTTAGAGTCTTCCGCCATGTTAGTGTTTGACAAAACGTCGCAATGAATATACAGAATGAACGAGTGCGTTAGGTTAGGGGCTAGCTTCGCTTGTTCTAATCTTCCGCTCTTGTTCTCGTGTTCTTGGTAGCTTGGACCGGAATATATTGACCAAAAACTATTTTAAAAATACTCCTAAAGAGTATGATTTTTTGTAACATTTAGCCTTGTCGGATGAATAGATAAATTGAAAAAGAAAATATTAATATTTTCTAATTTCAAACTAAAATTCACATAAGTAATTGGAATTTTTGAAAAATTAAATGGTACGAGAAGTCATTATACATTATTCATAACTACTGCAATTAGAAATATTCAAAACAAATTGACTTCTAAAATCAGTAATAATTTTATATTATTTATAAATTTCTTGACATAACGATAGATCTTAGAAATAACCTCAAAAATATTGTAATAAGTCTTTTCTTTCTTAGTTATGAGGACTGAACTAAATTTTTATATCTTAACATCAATTTGCTGTAGAAAGTCTTATAGGATAAGTTGAAAATTGACAAGCTAAAGGCATCATCAATTTTAGAGCAAATCAGAATTCTTCTACAACAATAGAAATCGGCAAATCGAGGTACTACCAATACTCAGATAAAAGTGTTTCCTTCAAAAAAAAAATTATATTTGAAATTTCATAATACATTCATAAAATTCTATAATTCATATTTGTGTGACTTTAGTTGATTTTGCTTAAAATTTAATATAACAAATTATATATTTTTCAGTAAAGTAAATATTAGTAACTCTTTTGCTCAAATACTCAAATAGAAAAAAATATGTTCTAATTATATGATAACTAATGTATTCAGCAACTAACTTTTGTTTTTTCAGCTTCTTTACCTTGACTTAATTAAAAGTCGATTCTGCTTCAACTTCTGATTTGCAGCTAATTCTAGTTCTCAAATTTTCACATCTTTCGTGACATATCATCGCTTTGTTGAAGAACAAAATAAGCATTTCTATGTAATTAAAAAAGAGAAAAGGAAAAAAGCATTCCTGAAGGCGATTAAGTTCTATTTCTTTCGCATATTATTAATTTATCTGAATTAAAAACTACAGTAATTATATTAGCAGTATCTAAGTAGGAATCTTTAGGTTCAAATGTCATTGTCAGCAACTTAGCCAAAAAAAATAAATAAATAAATAAATTTGTCATTGTCAATAACTAATTTTTATTTATTCCAGGCTTCCCAGTTACGAGTAAAATGAATCATAGGTTTGGACTTGATTGGTATCCGTAATTGTGCGGTTAAAAGTTTTGATTTAGAAATTACGAATTAAGAGTATATTTTAAAATCTAATAATTTAAATAAACAAAGTTCAAATAGAGTAATATACATTCACTTTAATTTGCGAGTAATTTTATTACTCTAGTTATATACTAAAACATCATAATATATATAAAAAAATCCAAATGAATTACATCTTAATATTCATTTGTTTATTAAAAATGTCAATAATTACTTTGAAAACTTGTGAGTAAAATTAACTATAATATATATGAAATATGTTGTAAAATAAAATATTTAAATTAATACGATTTAATTTTGAAAAAATAACTGAGTGAATGCTTGTGACTTATGAGTAGTTCGTGAATTTATATTTGATTAAAATAAAATATGATTATTAAATGTTGGATTTGTCAATTATTCAAGCTTCAAGTATCAAAATATTAGTTAGAATATAACATAAGCACGTCACTTTTAGTATATATACTTTATTTCCTAGTCCTTGGATTGTTAGAGAATTGGCATTTTATCTCTTTGAATGTGACCCTCTTCATTATTTCATATCTTCAAATTTTTTCAATGTACGTCATGTAATAAAATATATTTTATGTAATTATAATTATATGGATAAGTAAAATATGTTTTAAACAAAACAAGAGAGTATATTAATTTACATAAATTTAGCTACAGATGAAATATATGTTTTCTTTTTCTATGTTTTAAATTGGATAAAATAAAAAGAAAACTATTTTGTAAATATCTTTTTAGTAATATATCGTAAGCAAAGGACAATAAAAGAGCTACGTACATATGAAAGTCAACGCAATTCGTTTTATTTTTTATTTTATCATGAATTCAAATGCTAAAAAAAACCCTTAACATCTTTAGTTGTTTTCAAAAAAAAAAATTCACACTCTCTAAATAACAATTATTCTATTAAACTTATATTTTTATTATCAAATTAACAAACATCCGAATTAGATTTGACCACAGTTATTAAATTCTGACCTGTTTCCTAATTATCATGATTGTTGTCGTTGTACAGCTCCTTTGTCGTCGTTGCTTCTGGTTGCCTAATTTTGATAACATGATAAAAGACCAGTGATGTCAAGGTGGGGCACATAATTTTTTTTTTATATTAAGTTTTTTTTTCCTATATTTATCTAATATCATATGTGAATTTATATATTGACAAAAAAAAATTAAGTCCCGTGACAATTAAAAAGACATATCAAAATTTATTAACCATAGTTAACTCTTAACTCTAATGTTGGTTAATTTGATAATAAAAATATAAGTTTGATGGTATAATTATTATTTACATATTTCAAGGATTTTTTTAAAAATAACTTATGAATTTAAGAATTTTTTTAGCATTTAGGTATTTTATCATGTCAATCTTGAAAAGGAAAAACACAGACAAAACCAAAAGTTGTAGTTAGCTTTTTCGTCAATATTTTTCTCTCTTCAGTGTCGAAAAACTTAGCCACATAAAAAAGTTAGCTGAAAAAAATATTTATCTAGTTATCTTTATTAATGCAAAAGTTAATTATTTTGTAGCCAACAAAAAAAAGTTAAATAGTTCATTCTCATCCATCCTATAAAAGTATAAATAAATAAACAAGAGCTGATTAACAAGGTGGTAAGGGAATAAAATGTAAAAAGAAAAAAGAAAAAAAGGTGTTAATGGAACCGCTAGTATCAGATCCTTATTTTTTAGCTCGTGTGCTAGAATGCTAGTATGATGTTGAAGAATGAAGAGAAAGGTAATTCCCATGTAAGGACTTCTTCGTTCATCCCATACCCATATTAAAAGGTTTAAATCATTCTTTCTTCCGTCCATTTCTCGATCCTTAACTGTTTACACTGATGGATTTCTGTTTTACAATCAAGAACCAGCATACCTTTTTGTGTTTTTAATGGTTTTATTAGGTCAGAATTGGATTGATTTTATGTACTACTGGTATTATGTACAATTGTTGTTTTTTAGAGAAGTGAAACAGCCAGATGAATTGGGGTCAATTGTGCAAGTTGTAATATTTCTGAAAAATAGTCCTGAATTGGGTCATGATTACTATTTGGGATGTTATAAATGGGAGTCTATTTTTAATAAGGCCATGTGTGGTTTAATTGAATGCATTTTTTACTCAGTCTCTTCCATATTCATTTCATCTAATCCAAAGATGGTGATTTTATTAGCTCCTTGTTCTAATTCCGTGGCAGAATGATCATGAAGTTATCTGAAGAAGAAAGTTGAGCATATTGTGTTTGAATTAACTGTGGAACTTGGAACCTGTTGCCTATTGGCATGCACTTTGAGTGATGGCTGAGATTGCAGTTGAATATCTTGTGGCAAAGTTGGAGGACTGGATTTATAAGGAGACCAACAAGCAAAGAGCAGCCGGAGTAACTGAACTCAAGTCTGAATTTGACAGAGTTAGGCCATTTCTGAAATATGTGGATTGGCAATGGATGGTTATGGAGGATCTTGTATTTGAAAAATGGGTTATGGATGTCATCGGTTTGGCTCGAGAGGTAGAAAATGCTATTGACGATGATCATTATAGTAGAAGAGATGCAAAAGAATTTTCTATGTCCTCTGTTGTGGAGTTCTTGGGAGAATCTTTTAGTTACTTCACCGAGGGTAGGACTAAAGATTATTCTTTTACCAGCATTGGAGTTTTGCTTAAGAGGGTCACTAAGAAGCTCAATGAAGTGGAAATTGGGAGAAATATTCCTTTGTTCAGCTCAATGGAAGAAGCCATAGATCAAGAACACCGGTGGCACTCAGATAGATTTACCCGCAGATTTCCTTCAACTTGTATGGTTGGAAGGGACAAAGAGATTAGAATGCTTGAAAGTTGGCTGCTTAAGGAGGATGTGGACACGCCACTTCTGGTAGCAGTCACTGGCATTAGTGGTATTGGCAAAACTGCAGTGTCAAGAACAGTTTTCGAGTGTATAAAGATATATTTTGATTGTGCTGTACAAGTTATTGTATCTGCTTGTTCAACTATAGATATATTAAGAGACGTGTATATGGGTTTTATAAGAAGTCCATTCGAACTGATGGATCAAAGGAATATAGAGGAAAAGGATGAAGAAGAATTGGCGAAGATGATAAATGACTTCTTGGTCGGAAAGAAGTTCTTGTTGGTTGTAGATGACTTAGATACATGGGATGCCTGGGAATGTGTGAAGTGTGCTTTGCCTCTCGAATGCAGGGGAAAGGTACTTATTACAACTCGCAATTCAGAATTTCCTACTGTTATTTGCAAGCATGTTCTCCATCTTGAGCCATTGCCTCCTAAAGATGCTCTGGATTTGATGGGCAGGAAAATTTGCTGGCAGCATTATGGCCTTGGTGAAATGCTTTGGCCTTCATCAGTGGAACTCATTGTTGAGGAGATTTTGAAGATTTGTGAAGGTCACCCCCTAGTTCTTGCAGCAGTCGGAGGAATGCTCTCAACAGTTAATGTTATGGAATCCACAGTGTGGAGTAAGATGCTTGGTGCACTAAACGCAGCTGTTGAATGTTTGCCTCACTTCAACATGATCCAAAAGGTTCTTGTTGTAAGTTACTTTTCCCTGCCACCTATATTAAAGTGCTGCTTTCTTTTTTGTGGAATATTTCCAATGCATTATGAAATCTCCTGCAAGAGGCTGATTCGGATATGGGTTGCAGAGGGTTTTATAGCAAGACAATTTCTTGGAATGAATGAAGAGGAAATCGGTATGCTACTTTTGGATGACCTCATTCGCAGAAACTTGCTCGAAGTAGCAAAACTGGGTGCAAATGGGGAGCCAGTATCCTGTAGGATCCTGCCTATAATGCAACATTTCATCCTTAAAACAATGAATAAGGGTTATATATATGTTCTGTCCAACAAAATCCAGCATATGTTGCCATCAAAGGAAACTCGTATTCTTGTGATACATGGCGCAATCAATAAATTCATGCCTGGTCTGAACACTACTCCAGTCCGTTCTGTACTTTTATTTAGAGAAAATGGCATCTGGACTGCCTCCACCATCTTGTTGAACTCGTGTTCAGATATTAAATTTTTGCGTGTTCTTGAATTGCAAAACTGTCTGATTGATGCCTTGCCCGACACATTTGGAGACCTTGGCCTCTTGCGCTATGTGAACTTAAGGGGTACAAGGATATCTAATCTGCCCTCATCCCTTGGGAGTTTGCTGGAACTACAAACCCTTGATATCAGGAATACTTCTGTGAGATCTTTGCCTTGTGGCATTAATGGCCTCAAAATGTTGAGACACCTACTCCTTGTAGATTCATATAGCAATAGAGTGGTGAAACTTGATGGTGATATTATGTTCTGCAAAGATCTTCAGGCACTTGCAGGAGTCAAACTTACACAGCAGATTGCATTTGGATTGACATACCTCCCTCAACTCTTGAAGTTATCTGTTGGTGAGGTAGAAGGCCGAGGAACCTCATTGCACCTTTCTAAATCGATTGACCTGATGAAAAACCTCAACTCCTTGACCATAAAATGTGCTTGGAGGAAAGAAATTCAAATACATACATCTAGTCCTCTTGAGAGTTTGGAGAAATTACGCATTGGAGGCTGGATTAGAAATTTGCTCGATTGGATATGTAAACTGAAATCCCTCAAATATTTGTACTTGAGAGATTGCATGTTACCAGATGATCCAATTTCAAGCCTACAGTGTTTACCCAGCCTCACTGTCCTACCATTATATAACCCATACAAAGGAAACCGCATTTGTTCTGATGATCCAGCAGGCTTTCCTAGTCTTAAGGAGCTCTTGCTTCTGAATCTGGCAGGACTCGCGGAATGGACTAGGATAGAAGAAGGATCTATGAGGAGTCTTCATAAGATAGTCATTGCTAAATGTCCAGAACTGAAGCAGCCACCCAAAGGCCTCCAAAATCTTACTAAACTCCAAATGTTGCAAGTGAAGAACATGTCTGCAGAATTTGTCAGAGAGACGAGAGAACTCTCTTTGCATAAAGGATTACACTTTTCAGTCATCTGACAACAACGACGACGATGATATACCTCTGGTTCCAAACAACTGGTCTTTATATGTGATCAACGTTTCATACTGTGTTGTCCATTTACCTTCAATGTTCACAATAGCATACGCAGTTTTCATATTATATTCCTGTTTTACAGCAAAACATCAGTGAAATAAGGCGAAAACACAACTGTGTATTTTCAGCTTCGTAGTGGTTGTCATGATGGCGAACTGATGTAAAAAGCTCACTACTTCAGAGCCACATTAAGACACCTGATGAGTTTCAATACAAACCTCGCCACCCATCTTTTTTAATTACATCGAATCATATTTTTGAAACTTCCAACTATTCAAAATGTTCTCTCTTTTCAGCTAAAATCAAATACGATATATCTTAATCCGATTTCCTTGACAAAATAAATTAATTGATAGATACATTTTCCTGACCAGAATTGGGGTTTTGTAGGTATAAAGAGTGAAAATTGCAACATCTAAATACCAAACTTTTGCATCAGTATATTGAGCTTGGATTATCACTTATAGCATTTAAAATATATACATTAAGATATTTATCATATTAGTAAATCCAAGAATAAGTAGAGCATAACGATTTTAACTGGAATCCGAATCACTGCGACATACATTTTAATTCATACAAAATAAATTTACGAAATTTTATAATTTAAAATTGAAATAAAATATTTTATTATTAATAATTTTAAAATGAAATATAATAATAATGCAAACTTTATACTTACATATTTTTACGAATTATATAACATTCACGAATAATCACACGTTAAAAGATAGAAATGTCTCTAAATTTAGAGTTACTCGAGGATTTGTTGCAATTTGGCAGGAAATTTGTAATGAAAAATGTTCTCTTTTTGCGGTATACACAGTTGACCTTCTCGGTCTAACAAAAGTTGGATAAAAACTTTGACGAAACGAGTGTTGAAAAAGGCGCCAAAGCATGACTTTAAATGTCCAAGGCACATCATCATAAAATCTTTCATCTTTGCTCTGCAAGAAGATTCTTCCTTTTCTCCACCACATTCTCCTTCCCACAATGTTGCAATACTACGCATTTCTGCAATTTCACCAGCCACACCGAACCTATTGTCCCCAACAAGTCACGAACTTTTTCCCATATATTCCAAGAATGCACGCGTCAAAGAGCACTTCGTCCTGGAAAACAAGCTCACGGACGTATGATTGTATCTGGATTCGACCCCACTGTCTTTGTTACAAATTGTTTGATTCAGTTATACATAAAGTGTTCTAATTTGATGTATGCTAATGAAGTGTTCGATAGAATGTCTGAGAGGGATACAGTTTCGTGGAACGCAATGATTTTTGGTTACGCTGAATGCGGGAACATGGTGGTAGCTCAGACGATGTTTGACTCGATGCCCATGAGAGATGTGATCTCATGGAATTCACTTATTTCCGGGTACTTACAAAATGGGAGTTTCCAGAAGGCAGTTGATGTTTTCTTGGAAATGCAGGAAGGTGGTGTAATCTTTGATCCAACCACCTCTGCCATTATACTTAAAGCTTGTTTGGGTTTGGAAGACTATTATCTGGGAATCCAGCTTCATGGGCTTGTCGTCAAAATGGGTTTTGATTCTGATGTGGTGACTGGAAGTGCGTTATTAGATATGTATGCAAAATGTAAAAAATTTAAGGAGTCAATAGATTTTTTCAGTGAAATGCCTAAGAAGAATTGGGTTTCATGGAGCGCAATCATAGCTGGTTGTGCTCACAATGATGAGTTTTTTCTTGGCTTGAAATTGTTTAAAGAGATGCAAAATGAAAAAGTTGGGGTGAGTCAATCCACTTATGCCAGTGTTTTTAGGTCATGTGCAGGTCTAAATGCTCTAAGGTTTGGTTCTCAAATGCATGGTCATGCAATAAAGACAAACTTTGGGGCTGATATCATAGTGGGAACTGCCACTTTAGATATGTATGCAAAGTGTGGCAAATTGTCTGATGCCAGAAAGCTCTTTGACATGCTGCCAAAGCATTCTCGTCAATCCTATAATGCCATAATTGTTGGGTATGCTCGGGGAGATCAGGGGTTTGAAGCATTCCAAATATTTCATCTGTTAATGAAATCAGGTCTTGGTTATGATGAAATAAGCTTATCGGGCGCATTTAGTGCTTGTTCAATGATTAAAGGATATTATGAGGGCATGGAACTACATGCTCTAGCAATCAAGAGTAGTTTCTCGTCTAATGTTTGTGTTGCCAATGCCATGTTAGATATGTATGGGAAAGTTGGAGCTATAACTGAATCTTTCTATGTGTTCGATGAAATGGAAATAAGGGATGCCGTCTCTTGGAATGCAGTCATTGCAGCTCATGAACAGAATGGAAACGAAGAGGAAACTTTATCTCTATTAGTTTGTATGCTCCAATCAAATCTGGAACCTGACGAGTTCACTTATGGTAGTGTTTTAAAAGCTTGTGGAGGTAGGCAGGCATTGAACTACGGCATGGAGATTCATAGCAGAATAACAAAGTCTGGCATGGGGTTGGACCCTTTCATTGGAAGTGCACTTGTTGACATGTATTGTAAGTGTGAGAAGTTGGACAAAGCAAAGAAGATCCACAAAAGAATGGAGGAGCAAACAATGGTTTCTTGGAACGCAATCATCTCTGGATTCACACTGCATGAACAAAGTGAAGAAGCTCAGAAATTCTTTTCTCGTCTATTAGACAGTGGAGCTATGCCTGATAACTTCACCTATGCAACAGTTCTTGATACTTGTGCTAATCTGGCAACTATTGAACTGGGGAAGCAAATCCATGCTCAAATTATCAAGCAAGAAATGCAATCAGATGTTTTCATCTGCAGCACTCTTGTTGACATGTATGCGAAGTGTGGATACATGCAAGAATCTAGATTAATATTCCAGAAAGCACTAAAGCGTGATTTTGTGACATGGAATGCCATGATTTGTGGATATGCGCATCATGGCCTTGCAGAAGAGGCCCTTCTGATTTTCGAGGCCATGCAACTAAAGAATGTGAGACCAAATCACGGTACTTTTGTTGCAGTCCTCCGAGCTTGTGCACATATGGGACTCGTAAAGAAAGGGTTACAATTCTTCTACTCTATGTCAAGTGATTATGGATTAGAACCTCAACTGGAACACTACTCATGTATGGTTGATATATTAGGGAGGTCAGGCCAAGTTAATGATGCCCTGAAACTTATTGATGATATGCCTTTTGAGGCTGATGATGTTATTTGGAGAACTCTACTTAGTATTTGCAAGTTGCAAGGGAATGTAGAGGTGGCAGAAAAAGCAGCAACTTCGCTCCTAAAATTAGACCCTCAAGACTCTGCCGCTTATGTTCTTCTATCAAATATATACGCTGATGCAGGTATGTGGAATGAGGTCTCGAAGTTGAGGAAAAATATGAGGTTTATTGGTCTGAAAAAGGAGCCAGGTTGTAGCTGGATTGAGTTGAAGTCTGAACTACATATGTTTCTTATCGCAGACAAAGCTCATCCTAGGTGCAAAGATATATATGAGAAGTTGGATATCTTAATAGGTGATATGGAATTGCTTCGTTATGTACCTGATACTGATTTACTGCTCGAAGATGTGGAGGCAGCATGAACTACAACCTGCAGGTAGTGTATCAACATCAAACAACGCCTGTAGGTAGTGTATAGCAGATACATAAACTGTTTCCAATTTCTTTTTTGCTTCCTTTTCAAATTGTGCTGTTAGATAACTTATTATTTTGTGATGAAAATTACAGTGTTCCTACATACGGAAGTCCAACTCATTTCTGAGAAACTTGGACCATGTAACTTCTGTTATCAATCAGTTACACAAATTCATTTTTTCCCTCATTACAGTAGTTTCAATCACCGAAACATAGATGGCATTTATAAACTCGGTGTAAAGTTCATGAAGCCTGTACGTTTGGACTGTCAAATTTTATATCTATCAATATTTACAAACTTTTAGATGCAATGGTCTTTGGTTGTGCACAACATGAGGTTTGCAGTGATTAGCTATAAGCATTCCCGTTCACTGGAGCCACTGCTGCAGTTGGTTTACAAATCGTCTTCCGCTGCCACTACTCTTGGGTGAGTTACCTTCTCTATTATCGAGATCAACTTAAAAGAGCAGTTGTGATATGATTATATGAATTATACGTTGACTAGTAGATTTCTATGGTTAGATAAATAAACTTGTAACCTACTGGGTGAAGCTTAAGAATCGAATAAAGAACACCCAACTCCGGTGTAAATAAATTACTTGAAAATAAACAGAAGAAAGGATCAGAGAAATATTGTTCCGCAGTTTCTTTCCCCGATGTAAATAACTATTACTACTAAAATACTACCAGTGGTGGTTTTTCTTCATTTACCAAAAAGATGAACTTGAGCAGCTTTGCTCATCAAAGCCCTTCTGTCCATGATCACAATTCTAAATTCTAAACATCAATTTGTGTTACTTAGATACAAGTTCCGTTTGTTTCAGTTTAAATTTTAGAGAATGTAAATTTTTGACAAGTTCTGTTTGTTTCAATTTAAATTTTAGATATTGTAAATTTTTGCAGTGTAATTTACATTGTAATAATCTATGATGTCTAAATTTCAAACCAAAATAAAAGGAATCAAAGTCAAGATCGGTACTCATTCTCTCGTAAGATTATAGATACGCTTTATTTTAGACTATAAAATGACAAAGTACCTTGAATGCCGCATTCACCATCTCCAATTAAGAAAATTTAGGAGCAAAGGATTCCATCGGGCGTATGATTAGTCGAAGTTTCTATAAGAAAATAAGTTGTGCTTTTGCAGCAATCTTTCCAATTAATACGAAACAAGCTGAGGCCAATTTACACCACAAAGTACTAATGTGACAACAGAATGTATCATTGAAATAAACGAGGTTTGGATACATTTACGTAACTAATTTGAACAGCTGATTCTGCTTTTGTTAGTCATTTTCTCACACATGTTTTCAACAAAATAACTTGCTATTTAAACTACAGACTGATACACTTGGACAACTCCACTAATTTAGCTAACGTTACTTCCCTAGTTTCATCAAAGGAAAAAACTGAAAGAACTAAATTCCCACAAAACTGGAGGTACAGATGGAAGCTGGAAAAGAGGTGCACGTGGAAGTTGGAAAACTCCGAAGTTGCTCATGATATTACGCACAGATATCCGTGTCTTCCTTTGCGAGTAAAGAACAAGAACTCCTCAAATCAGGTCAGAACTCAGAATCACTCTTTGATCCACCATCCAGAATTTGAAGTAGAGAAGCTACTAAGACTGATATCACCAAAACGAGGACTACCACGGCTACATGCCTAACATTAAGCTGTCTTGCATCAATATTTCTCGCACTTTCAAACTTGGATGCAGAATCGGCAGGGCCAATCTTTCTTTCATCACTTCTGCCCACCTGAAATGATGAAATCAAGCAAATTAGTTTTAGGAAACTTTTAAAAAAATGCCAGAGAAATGTTCAATTATGATGTCCTCTCTTCCAAAATTATTGATAAATTTTCATTAAAGTTCATATTAAGTTTAAAGATACTTTTGTAAATTTACACTGTTTTGCATCGTGAAATTCCTATTATACCATTAATTGCTCTAATCAGACTTGAGCACTACTACCTACGTAAAATTCTACTATACCAAAGATATGCTTGGACAAGATAGTATTTTCTTCAGATGTGATTCTAGATTTGTATATTTCTGATTTTGGACTGGCAGGGATATTATTTAGACTTTTTATATCATCGGATACTGATATCTGTCACTACAGAGACAAACGATAAAGGAAACTTTTACTTGAATTTGATATGAATATATCAGTCTCCTGACACGTAGTCGGATCTTAAAGGGAAAAAGCCTTCAAGTGTAGAGAAACTATTTTGAACAAGCAACTGTGAAGGGAAACTTACGATCTTATCTAAGGACTTCACACACAAACTATGATGAGCACACAACCGATAGAAAATTATGATCTTATTATCTTCACCTTAACAGTGTTTAATGAAGAATTTATACAACATAAGTTACATAGAAGATAGAAAAGGACAAAAGCAAAAGCACCTTGTTAAAATTGTTACTCCCTCTGTTCCAAAAAAGAAATTCATTTGGGTTTTTTTACAGATATTAATATTGCATATTTGATTGAGAATTACATATACAAAACATAACTTTTTTCATGAAATTAGTTATTAATTGATGATAAGATAAGAAAATTGTGATGACAAATTTTAGAAAATATAGCATTATAATGAAAATATTATACAAATCTAAATCTTTCTGGGGAACAAATCTCATTTCCAAATGTAATTTTTTTTTCGAACGGAAGGAGTATTAAACAAATCTTTTATTAAAAAAATTGTGCAAGTCCTTGCACACCCATATATGTGTGTGTGTGTGTGTGTGTGTGTGTGTGTGTATTGTTGTGGCAACGTCGAAGGTCTGCTAAATTAACCTTCTGCAAGAACATAATAGTCTAACAGCAGCCATTTTGTCCTAACTAATCTTATTTTGGGTCTAAGGCACAAATTAGCTACCACACGACAACCTATGACCCCCTTCAGGTTTCAGGAAATTCTCAATCCAGAGTATTTCTTTTCATACACAAATCATAATCATATTAAAAGTGTAAAAAAGTCAGTATAATGTCCTTCAGATGTCTCAGACAAAAGAACGCATTTCCTCAGTGATGGATGATCGTATAAAAGTACTGAAGTATACAACATATCCAAGTAAAAGTTACTGATTATAAATTTAGAGAAAAGCAAAAACTAGGCAAGCCCACTTACATTAATAGTATTATTTAAGGAATCAACCATGTTTTTACTTTTGGAAGTTGTAGATGTCACACAAGGCTCATCTACTTTCTCATTATGGCTTCTACTTCCAGGACTCTTGCTTTTTTCATCTAATTGCTTTACCAAAATCTTGTTCTCCTTCATTAACAAGGATATCTGCATACAACAGGAGATCAAATATTCAGTTGAAAGAAACAGATGAGTAGTCGCCCAAATCAGGAACGCTGTAGCCACATTACGACATATGAAAACTTAATTGTAGTCCTGTTCACATGACAAGTTCCAATCTAAAGCTTTTTACTGACATCCAGTTTAATGAAAAGCAACACACTTGTTGAAAAGGAAAATTTTATGTTTTCCACTTAAAAGGAAGATGTATTGATATTTTAAGCACCAAAAACTGTTAAATCGGTTAAACTCTCCTCCATATATTGTGCAAAGTTATTGCTTGCCTAAAGTCTACAGCTCATCTAGAAAAGAAAAATGTTGCACTTCAGACATAATCATATACTATTGTCGAGCTGACAAAGAATGAGATAGGTAACTGAGAAGTAAAACCTTTAAAACCCATGTTGCCTTGGGGATATCTAATATAGTAATATACATCAAAGAGTGTAAATAATTGATCTTCCAATTGGATAAATACCAGAATTGGCTAAGCCTATTGTACTTTCACAATTGGCTTCTGGCCACACAAGACTTGTCATTGATTCAAATTTCTCTCCGAAATTAATCATTTTCTTTGCTAAATCACTTATATGTGTTACTCCCTCTGTTCCAAAAAAAAATGGTCACATTTTGTTTGTAATAAGTTGCAAAATTCTAAGATTAATAATCTAACATGATTTTAACAATATTTTCACATAACAAAGAATTTATTTTGTTCGAGTTTTTATGTATTTTAATAAGATCATATATTATCAAATTTGAATCACA
The DNA here is from genome assembly GCA_014636745.2 of Centella asiatica. Taxonomy (NCBI): domain Eukaryota; kingdom Viridiplantae; phylum Streptophyta; class Magnoliopsida; order Apiales; family Apiaceae; genus Centella; species Centella asiatica. The sequence goes on from CM025785.1 coordinate 21,857,863, forward strand.
TAATTCTGCAAAAATAGAAGGGTTTTTTTTATTCCAAATGCGGCTCTTTTTTGGGTATTGATGGAGTATTATCTAGTTGATTCTGACAAAAATTGGAATCCCCTCAAAACTAGGAGAGCTTAATGGGAGACATGTCAAGTTACAATGTAATGAATATTTAGAAAGATGATTGATTCAGATAATTCTTACCTGCTTCTGAAGGCGTTCTCTTTCAAGAGCCAGTTGCATGACCAAATCTGCAATCAATTTAGTTCGAATTCTTATGTCCTTTGCAGTTGCCCTTTTCATTTCCTCTGCTTGATGCAAAGATGCCTTTAAACTATCCACTCTACTTCTAAGAAATCGAAGTTCTTCATTAAGATCTGAATTAGATTCTGACAGTATAATACACTTATCTTCTGCACTATCAGCTTGATTTTCAGCTTTTACAACCTTCAACTTCAAACCCTCAATCAAATTTTCCATATCCTTTACTGTAGACTCTAGCATGCTTTGCTTCTCCTGGCTCGCTTCAGTAGATGCAACTTCCCGTTGTAACAATATATCTGACTCTTTCAACTGCCTTTCTAGGTAATCAACCCTTTCAGATGTGTTCCCACTACCTTTAAAATGATTCAATTCTTCATTCAGCTCAATATTAGTCTCTGTCAGCAACTTACATTTGGCCTCTGCAATGTCAGCTCTGCTTTCTGCTTTAGATATTTTATCTTCAAACTCCTCTTGGATAATGCTCATTTCATTAAGCTTATGCAATAAATCCTCATTCTCATCTCCAGAGGTCTTTGTATTCATTAGTTGCAACTCATATTCTTTCAGTTGCAACTCATATTCTTTCATCGTTTCTCTCAAAGTGAAGGCCTCAGAATCAGCAACCACCCATCTATCTTCTGCTTCAGCCAAACTAGCCTTTAAGGTGATATTCTGTGATAGAAGAAACTCAGCAAACTCTGTATTACTGCTTTCAATCTTTTGCAAAGAAGCCTGTCTGGCTATCAACTGTTTATTGGAATCTTGAAGCTCTTCACTTAATTCTTCTTCTCGCTTTCTTGAACAATTCAGGTTAAATTGCAATATCTGAAGTCGACTCAATAGTTCTTTCGAAATTCCCATTAGAACCTCAGCGGTGTTTTCTCCCTCAAACAACCTCTCCAGTGTTACTAAAGCTTCATCCTCCATGCATAAAATTTCATACTCTGTGGAATGCAGTTTTAGCTTCAAACTTTCTTCAATTTCTCTTGATTCAACTACCCTTTTCTCAAGATCCATCTCTCTTGCCATAGTTTTTTCCAGCATCACAAGAACATGTCTTTGCTCTTCATCAGTCTTCATCTTTATCATTGAGTTCTGATCGGAAAAATTACAATATTCTACAAGCCTAAGACCTCTATCTCCTTCCCCTGTCAGCATGGATGCATAACCAAGTATTGATATCCACTTTTCATTTTCAAGGGGTAAAAGTGAAAACAAAAGTACAAAAGTTATCTAATATAGTACGTATTATGTTTCTCCCTTTCAACCAACAGTAAAAAAGACCTGCTGAATGCTCATCTGAAAACCATCAAGTACTATTGCTTTTACAGCAACTCAAGCAGTCACACATAAACATATACAGGAACTACTAATGCATTCAGTACATTGACTTGATAATTTTTAGTTCAATATTGCTCTGTTAGTTGGAACAGGATGGATGTTTATACTAATTGTTGATCATTTATGTATTAAACTTATAACCTACTTCATTCCATACCACAAAGTTAGGTTCAGTTTCAATCTTAACCTCCTACATAAGTTAGAACATTCCAACACAACCAAGATTTTATACAGACTCCATCATTTTTTTCATTCTCAAGATTCCATAGTTTTTCTCACCTTTCCCTTCCACCTCTACTTTTTCTTCCTATCCATCTATTCTATTCACGTCATTCCATTCATCATGCAGTCCAAATTCCTCTGTCAAAACTATATTGTAGAACAAATTTTGGTTAACCCTATAGTATATGCAATTGAAGACTTGGAGAGCATATATGATATATCAGTTCAATGCCATACAAAACTAATTGACTGCAGTTAGGATATTCTGGTCACAATTAACTTTAATCCATGGTCATCTCCTAGCAATTCTCTCTTTATTATAAAACTATTTTGGACAACAAAAGTTATGCATCTTAGCTTACATGTTTCTTCTCCTTCAAGGCTCAACAAGTTCCTCTGGAAGTAGGAAGACTGTTCCTTTAAATCTGAGATCTGCTCTAGTGATTGCCTCAATGATTCTTCAAAATCTTGCAACTTTTCTTCCGTGTCTTTCAAAGCTTCTCCCAAGTTTTCATACGAAGGTAAAATTTGACGAGCTGTAGCAATATCTGCTTGAAGTGTAGACATAAATTTTTCCAACTCACTCAGCTCTGATTCCACAACTCCAGATAAGAGATCAAACTCCAGCACCTTCTCGCCAGAATCCTTTAAGTTGTGATTTTTATCTGTAATGAATGCCTCCAATTCGCTTTCCTTAGTTGCCACATGCATCATTAGAATGCTTAGATTAGCTAATTTTTCACAAGAACATTGTACATCTAGTTCAATTCTTGTTAGAACCTCACAAGCACTTTCTATCTCCCGCATTACATCTCCACTGGACCATATACTTCCAGGTACACCATCTTTATACACATCTGCCTCTATATCACCAGAACTTTTATCTCCAGCAGGAACATGTTCAATAGAAGTATCAGCATCCATTCGAACGGTATAGCTATTGCCGCTGATATCTAGGAAACAAAAAATAAAAATTTATGAACAATAATTTACTATCAAACTTAAAAGAGGGAAGAAAAAGAAGATAGAGATGGATGTAAGAAGGAAGGATGAAGAACTAGGGATGAAAGAATAAGAATCCATTAAATAGCAGAGCGATGATTTTTTTTTTTAATTAGATTCATTGCAGGCTTGCATTCTAGAGAGACATCGTGACTAGAACCTTGTGAGTTTTAAACATAAAGCGACCACCATTCAGGAGGAGAACTAAACCAGAATTTGAAAAAGCAATAAAGAGAGTGCTCAGATAGCTGGTGGTGTGTTATATAGATCAAATCATCAAAGTAAAAAAGAACAAAAACTCGTTCACATGATCTATCTTGAGCTGACTAACTTGAGGTTGATTTTGTAATGCTTAAGTTAGCATGTACCATCAATTTCCTCTCTACCCTACTTATTCACATGTATTTTTGGCTTAGTTAGCATCAAAAGAATATCCCCAAAAAATATCAAGGTTGGGAACTAGATATTGATGTTGTCATGTGGTTCCATTATATAAGATCCAAAGCAAGTGATTGCAAGGCAAATATAAATATCATCAGAAGCAAGAATGCATTTATATTTGAACAGTTAAGTTCCCGAACCCCTTATCAAATCCTGAAAATTCAAAACAGAAAATCGAAAATCTGAATCCCTTTCTGCAAACTTGTAAGTTGTTACCAAAACTGCAAGATGCTCAGGCTAAAGCAATTGTAATAGCATTCAATACATGTCAAATCCATAACCAATAAGATTCCAACTGTTAAGCTCAACTTAAAAACTTCTCAAAAGTATATAGATAAACCAATTAAACATATCCAATTATGTTCGAAAAATAAATGTATCATGGAATTTAATAAATGAAAAGCTACTAAATGCCTATGCAGATCAAAACATAATTACAAATTTCCCAAATTGTATCTTCAATAATTACATTACAAAATAGAATGATATCGTTTATACTACAGATTATCTTATATGCCTAGAACTCATTGACCCTTGTTAGATTTCATCAATTGTCGAAAAACCTCAAGTTTCTCAAGACATTAACTGACCCACCACTACAGATTACAATCAGAATAACATCAAATTTATGCATAAAGACTTCATTAATTCTCTACAACAAACTGCTTGTGCAGGAATCTACAAGTTCAGCAACAAAATAATTGTCATCTTGTCTTAAGTACCCATGTTGGGAACATAAACATTCATACCACATTTGAATACCCCAGATCAAGTTAACAAGAACCAATCGAAGCACCCCATTAAATATTCGAAAGTAAGCATAAAATGAACAATCTAGAACACCCATAGAAGAAGAAATATTCGAAAAAAGTAAGATTAGACCAAAATTATATAGCATTTTCGCGATACGGATTAAGAGAGCAATATAAAAATAAGGAAAATGAAAGTTTGGAGTAAGAATACATTACCTCGTACAGATTACCAGACTTGATCGAAGAGGAAAGGGAAGTACGAGATGTAGAGTATCAACCCCGATTGATGCTAAGATCGAGCAGGTGAGATTAACGTGGGCCCACTTCGCGGACACGTGGCGTTGAGAATTACAACGGCACTGGTCTACTAGGGTCGAGTCATCTTCCTCAATTTCTTTAAAATTGCTTGTACCGTGACAAATTACTATCCCTCACTCCCAGTGTATAAAAAAAATAAGACTTATATAATATACCTAAAATAATTTTTTATAGAATTTTAAAATTATGTATTTAATAAGGGAAAAAGGAGGTTTAATGTTAATAATTTAAAAATATACATAAATTGATATTAATAGTAGTTTGGAAATAAACACATTAATAATATTCTTAAAATATATAAATAATCTATTTAATAAGATAAAAAAAAATTTCTAAAATACTTATATCAAAGGACATAAGGATTATTATAGATCCCTGTTATTAAATTTACCTGGAAATATCAAAAGTATTGTGAATTTTAAAATGAACTTAGTTATTAATTATAATTTTATTACGATAAGTGTAGGTATGATAATTTCACTCGAACCGCTAATATTTAACTCAACTTCGACCTTAATGGAACCTGATTATTTGAATTCTATAAGGGTAGTGTAGGGTATGAGATTTATTATCTCAACCCATTTAACTCTGACTCCGACCCGTTTATATATAAAACATATTTTAGAAGATTTTGTAAGAAAATAATATAAAAAAACAAAGGGAAAAATAAATTAATTAAATTTTAAAAAATAATTTTGGGTAACGGGACGGGTTTGGTAGAAGCTTAATGGGACGGGCAACTTTGGGGACTTTATAATTTTAACGAGTAAGGTTTGGAAACAGTTATCTCGTCTCATACCCATCTTGTTGTCATGTCTAAGTAAGTGTTATGATTTAGAATAAAATCCTAATTTTTCTTATATTATTTTTTTTGTTTATTTTTATATATTAGGGGAACTAATCATATCTGTGTATAGCATTGAGTCATTTTATTTTTTAGTGTTTTCTTTAGAATAATATTTAAAAAATTATTTATTTGTACTTTTTATATATCTTTTGTATTAATTACATATATTTTTATATACGTAAGTAAAATATTTGTCTTATATATTATTTTAGTTTTAATTATTTTAATATATGTAAATATATTTAGTTATGTCTTATACATTTACAAATTTTATTTATTTTCTTAGTTGTATTTTTCTTTTTATGTATTTCTTTCAAATATTTAAAATATTTTTGAAAGTGTAACATATTTTGAATTTTCTTCTCTCTCTCTCTTTGTGTAACATGATTTGAACATTTAGTTGTGTTTTATTTTGATCGATTGAGGCTGCATAGTACTCATGGGTGGACGACATATCTATCTCAATACAAAATAGAGATAATGGAAGTAGCAATGTTGGAGTAAAAATTATGGTAACAGGTGAACGTTATAAAAAATAGTGTGCTGTTAGAAAGTGTCTTAAATGTTAAATTATTTTGATATCATAATTTTTGCTTAGGTAATATCATTTTCCTAAGAGAAATACTTCAATGCCTTTTGCACCCTTTTAGCGTTTGCTTTCACTTTTTTCGAAGCAAGATAAAATGTTATTTTTTTTTATTATAATGCAGTTCACGTTTAAAACTCACAGACACATGTACACACTTAATAACAGTAGTTAAATGCAAGTTAAAACGTTTTAAACACTACTATGATAATTTTTTATTTTAAAATTATAGATATTTTAACTTTTAAAATTAAATGATAGTATATTAAATAAATGTCAATTTTGTTGATTTTAGCGAATACAACAATTACATGAGAAAAATCTCCTAAGATTCACCTTTAAAAATTTATTTAAAATCATCTCAATTATAACACATTTTGATAATTTAATTAATGATTCAACCGTAGGAATGAGACAACATACAAAAATAATAAATTATATTATAATCTTATAGTTTATAACAAAATATTCAATCACAACTTAATTTGCATTTAACTTTGTTAGTTGACAATTCTCTATTCCCTCTTGTGGTTAATAATTCATTTTAACAAAGTAAAAATTTATAATGTAAAATAGTCTTATTGGTATATTGTAAAAGATTCAATGTTGTGCCTTGTTTTTATTTGATTCCAAATCTTTCCGTTAAAATAATTTCAGATTTAATAAAATTTTGCCTTCGCCAAAAAAAAATTTTATGCAGGCTTGAATCATTGGAGTACAGGTTTTCAGCACAATTCAGATCAGCATAATGTCTACAGTTCATCGAAGACCCAACAAGACATTCTCACATCATGAACTATTTCGTAGAGTTTGATTATCCATGATACTACGTTTAATTAAAAATTTAGTGCATTAAATGTTAAAATCATACTTTTCAAATGAAGAAAATATAATTGCACACAAAGGAGGAGAAAACCGACAGAAAAAACATTTTTATATCTCTTTTAGGGTACTTTTCAGGAAAAGGACAATAAAGAAATTTATTACATATATGTCTCTAACTGATCTAAACTATATCTGTTTTAAGCTCAAATTATGCACAAATATTGTCTTTAATACAACTGTTAAATATTTTTTCCAAATACTCTCAAGTTTAAAAAGATTATATAAACTCCAAAACATTTAGAGTTTTCTATTCTACTCGGCACCTAAATAGTAGTTGAGCAATATGCTCAACTTACGAGCATTTATCAAGATCGGAAATAACTTGATTTCATTGATTTCTCATATTAGGTTTAAAATTGTTGGTCTCTACGATAAAAAAGAGGAGTCTAAGCGACGTGTATTAGATTTAAAACTATCGTCTGCTGGACTAAAATTTATAAATTTGTGTTAAATTAGCTCATAGATTTCCTCTAAGTGAAAAAATGAAGAATTGAGTAGGGTTGTCGAACTATTATAACTTTTTTTTTTTAATGTTTTTGTCTATTTACATTTCTACATTTATTTTTCTATGGATTATTTTATGTCTGTTATTCCACATTATAAGTTATAGTTTATTCATTTTAGGGTTCTTGGTCTTCCATAAAAAATCTAAAATATTAATGACTAGTTTATTTTTTGTTGTAAATCTCTTTAAAAAAAATTTAAAAATCATATTCACTCCTTCTAGTATTTTTGCTAAAATATTTGGGAACTAACAAACTTTTTCGTAAATTCTACTAATTTAAAATATTAATATATCGTCACTTGACTTAAGAAATTAGGGGTCAATTTTCAACTGACGTCCAATGACGAAATTTTTTTTGGTGTAGGAGTGATATTTTTCAATCTTTTCTACTAAATTTATGTTATTATCTCTTATAATATTTTCATGTAAAATGTTATTATTTGTTAAAAAAATTACATTGTAATTAATATTATAATAATCTCAAATATTAACATAATGATGTAAGATATTAATATAATGACTCTACATTAATATGGTAACATTAAGCCTTCTATACCTATATATAAGACTTCGATGAGAGATTTTATCCAAAATTGATTAAATTTTTTTTTTCCGAGAGTGATGTTATTGAGAATTGAATAGAAATTTATTTTTTAATGATATAAATAAAATATGTTCAATATTATGTTCGACATTAATAGATTTTTACAAATGGATATATACACTATATCCTTAGAATTGAACTAGGAAAACAAAATTTTCTAAATCTTATATTAATGATGAATATGCACAGTAGATCACAAAAAATAACAATTCAGTTTAAGCGCAATAATAATATGATTAAAATAAAAATATAATCAGTAATAATAAACTTACAAATTTACAAGTTATATTTTATTATAATAATATTATTTTATCATTATTCAACATTAATAATAATAAAATATTTTGATAATTTTATAATTTATATATATGAAAGACCTATAATTTTTATCAGTTACAATTGTTAAGACGAACATGAAAGACGTCCGTATCCGTCGTCAGAGAGTTCAAACTAAACCTATATTGTTATTCCTCTCTTGTGAATAGGCAATTCTTTTCTTCTCCCCATATCATTTAATTTTCTCATCGTCATCGTCTTTCCACCTGTTCTTCTTCTCATTGTCAAAAGTTGGACGGATGGAATTCTTCTCTGACAGTCAAAATAAACACCAAAACACGCATACTTTCAGATTTTTCGAATGGGTCTACAATATTAGGTTAGTAAATTCTGAAATATATACAGAGTAGTTTTAGAAACTTTTCCTTTTGTTATTAATCCATATATATGTGTGTATATGTATACCCTTTCTCTTTTTATCCTTTTTAATGGTTGCACAATAAACACCATCAACGACAATATAATTGTGAACTCCCCTTTCACTATAAACTATATCTCAATGATATGTACAAGGATAGAATCATATTTGGATTAATCGCCTTCTACCAATGATACAGTGATAGCCTATTTTTCGAGATGGAAACTTTTAATTTTATTACTGATTTGGATTGATATTTTGAACGAATTTTACAATAATTTTTATTCAGAAGTACTCTTTTGGACCATGAAATATGAATACAATTAGAATATAATTTGCACACGTTTATGTGTGTCCCGTTTACTAGTCTCAATTAAACATATAATCTTAATATTCACAAAGAAAAAAATAAATATAACTTTGTAAAAAAACAAAGACTATAAATTAAATTAAAAAAACTTATACCCATGTTGTGCACAAACTAAGTTTTTAATAATAACATAAATTATATAGAAAGAACCGTAATTTACATAAATTACATGAAAATTATTTTCATTTCATAATATTAACAGAGAATTATCTATAAAATAAATCGTATATATTAACTCAAACACCTTTGAACATCAACTCCAACAAGAGAAGGAGACGAGATCTGATCCGGAGCGACACTTTACATTGATGAAGCTCATAAACCCTTGAACTTCTCGTCTAATGTCTCCTAGTTTATACAATATCAATATACGTCAAAAACACAAATATAATTATTTTTATGAAATAAAAAGAGTAACAAAAATCCAAAATTTGTGTATTCGATAAATTTTTCACAATTTCTTTTATTTCTCATCCTCGTTTATCTTTGATGTATGAGCGAAATCAGGGGCGAACAAAACATAGGGCGAGGGGGTCGGTCGACCCAGCTCAACTTTTTCTTTTTCGTTTTAGTATATACTCATTTTGTTATAAAAAACTAGTAACATTTAAAAATAAGTTTAGTTCAAACAAAAAAAAACGAATAACATTTGTATGTATAATTTTTTAAAATTATAATGCTATATTTTTCAAATTTTGTTATTATAATTTTCTAATCTTAACTTTAATTGAACATTTATAACAGATTTCATGATTATCTGTAACACAATTGCTAGTCAAATATACAATATTAATATTTTTGAAAAATCTAAATTTTGTTATTTTTGTAGAGAGAATAGAGTATATTATATGTAGACAATTAGTAGTAGTAGTAGTAAATAATAAGAACATTAACAATATATTACTCTTGTTGTTCCAAAATTAGAAATATATTTTTATTTTTTAGTTGTTTCAATATTAGAAATGCATTTTTATAATAGGGATATATTTAAAATAAAAAAATTATCTTAAAAATATATTTTTAAGTTTGGAACTAAGTGAGTATAAATTATTCATAGTAGTTGATTATTCAAATGCATTTGCAATATTCTATCATTAGCGTTATTTTTCCCACTCAACTCATGGCAACAATTTTTTTAAATTTGTTAGACTTGATGTGTTTGCTAAAAGAATAGTTGAAAATAAAGTTGTATAAAGATTTTTGAATATGAAGAATACTAATAGAATAATGTGAAACCCTCACGTTATTTTTATATATCTAGTAACTAATCTCTATTTTAATGAATTATTTTGTAGTCTATTATATTTATGTTTTGTGTACTTTTGAAATTTACATATTAATAAATTTTGGCCTCTCCTGACATAAAATCCTGCATCCGCCGGTGAGCGAAATCGACCCCGTCTCCAGCCATACCACTTGATAACGAATTAACGGTGATGGCGCCCATTTGATAAATTTGGTATAATATCTTGTCGATCGGTATTCTTGTTATTACTTTAAACTTCTCTCTTTTATTGTACAATTTCTCTCTTTTTTTCTTCTGTCCTTTTATTTTGGGTCGGACCAGTTTATACGTCAATTAAAACAACAGAATTAATACTTGTACATGATTCTTCATTTCTTTGATATCTATGTAAGACCTCATATTTATATACTCCTTTCTATATGGTATAAATTTTTTATACACAATATGTAGGTTCCACATATAAAAATATCAACAAAAAAAAAAATCATATGAAAATAGTGTTTCCTGAAACTAAAAATTTTCTTCAATATACAGATGTTTGAGTTTAAATAGTTAAACCCCAATGAAAAGAACAATTTTTCTCAAAATTGGTTGGACTATTCCATTTGTCACGTCATCCTCTATTTCATTCATTCTTGAATCCACAAGTGATCTATTATTTAGTTTTTTTTAGTTAAAAAGCTAAATTCTAAGAGAACACGTGACAATCCTAAAAAAAACGAATGAAATAAATAAAAAAACAACCCATCTCATTCCCTTTTTTGAGTGTTTTTTAACCAATCAAAGTGGATCACCGCTTCGGATAGTGTTGGTCCTACGAATTGTGAACAAAATTATCTATAACCTTTAGACACGTGGAATCATTATGAGTTCACCGGAGTGAAATCTATTGAAATTAACTGGTTTTAACTTCATAGCATGATTCACCGGAGTGAAATCTATTGAAATTAACTGGTTTTAACTTCACAGCATGATTTAAAGTCGCGGTATTCACGAACATATCGAACATTTAATTTTGTCATAGTATCAATTATCAGTATCAATATCTAACAATATGTAAAAAAAAATTCATATATTGCTCAAAAAAAAAAATTATAAAAAGTCATGTAAAAGTTCTAAACAAAATAAAAACAATTAAAAATGTCATTAAACCCATATTATTTATATTAAATTGCACAGGATAATTAAATTAGGTAAAAATACGTACAATAAAAAAATATTATTTAACAACACTAGATAGTAACAATAAAAAATTTCAATATAGACAAAGATGTACATATTGTAGCAGTCCATTTCAAAAACCGAATGTAGATACGCCTATATCCATTTGCCTCAATAGCTGATTTATATTGAGCAGCTCATTTAACAGTGTAATATAAACTCAGCATTCAACTGAGAAGTTAGTATAAGGGTATTTTCGTAAATATATAGTAAACCATCTTAACCCTATCCTTATATATCTAACTTTGGCAGCCGCATCTTTCAAAGGAAAGGGGAGTGGGCAGCTCCCAGAATTACAGAAACACGGATAAGTTTGTTTCGATTTAAAATTATAAAATTTTAAATTTTGATCGTATAAATTTAAAATTTTATAATTTTAAGTCAAAATAAACGAGGGAAACTCTATTGTAGATGTTCGACAATTACTCATTCAAGCGTAATTTCAAGAGGCATAAACAGATTTTTTACTTTCCCTTCTTCTTAATCGATTAATTTTGGTTTAATCTACTTCTTCATTTTGCGCTCTTTTCTTTTTTTACTTGATAATGGTATTGTCAAAGGTATCTCAGGTATGTTTCATTCTTCTCTTTTTATTTTTTAGGTACTTTTTCGACTCGTCAAGAAATTGTTATTATCTACGTGAACTTGACGAAATCTGAATAGACTCACCGATATCTTAAAAATATCGCTGACACGTCTTGAATTCGCCTGAAACTTAACTTGGTCAATAAATTCGTTTCGGCCTTTGCCGATACCAAGTTAACTCGTCGAGAAATTGTCAACTCGGCGATACTTTAAACCATGCTTCACAGTCATGGTATATTAGATTGTAAACTAGGCAGTTTATATAATAGACCTCCTATAAAATAATGTATATTTGAGTATATTTGAAATTCGAATGATACAATACAATATTTTTTAACATGGAGGATAATGTCAGACAAACAATAAAAGAAGAGTGAAACTAACTCATAAAAATAAGAGTGGCACAAAACAAAATTTTCAACTACTTGTCAAATGGAGAGATAACTAATCCAATAAGATCAAATTACGTAATTTTGAAAGCAAACTATCGCCCATTTTTTAAAACTTCAATCATATGTGATGGGGTCATCACTTGAACACAAAAGTTGAAAACTTCCACCGACGGGGTGCCGCGTCTTCCCATCAATTGGCCCCTCATAACGGTGGCCGCCAGTCATGAAACAGTGACCTCATGTGCCCCCCAACCCACCCCACCCCACCCCATGATAATGACAAAGACAAATGTTTCAGTGTCAGCACCCACCCAACATCCAGATCATCTGTTCATGTGACAACCCAATTGTGGTCGTGATTCACACATTCATCTCCCATAATTTTGGTCATACAAGTAATAATTACACTTTCACCTTTGTTATTGCTCTGCTATCCTCTTCCAAAATTTAAACAGTTCTCTTGGTTGGAAAATTTTGAACAGTTCCCTAAGCCAACCACAAGGCAATTTTGCATCAATGAAATTTATGTTAGTAAATGTGTTTATACTGTTCAATATTATTAATTATTAAGTGACATCTATATATTTAGATTTTTACGTGTTTGTGATAGACGTAGATGATTACAGTAGATTGGTAATTATGAATTAAGGTTTTTACGGTATGTTTCTTATTTTTAGGTGTATCAATGAAACATTTATTACAAATAAGTTTAGAGAAACGATTTACATTCCAAAATAATGATTGAGATACTGAAAATAATAAAAAAATGTAATTGAATAAAAGAGTTATCATTTCAGTGGAGTCTATAATTATCTTGGATTGATTCATTTATCGATAGTATCTTGAAACAAAAATTTAACAGATCGAGAAATTTGAGAGAGTTTATCATTACTCACATGTTTAACGTTATGATTATATTTATGTAAAAGTCGTTATTGATTAACGTCGTGCAATCCCTATCTTATGTTTGTGTCGCCCAATAATTAAGATTTAATGTATAATGTCAGAAGATTTACAGTTGTCATAACCATAGCCTCATGTTTATATTAGTTAATTAATTTAAGTTGGCCACCAAAATTGAAGGGTACTGGACCAGTTGCCTATTTGTCGTTGTTACCATAATGTTGTGTTAAAGTAGTGGAGCAATGTGTGTGTATTATTACTCTTGCGACTCTGTATTTTTTACCAACTTATTTAAATTTGTCTGTCGTATAATATTCTACGATGATTAAGATATTAATATTTTTAAATTAATCTTCTAGTTAAATTCCTTTTTTTCAAAATCTTAACATTACAGAGTAGTATTTATAATTTCAACGAGTATTTACATCGGATCATGTAAGAATCACATATGAGTACTCCTTCTGTTTCAAAATCAGATATATATTTTGATTTTTTTGGTCAAAACGATGAAATATTAAATTTCATAATTAATGTAATCTATAAAAATTTTGGATGCAAATTATATTATGATCAAAGGTTTTAGTTATAAACTTTAAGAATATAATAGTTGTATTAACTATAATCAACTAAATTAATAGTAATTTAGAATTTAATTTGTCGTCGTTTGAATCAAAAAGTCAAAATATATCTTTAATTTTAAAACAAATGATAGTAACAAAAAATGAGCTCTCGTAGAATTTCAAAACAATTAGAAAGGAGCCCTATTGTGAAATGCTAATAGCGTTTCTTGTGGTTGATTTTGTTTCCTTCTACTTCTTTAATAAAACTTGAAATGAAAATTAATCATGTAAACGGTCAAATAAAAATACGAATATACATATATTTCTATTTTTATTTTTTTTATAAAATTTCGACCAAATTTGACCAAAAATTTTTGCATAACTTAACAAAATTCAAATACCCATGTGAAAATAACCTATATTTAGTACTTTTCCCGTTTCATAAAAATAGTAATATTTGAACTTTTAACAATTTTTAATTTTACATATTTGACTAAAAATTATATTTGCAATAATAAGTTTTTCTTGATAAATTTGTTATGAATGTCTAATTAAAAATCATATAAAAAGATTGTAATGATAAATTTTTTAAAATATGATGTTATAATGAAAAAATATATAAATGTTTTTTTTTTTGGAACAGATGGAGTATATATAATAACTTCACAAAAAATTAATTAGATACGAAGAACTTAGGAGATGGAATTCCCTTATCGTAGATGAACTACACGTAGATTTCTACTATAGAATTACAAATAGATTTTTCTTTCTATTATTTTTTTTCAAAAGGAGTGCTACAGTTTTATTTTTATTGATAATAAATTACCACAATGTATAATGTGTTTTTTAATGACAAAACCACTGTCTAACTCGTTCACAAATTTTAAAGTTGTTAACTTGTTATCATCTCGATTACGCAAACTTGACGCGTTGTCTAACACAAGGAATAGATACAGATTAGTAGGTAGAAATTAGCAGAGGGAAAAACTCATAATGAGAAAATAGGAGGAAAACTGGAACCTTATTAACAAAAATGAATTCGTTAAAAAGTAAAAAGTTCTATACGATAAAAGCAAAGATAAAAAGGTGTGTAAAATGGGTTCAAAAGGAAAGTCTGTTTTTATAAAGATATCCTCCTCCAAGTTAAACGAAAAGTAGATTTTTTGCGGAGCTGATAGACACAAAAAATTTATAATTTTTTTTGACTTTTAACGCTTTAATCTCATAATTAATATTTTAACAATTAAACTTTTAAATAACCCAAATTTAACTCAAGTTACGATTCTAGTTAGTTAAAATATGATATGACATACTATTTAACAATTACCGCATCACTATAAATAAAAAATAAAAATAAAAGAATTACCAAACAAGGCAACATATCATATTTTAACTAATAAAAGTTAAATTTTGGTTATTCTTATGCAAATAAAAATAAAAGAATTATCAAATACGATACTATATCATATTTTAACTAATTAAAATTAAATTGTGCCATTTATATACATCTTTAACTAATTTTAAAGGTTTAATTATCAAAACATACTTAACGGTTAAACTGTTAATAATCGAAAATTTTATGATTTTTTTGTGTCATTGACTTTTTTTGCGGAGGCAAAAGATGATTTATTTAAAGTTGAAGAATACATGTTCGCTTTTGTAGTATTATTAGGTGTAGCCCGTGGTGCGCGGGCATATGTTTGAATTATTATTATTTATTTATTTTTGGATATTGGTAGATTTGGTTTTTTTTTTGTTGTAATAATTGTTACTTTTTATAATAAATATATTTTTTCTTGAATTTGATTACTTTGTTGATTTTAATATGTTATATGATAGTTTATTTGTCCCAAATTAAGTGAATAAACTATTGAAATTTTGTTGTGAACATGAAGTTACGACATCGTTCCCATACAGCTCTACTGTGCGGTTAATAAGCAAGACTTGAAAACTTTACATGTAAGACGCGTTTTAAAATCGTGAGATGCACTAAAACGGATTGTTGTAAACCTGAAGTTTCCATATCGCTCCCATACGGCTCTACTACACGACCCATCACGCACGGCGGGGTGTGATGATGAGAGGTGTGTTGTAAACCTGAAGTTCCCACATCGCTCCCATTGAGGGGTGACTTGTAAATCTTCACTCCCGCACGGCGGGGTGTGATGATGAGGGGTTCCCACATCGCTCCCATACGGCTCTACTACACGACCCCACGGCTCTACTACACGACCCCACACGGCTCTACTGTGACATGGCTCCCACACAGCTCTACTACAC
>CM025785.1:21873875-21900952 GCA_014636745.2 Centella asiatica
TGACATGGCTCCCACACAGCTCTACTACACCTATGAACTTGAAGTTCTCACATCGCCCACACGGCTCGGCTGAACCTAAAGTTTCCACATCGCTCCCACTGTGACATGGCTCCCACACGGCCCACACGGCTCTACCACACCTGTGAACCTGAAGTTTCCACATCGCTTCCACACGGCTCTACTGTGACATGGCTCCCACACAGCTCTACTACACCTGTGAACCTGAAGTTTCCACATCACCCACACGGCTCTACCACACCTGTGAACCTAAAGTTTCCACATCGCTCCCACACGGCTCTACCACACCTGTGAACCTGAAATTCCCACATCGCTCACACACGGCTCTACTACACCTATGAACCTGAAGTTCCCACATCGCTCACACACGGCTCTACTACACCCCCCATCACTCCTGCACGGGCCATCACTCCCACACCGCTCTACTGTGACATGGCTCCCACACGGCTCTACTACACCCCCATCACTCCCGCACGCCCCCCCTCCCCCCCCTATCACCCTCCATCACTCCTACACGGCTCTACTGTGACATGAAGGTTTTACCTGTAAAACGCGTTTATAAGCTGTTTATAACAAATTTAAGAATCTCTGTCTTTTTATATTTATTATTCTAGGTTTTTCACAATAATTAATTTTTAATTGTTCTAAATTTTAAATGGTCGAGTCAGGTCTGCTTGTGAAGTTATTTTTTAATAACAAACGGATAATTAATTCAATATATTATACAATTTTCTTTATTATATTATCAAGAACATTACATACATACTCTTAAATAATAGTTCTCCTCTACTCCTTTGTATAAACTTTATCTTAATCAAAACTAATAAAAGTTGGATTAAATTTGGTTATGTTTATTTCATTAAGTTTAAATTTAAATAGATTTATCATATCTGAATTTGCCGAATTAGTTAATCATCTATATCAAAATCTGAATCAAAGTTTATTGTTTGTTTGATATTTTACCTTAAATATATGAATTGATCTATTTTATTATTATATCAAAAACATAAATATTTTAACTAAGCTTCGTTTTAATGTCTTGTTGGATTCAAATAAAACTAAACTTATTAAAAAATAAATGTTATACTAAACAAACAATTTGAAATACGTTTAAATCCCAAATTTGTTAAGAAAAAATTAAGAGCTTAACAAATACAATGTTTAAAACTAAAATCTCTTTCAATTTTTTAAGTGAGAGAAATTTGGTTTGTTATTAAAATGGATCAACAACGTATAAACAAAATTTATTGCACTCTTCCTATCAGTAACTTCACTTGACAAATAATTTTGAAATGAAAATTTTGGCTAAGCAATCTCAAATTTTGTTTATATTCTTTCTATATGCTTAGAAAACATTAAACTTCTCTAAACCAGAAGCTATAATTAGTGAAATACAAAGCAAAATGAAAATTTGTCAGAGCCAAATTTGGGCGAGGAGAAACGGGTCGGGTGAGTGGGTATCTCGTTTCCCTCCAAACTGTAACAGACATTCTCTAAAGAAAAATTAATTAACCGCGGGGCAAAACTCATTAACAAAGTCTTTGAAAAAGACGTTAATGGACGAAGCTGCTAATTCCTAAAACCACATTCAACAAAGCTGTACGGAGTAGTAATTTTCTCGGCGTGTAAATTTCTACCTCCGGTCAAATTGTACAACTAGTGCAACTGTTTCTTTATACATACCATTCATACGTACGTTATAATTGCGTGGAGCTCATTCTTTCATCGTCTTCTTCTTTATATAGCAGACAAAATCCCCTTCATAATTGACCCAGAGGAATAATCTATCTCTTCTTCATCAGGCCCTTTGAATTTTTTTGTTTTAGGGTTTTCATTTCATTCTTCTGATTTTCAGGTACGATCTACTTTCTATTTCTGCTGTCTTATTATTGCAATTGACGAATTGGGGTTTTCTTATATATCGTATTTGGGATGTCTGTTGGTTTGAGTAATTGGATTATTGGGTTTCCGAGCTTTTTTGTTTTCGGTCAATTTTTATTCATGTGTGAATGAGTAGATGTGGATTAGTCTGTTGTTATTTCTAATATGCATATCTGGAGTTAATGATGAATCTTGATAGGATTCCTTTCTCCAAATTAATTTAATTTATCTTTAAAAAAATACCATTTTGATAAATTTAAGACAAATCAATATGAAAAACTGGGTATCTCAAACATTTAAAGCTAACTTGGAGTATTATGTTATAGATCTTGTTGCATTAAAAGCAAGGAGTTTGTGCCTGTTACTCACAAAGTCAAAAAGTTCTGCCTTCTGTTATAAAAGTAACTATACAGAAGAAGATGACAATTGGAAGCACAAAGCCACATAAAGAGAAGTCAAGGAAGAGCAAACAAGCGATTGTTGATGAGAAATTACCTCTCTTACCTACTAAGCATGAAGAAGATGCTGTGTTTGATGAGTTTAATGGGGCTTCCTTTACTGGGGCAGTTTTTAATTTGTCCACGACAATTGTTGGTGCTGGAATCATGTCCTTGCCTGCAACAATGAAAGTGTTGGGTCTTGCTCCTGGGATTGCAATGATTGTGATTATGGCATTCTTGACAGAGGCTTCCATTGAAATGCTACTTAGGTTTAGCAGGGCTGGTAAAACATCTTCATATGGAGGTGTTATGAATGATGCCTTTGGAAAGTATGGTAGAATCTTATTGCAAGTATGCGTCTTAGTCAACAACATTGGTGTACTTGTCGTGTACATGATTATTATAGGTATTGGCTTTTCTTATGTATGAATTGGTCTCATTTTATATAGATTTGTCTGCTTTTTGGAGTTGCTGATTCAGCTATCTACTAACCAAAATTAACAATAAAATGTCAACTGTCTGTATACCCTTTTACATAACTTTCATTTGTTTATATGTTTATTTTGTTTCATTTAATTTTCTTATGCTGCCATCATGATCTTAAGGTGATGTTCTTTCTGGAACAACTTCAAGTGGAATTCACCATGCTGGTGTTCTGGAAGGGTGGTTTGGAGTGCATTGGTGGAATAGTCGTACCATTATACTTCTTGTCACAACTCTGGCTGTGTTTGCTCCATTGGCAAGCTTAAAGCGTATAGGTTGGTTTTCTCTTCTTGGAAATGAGTAAGAAACTTGTGCATTAAATGCTAGTTTTTGGGCTGTTCACTTGTCATTGACAGATTAATAATGTATGTCGATTCTCAAATCATTTTTTATAGACCATGCGATGTCCAAATGGTTGTTAATTCACCAAATAACCATTATATTTATAGTTTTCCTGGCTCTGTAAAGTGATAATAACATATGACTTTCTGTACTTGTAGATTCATTAAGATATACATCTGCATTATCGGTTGCGCTGGCAGTTGTCTTCATTGTTGTTACAGCAGGAATAACAATTTTCAAGTTGATGAGTGGAAGCATTATGATGCCCCGATTCCTTCCAGTTGTTACTGATATCTCGTCTGTCGTTAAACTGTTCACAGTAGTTCCTGTTCTTGTCACTGCATACATATGCCACTACAATGGTATGCAATTTAAACTGTATGAAGTATATATAAATCTTTGTCTGCATACTGTATTATTCATATGCAAGGATGATGTAAATTACCTCCTCATTACTGAAGAATGAGATCAGGTAGGCCCCATTATTGGTTGGGTTGGCTCCAAGAGAGATGATGTTTGGTTGTCTTGTCCAATAGAACTGACACAGATACACATTGAAATTTTCCTAATATTGAATTTCCTACTCTTTTGTCTCTTCAAATGATGCTTTCTAATATCTGGTAAGTTGGTGATTAAATTATTACATTCATGAATATAGTACATTTGAACCTAATTGAGAGAAACCAGTTGTACACAACATTTTAACTTTTATTAGATTTATTTTTAAAGTAGTTTTTAGATTTACAAGTTTACACTCTTATATAATTCACGTAGTTTGTAAGGTTCTCGATATCAAACTGAATTTTGATTGATAATTAAAGAAATCAGGATGCAGTTTCTGATTTCGTGAAGTTTGGGGTGGGTCGAGATGTTCTTTAAAATTTTACCTCGACACCTAGAATATTAGTTTGATTTTCAGATGGGAAATGCTTAGTTAACATTGGTTCACTTGTTAGATATAGTTTGTAGTTTGCACTTCACATGATAGAAAATGAAGTTGGAACTTCAGATCAACTTGACCTGAGGCCCTAGAAAATCAGATTTTTTTTTGAATTGGATAAGATATATTTGATATGATCTAAATTTTGCAGTTCACACAATCGACAATGAACTTGAAGACAGGACTCAGATAAGAGCAGTTGTGCGTACTTCACTCACTCTCTGCTCATCCGTGTATGTTATGACAAGTCTCTTTGGGTTCCTCCTATTTGGTGATGCAACTCTTGATGATGTGCTTTCCAACTTTGACACCAATCTTGGAGTTCCATACAGCTACTTGCTTAATGATGTTGTTCGTGTCAGTTATGCTGCACACTTGATGCTTGTCTTTCCCATTGTGTTCTTCCCATTAAGATTGAATTTGGACGGGCTCCTATTCCCATCTGCGAGGCCCCTGAGTTCAGACAATATGAGGTTTGCATTAATGAGCATAGGACTCATTGTTCTCATCTTCTTGGGTGCAAATTTCATACCTAGCATTTGGGATGCTTTCCAGTTTACCGGAGCCACTGCTGCAGTTTGCATAGGATTCATCTTTCCTGCTGCCGTTACTCTTGGGTAAGTTGTTCTTCTTGTAGTGAGATCAACTGGAAGTAGTTTTTAGGTTTTCACTTATTAACACTTCTTCTAAAATTAAATTTGTCTATATATTTTTTTAATCGGCAATTTGTTTATATATTTTATGTATCATAATTTTCGAGTGGAACTTGACATCTAAAACCTATTTCCCTGCTCTAGTGTCTGAGAGATATGGATGCAAAATAGGTTCACTCATCTTCCACAACTAAAAAGACGAGAAAAAAGATAAAGCTATAAAAGTAACAAATATTGACTTGATTCTCTAGGTTGTTCCCTGGATGTTAGGCCTCCTCTTACTAGCAGTAGAGGATTTTTTGTTGTCCCCATATATTATACAGTGATTGGCCATCAAATTCTTTATAGCACAAGCTGTTTGTGGTGAAAACGGGAAACCTATTTCTAAACAAAGAAATTGGTATTGTTCCAACCATATCTGACGAAATAACAAGGCAACCTTATGAATAAAAGTAGAAGCATTTGTTTAGCATAAGAAGAAAAAGAAAATAGTGAATAGAGCGTTCATATTTCCAGTTTTCAGGTCCATATCTCTGTGGTGATATTGACTTCCAAGCTAAATTCCTTTGAATTGCTTAATATTTATGCATACTAGTCGACGTGGTGCAAATTACAATATAATCTAAAATTATATTTAAATTATAAATAGATAATATGCTTGTGAATTAAAAAAAAACAAAAATAAAAGAAAGATAATTACATTTTAACAGGATAGTAAATATGATAAGAATGTAAATATACTGTAGAGAAAAATTAGGAGGCAATAACTGTTTAATGCTGTTGCTGCACATGCTCCTTAGTTTGGGGCATTCAAATTTTCTTCTCCCTCGGTGATGCAAATTCACCCCAAAGTAAGGGCTCTACGTCTTTAATATATAGAAGATGAGTTCTATCAACAGTTCTCTTATATAGAGGATGTGATTTCCTTGAAAACTTATATTGTGCCAAAATTAGTGGGTAACTTCTATATTCAGACAAAGGTATTACAACTTCTATATTCAAAATGTACATTATTGATCAATATTACTCAACAGGTTATGTAGATTTTGTTATCTGGTGTTAAGTAGACTTCTTTATATGTTCTCATCAACTTCAGTTCTTTACTACCAACCCAAACTAGTTTGACTTTAGATCGGTGTTGTTATTGTTGATATTGATGTGTTGGATTTCAGGGATCGTCGTGGAATAGCAACAACAAAGGACAAGATCTTGTGTGTCTTCATGATTGTCCTTGCTGTTTTCTCAAACCTGGTGGCTATTTATAGTGATGCCTATGCATTGTTCAAGAAAAATGAATCACCACAATAAAGAACTCCTAGTATATCGAGTGCAGAAGGTTTGCGTATTCACCGAATGCCATGATCATTTGGATCGGATTAGGAGCTCAGGTTTCTTCGGGAGTCTGATTGGTTGAGACTCGAAGATTGAATAATAAAAACATTATGCTCCTCATCTGAAGTTCAGTTGCAACTTGGAAGTGTGTATAATCCTGCCTTTGCCTTTTGAGTTGACAAACATCCTTTTCCTTGCATATATTATCTCCCATGTGCATTAGTCTATTTTATATTCAAATTTAGAATTCTGCTTATGCAGACTGGAATGGTGATGATATGTATACAATTTTTTGCCTTGGATACTCTTCTTTTAAAAAAAAAAATAAAAAAATTGCTTCTTGGTCTCCTTTCTAAGTTATCACTTCGGGCTGATATCTTCAAGTCTTACTGTGGTTCAGAATTGGATTTTATTTTTGAAATCAAAATTACAGACTCATATTGCTAAACATTTTTCAATACTAATCGACTTTTTAAATATGAATTATAATTGATATCCGATACTGAACTCTTTGTTGTCCTTACATATACCTTAAATATAATGGACATCTATTTTCTTATTTTCTTTTTATCTCATGTTAGGTTATGTTTGCAGAAAGATTATTCTTAATGTCCCTCATCGGATTGTGTGGCTTTATTTAGAATAAATGAGTGATAAACATTAGTAGAGGATTTGACATTTTAATGATTTGAACCATCTACGGCACCAGTTTAAAAAGTAGACCTGAATATATCATATATTCATATATGTGCATTCATGGTGTAACAGCAGAAACATTTATAATTATTCACTTGCCTAGATATCCGGTGTTTTTTTATAAGACCCAAAATATACTACTGTAGTACTTAAATTGTTTAAAACTATGTAAAAATTGAGGAGTTCGGTAAATTTAAGCATATATAATCTTGGACATCTTATCATTTAAAAAAAAAGGAAAAGAAAAAATTGTTGTACCTTTTCTTTTTCTTTTTTTTTTTCCCGATAAAGAAATTGTTATACTTTCACGTATCAGTTTGTTTGGGGGGGAGGGGGAACCGAAAAGGTACAACTTTTCGTCCAAAGAGATTTAAACTCCAAAGAGACGTAATAATGCTATATAAATAATTCGATTAGTTATTTAATTATTTATCTTGTGAGGTGGTTGTTTTTTAAACTAAATTAACTTTTTTATGTATGTGCATAATATGGGTCATTTTATTTAATTTTTAAATTTTTTCTTTTGGAAAATATTAAGAAATTCATATATATATATATATATATATATATATATATATATTACTATGATACTATGATTATAATATATTACTATGATTATTACTATGATTATAATAAAATACTATGATTATAATATATTGCACTTGTTACTTTTAAGCATAAGACTGACAGAAGGAATTTTTTTTCCCTAAATTTGATCTCTAGCATTGGATTATCTAATCAACGGTTATAAATGTGTTAGTTACGAAAACTCCACAGCTAAAGTTAGTTATGGATCGACCCCATATATATATATATATATATATGTATAACTTATATCTTTTATAACTTTATGTAAGATAAAATATATTATTTAATATCTTTTTTACTTATATTATTTTGGTACATGTAAATATATTTATCTATATCTCATACATATACAATTTTTTTTTATTATTTTGGTTACATTTATTGTGTTTTGGTGTATCATTTTCAAATAAATTTGAAAACTTAACATATTTTGGTTGTATTAATCATTTTCGTATTACAATTTTAAGTCGAAATAGGGATTATTTAAAATTATAATTAATTAGTATTTGAATTTATAAAATTATTTTTAATAACAATAGGGAAAATATTAAGTAAACTTAGTAAAGTCAACTCTATCTTTACCGTCTTGGAGTTTACTTAAGAGGAGAAACGCAAAGAAAAATATTTCTTGTCGTTGTCTTTGAGTTTTTTTTGAGAGAAAAGAAAAGAAAATAAGAAGAAAAAATGAAGATTTTCCTCCCAATTTTTTCTTACAATGATTTGGAGATAAATTTTCTTAAACTTCTACAGATTTTTTTAATACCAACTTTGCCCTTCAATTTTTTGATGAAACCAAATTCACATCTTATAATAAAAATGTACAATTGTAAAATTCATACTTTTTTTAAAATTTTTTTTTTCTCAACTACCAAACAAGAGAATGAAAATTTTTAAACTAATTTTCTTTTCTCTCCATAAATTCCTAGACAAAGAAAGAAAAGATATTTCTCTTTTTTTCCTCATATTTTCTTTTTTTTTTTCTCGTTAAAAACTATTAGACAAAATATAAAAAAGCAGTTATCAATTAATATAATACTATAAATAATAAATAATAGTCAACGGATTGATACATAAACCCTACGCAACACGAGTAAATATTTTTAAATATTATAATTTAATAATCGTGATATACTTAATATATTTTGAATAATTAAGAGTGCTGAAATGAAAA
Organism: Centella asiatica; assembly: GCA_014636745.2. Classification (NCBI taxonomy): domain Eukaryota; kingdom Viridiplantae; phylum Streptophyta; class Magnoliopsida; order Apiales; family Apiaceae; genus Centella; species Centella asiatica. The sequence goes on from CM025785.1 coordinate 21,882,420, forward strand.
ATATTACTTAACACAAATAAAATCTTATTGTTTCTAATATAATTATTTATAATTCATTACAAGATACAAAAAGAATTAAATTATAAACATGCAAAAAACTTAAATAGGTCAAAATTTTATTTTTAGTTAATTTGTTCTTGTTGTTCATTAGGATTTATGATATTTGTATCAATTTCAAAACATTAATTTTTGTTTTATTTAAGTTTATTTTAGTTTTTTGTTTCAATTTTAAGTTTTATATGCAATATGTATATATTTAGTAAAAAACATTAATGATATAATAAGTTTTTAGAATTGATTTAAGAATTGTGATATGAAATTGCAATTTTAATAATTATTTTTTCAAAAAAATTGAATTTGGTAAGTAATATAATAAACTTGATTTCATAAAACAGTTCAACAAAGTTTATAATCTAAAAATATATTTCAATTTAGGTTTATGACTTAATGAGTTAACTCAATATTTAAAAATATAATTATTTTTGTACTTTTCTAAAATTATCTGAAATTCTATAATAACGTATAAGAATAAATTTCTCAATATAATCTGTAATGGATTTATTTAGTTATTGGCACCATAAACTACTTCTAAAATGTTGCTGTCAATTTATGAACATATCATTTTAAATTATTCCATATCACATCTTGAGTTGGCTTATGATATGGTTGGTGTTTATTGTATTAATATTTTGTTACTTTTGGCCTTTCGCAACGGTTGTGTAAATTAGAAAATTAAAAACCATGTCATATCCAAAGAACAACACACATCCCAACCTTCTTACCAACATTTTTTAACTTCACATTTGTAACAAAAAAAACAAACCCCTGGTTACTCTTCCGTCCTCTTGTCACTTTCCGTTCTCATTTCTATTTTTCTTCAATTTTCTTTTCTCTTATTCTTTCTGTCAATTATTTAGTTAAGTGTCTTTTGGATATAGTTATCGACTATATCAAATCCTTTATTGTTTGATTGTTGAAGTTTTCAAATAGATTGGAGTTAATTTGAATTCCCTCTTCTTTTTTTTTTGGGAGATTTGTCAACACATTCACCTCTTGAGTTTTTATATAGGCCATCTTGTTCGTAGTGATTTATAATTTTTAATATATTTGTCTTTAAATTACTATTTTTGGAATTATTTGGGTTAATTTGCTGGAGTTTTCTGCAAAAGTCATCTTCTACATATTTCTTTTTTTTTCCAGGAAGAAAATCCGAAATCAATCAGGTGTTTGTTTGATTCCAGCTTTTGTTGAAAATTACGTAGTTGTGCAATTTGTATGTATTATTCTTGTTCTTTTGAACATAAACTAAAAAGGAAAATGTAGAAGTAAGTACTTCATATTGTTGGATTTGTTTATAAGGTGCTGGACCCTTCAGAAAATATGATAATTTTCTATTTACTGCAACTATTGGCGGCCTCGTCGTGATTTTTAAATTATTAACCACTTTCTGTAACTGCTGAAATAAGTGTAAACATGGATAACTACCTGAATATGAATAACTGCCATGATGCATACCAAGCAAACGTGAGTGACGCCTGCAAATTGGTTTTTAATCAACTATTTTGGCTAATTTTCTAATTTTGAGGTATAGTTGATTTTTTATTACCATTTTTACTGAAGCAAACAACTAAAATAATTTCGTTGAAGTTAACGGCCCGTCTAATTTCGTTGACTATTACAATTCTGACACTAAAGAGGTTATATACTTACTTAACATGTGAAGAAGTTCTTGACTTGTTTTTCAGACCGTGCGAACCCAATTGTTGATCGAAATTGGTCTAACTGAACAAGACTTTAGTTGATTGGCTTTTAAAAACATAATTTCAATATCTAAAATATTTAAAATTTAGGTGTCCACGCATACATAATTACTTTAGGACATATCATCAAAATAATCGATTTGTATTGAAATAGAAAATAAATTTTATGTACACACAGTTCCATTAAAATAAGAAATAAAAGAGGAGAAATCAATATATATGGTAAGTTTTACTTATTTATTTCCTAATTATAACCTAATTATAAGTCGCTCGACTTTTTTAGTGTAATTTTAAGCTAACTTTTTGGAACGTTAAATATTTTATTTAATTTTTTTAAAAATAAATAATTAAAAATTAATATAAATAAAAGATTTAATATATAAAAATGTTTTTTAACACCCTAAAAATATTTAGGAAAGAGTAAGTAATTTGCTACCTAAAAAGTATAGAGATTAATGACCTATTCTTTTACTAATTTTTAATTATGAATTAAAGTTAAAAATTTAAAAAAAGAAGTAAGTATTATTTTCCTTTGATATTTTGATTTTAAATAAAAAATTAGTGGTAAAAAAAAATAAAAAAATTAGCATTCAAACAATAACTTTTAATTAAAAAGGTCAAAAAATAAATTAAAAAAAAAAATAGCAAACGAACATGCCCTAAAAGAGTCGGTAAACGGGTCGTTGGTTTGGGTTAATCAGGCTCTTCTACATCTTTTCATCATTCAATCGGTCGGAACGTCGTAACTCTTCACTCTCCGTCTCCCAATGACGACCGCCATGGGACCTCCTCCGCCTAGAAACCCCACCGCTGCCACAACTACCACCGCCGATGAACTCCCTATGGAAACCGTAGACGGTTCATCCTCACCAGTACATTCAGCTGCGGCTTCAATCGACATTACTCCGATGGGCCCTCCACCCACTCCTGTAAACCCTAGTATTCCCATGTCCGATGAGTCCGTTGAGCGTCAACCAGAACCTAATTCAGACCCTCAATCTGATGTGGAAGAGGCGACTAACAACAATTCCTCAATCCAACCCAATGATGTTAAAATCAACGGCAAACAAGAGCAATCCTCACATATTCCGGTGCCTTACAAAATTCCTCCATGGAGTGAAGCTCCTTGTCATCAGTATGCCTTTGAAGTTCTGAAAGATGGAGCTATCGTTGATCAATTTGATGTGTAAGTATATACCATATACATCGTTTTCATTACTTCTTTGAACTATATTCTGTTCATGAAATTTGTAGGATAATTTATTTTAACATTCTTACTGAATAGAGTAGAATACGGATCTTTCCGTGAACTTTGGAAAGAAAGTTAACGTTATGGCAGTAGTTTTGTATTGAGATAGTACATTCGAGGGTATAATAAATTCTGCATTGGCCTTTTATTTGTCTTTCATGTTTTTATTGGTTTCTATTGCAATTTGAATTGGTGGTCATCCAGGTACGAGAAGGGGGCTTACATGTTTGGCCGTGTTGATCTCTGTGATTTCGTTCTAGAGCATCCTACTATTTCTCGATTCCACGCAGGTACAAAACGCATCTGTAATTTTTTTTTTTTTTTGTTATGTTCTTTCATCTATGATACTGCTAACTTTACTTTGTGCCATTGATAAAGTAAAAGCTGAAAGTTGCAGTTAAGAAAAGAAGAAATGATTTATATGTCTTATGCCTTTGTAGCTCCTCATTCTAAATAATTTCTGAAAACATAATTAGAAATTTATTATAAAAGCTGGTATCTTTGCAACATTTGAGGTAATAGATATGGCTGCCAAATGATTTCAATTATTCCTTTTCTCTACACCTCAAATGAGGATTTTGATGTTTCACCTTCATAATTATGGGTTGTGTCTTAGCTAGAGTGAACAGAGTGAATTAGAATTTGGAATAAGTGATAGAAGATTAAGAAAAATTATTTGAGGAGGGAAGAGGAAAAGGATGAAAAAAATTGAGCAATACATTTAGATCAAGAAATGGAAGAGTGAGGACTGAGAGAAGCATAAATCACGTTGGCATGAGTGAATTACATTCAACATGTTTGGGTTTGTGTGTGAGAGCAAGGGTTTTTGCAACTTATATATTCCATTCAAAAAGGTTGTATTGTTGGGGAGGGTTTTGTAGCTTTTTTCGTGCAAAAAGTTGTACTTATCATGGAGTAATAAAGTGAGGTTGTTTGCGGAGGATGTCATTGGAGAGCTGTTCCACCGTTAAATTCTTATGTTGTTTTTTCTCTCTTTAATTTGTGGTCGATATGCATTGACATAATTTCCTGATTTATAACGTAAATAATATATACTTACCTCAAGGCATTTCAAAATTTATTCCAGTATTCGACACACCTTTGCTAAAATTTGGCATGAGGCCCGAGCTAATTGGATCAATCACGAAAGTGTTTCAAGAAATGATTTTTCAAGTCTGTGCATGCTTGATGGGGCTTATCTAAATAACTGCTGGACTTTTAAGCTTTATAAATATGATTATTGAATTTTTATCCTTTAAGTTTGGACTAGAAAAGAAAGAAAGATGGAATGCCCGTTGTTGAATTTATGGGATTTTAGGATGGTGAATATTTTCTGTTCTATATTTTGAGAAATTCACTGTGTTATTGAGGCGTCTTTAACAAATAATTATAGATAGGCGATATATAAAACAACCAGAAAAAGGGATTTTTTTTTGGTTTTTGGGATTTGAAGTGGGGGGGTATTAACTTATTTTTACCACAGTAATTTTCATTTGATTACTGAGCAATGGTGGAATGGTCGTATTTGAAAGAGAAGTGGAGGTGGAGGGAGAATGAGATATAGTGAAGAATATCGTAATTGAATAGTGCATTACCTTGAGCTCATTGGATTGAGGAAGAATGAGAGATCATGAAGAATATTGGAATTGAGGAGATGATGAATTTACAGCGAAACCTTGACCTCATTGGATTGGATAAACTCTTATGGGGAAGATTGAAAAGCAAGACTTTCTAGGGGAATAAATGCAAGCTACATGAGTATGTACAAATGATAAGACAAATAGCTTTAATAGCCAATTCCGTTCGTCACAACAAAGGAATGGAAAACTTATGAAGAAGATAGATAATCAACATAGTATCCCATTTGAATGGGGTTTCTATGAGTTATTTTGTTCATGATAGAGCCATAAGATCTGTTTATGATGCATGGTTATAGCGTGATGATTTATATGATGCATGGAAGTCTGTCAATATGAGGATCAGATAACTTCCTTTTATGAATGGGATGTGGGTATCATAGTTAACTATATGTATGAGAATCTGTATATAAATTCTTGAAAACTCACCAAAATATCTGTTGATGTTATTTGACGGTATGTATTAATTTTTGTTTTTGATAGTTCTCCAGTTCAATAAAAATGGTGATGCTTACCTCTATGATCTCAGCAGTACTCATGGGACATTTGTTAATAAAAACCAGGTAACACTTTAATTATATGAATAGTTGAATATTCATATATCCTGTACATGATATTTTTTTCATTATTGGTGTTTGCTTTTCGCAATATTGTGTTTAATCTAGATCATGTAGAAGTTTATTTGAGTTTGTGGTTTCACCTTTTGTTTGGACTTCAATTCCAATTAAATAGAGCTTATTATACATTGCTTGGGGTATTGGTACGTCATTCTCTAACCATAATGGGAACCAAAATAGCTCTATTGAATCTTCTATTGCTTTTCTTGTCAGTTATATTTATGTTTGAGACATAAGATTACTTTGGTTTACCAGCTATATCTAAGTCTCTTTCTTACTTTTTGGCCATTCCTTTTCCTTAGGTGAAAAAAAAGGCTTATGTGGAGTTGCATGTTGGTGACGTCATTCGATTTGGCCAGTAAGTAGTTGTTTTCACTAATATTGGTTCAATCTCCCATGCAAGGATAAGTTTTTAATGTTTTCAAAGTTTGTAGGAAAAAAATAAATATTTGAATAGTACGTGGAAATTCGTAATTATAATTATTGCTCAGAAATCAAACTTTTGAAAGCGGTTAATGTATTCATAGATTGAGAATACTTGATGTTAAATCATATAGTTGTATAAATAAGTATTTTGATGACTTTCTCTAATCCTTGTAAAAGTAATGAATTTTAAAGGGTTTTCTATTCTGGAGATTTCTTTTATTTAGATGATAGAGAGAGTGTTCAGTACATTTACTACGGTAAAACATTTGTTGTGATGATTATTTTAGTTTCATTTAAAAAATTCTTTTATTCTGTTAAACAGATGTTGAGTTGGGATTCTTAATGTTCAATAATTTAAACTTTTATAAAGTATTTTAATTGTTTTAGTGGGATTATTACTTTTGTAGTTTAGAAAGTGGGCTCTAATGCTCTTTTCGAAGCAGCTTCAACATAAGAGGAGACATTTGCTTTGTTTTATTCTCTTGCTGTTGACATAAACTATGAAATGCTTTCGGGAGAATTCCCTTTGCGGCTCATAATACTTTTCTCCTAATATTATTGCATGTTATGTTTCCTGCGATGTAAAGAAACTAGTAATAATTTTTTAAATAATACTAATTGAGACTATTGCAAGTGGGTGGTCTAATTGTTACAGGACACATTATAAAGATGAGAATTAAGTTATAGTGGGTTATAATTATTGTAAAAACAAAATGTGTTAAATACCGAAAACAACTATCAAATAGATTTACAAAACAATTACTTAGTGTATACGTATAGAGTATACAAGGACATCTGCTAATCTTTTGAGTCATGTGTAACTTTGTACATGCATGTTTATTGTTTATAAAAATTCTTTTTAATCTCTCTCTCAATCTCTTTGTTTGTTTGTTTGTTTGTGCAGTTCATCAAGATTGTACATATTCCAAGGACCATCTGAGCTGATGCTGCCTGTAATATTTTTCTTTCAACTTGTTTCGTTCATTTCATTCTTGTTATACTTTAGTTATTTTCAGATAATGTACATGTGGTAACGAGTCCTTTACAGATTTGTCTTATTCTATTACAATTATAATATCCAACCTGGAGACCTTTCACAAATATTTAGGTTGCATCTTTCCTTAAATGTTGCGTATGTCTCATAATCAGCGTTTCCTATGGAACATAATAAAGCCCCAAAAAATTGTGCTCGTGTGTGTACGTGTGGGTGTCATGAGAGAATGGAAGAGCCCAATTTATTGGCTGTCATATACTTTCGTGGCTTCATCTTAGTCCACTAGAAACCCACTCAAAATGTCTTACCTTGAGTACACTTCGCAGTTAAGCTTATACGCACAGCACATTGCAACATCAAGAAAGAAATCTGATGTGGGTATGGTACTTGTAAATAGATCTTAGCGCTTACAAAATATAATCGTGTAATATATTGACATTTTCAATGCCTGAACTGTTGCTTCACAGGTTTGTCTAATAAATATTAGCTCATTCCAATTTCGTATAGGTGTATACGCATACAAGATCTTATGTATGTTCCTGTTTATTTTTTACTTGCGTTACTGTGTAGTGGATGTCTTGATTTAGGCTAGTGGATTAGTTGCTCTGGCTGACTTAGTGGCATTGCATGGACTTCCTCCCACCCTTTCAGTCTTTTAAGGGGAAAAACTGGAACAAAAGATAAAGATACAAGAATATAAACAAAATAAATGTGAAGCATAACATCTACTATGTTAGAATAGGCTGCCTCTTCAAGCTCAGATTACATTTCTCATGTTGCAGCCTTGATTCGGAACTTTTGAAATAATAAGGATTATTGTATTGCAATCTCTAATCCAAGTAGTCTGTTTCTATAGTTGTTTTCTTTAAATTTAGCACCATGTATTACATGAATTTTGGGTGATCAAATATGAAGTGGTAGCATATGCACGTATTGTATGACGCGGTTGCTAAGAACTGATTTACATCTAACATATGATTTGAACAATATGTGTACACTTAGGACATGCAATTTGAACAGATACTATTTGTTTGGATTTATTTTTATTTTATAGTTTCTTAACATATAATTGTTTTTATGCTGCTTCTTGTTAAAGGAAAAAGACTTAACAAGTGCTAGAAAGGCTAAGGTCCATGAAGAGCTGGAAGATATGGAAGCTTCTCTTCGACGAGCAAAACTGCAAGCCTCTCTTGCTGATGGTATCTCATGGGGTATGGACGAGGATGCTATTGAAGAAAATGAGGTCTCTAGATCTTTCCACTTGTTCGTGATGTTGTACTTTGGTAAATTTGTATACATGCAGTTTAGTTTAACAATAAATTTTGTTGGATAATAACTGATTTTAGCATCTTCTTTTAAAAAAAGTTGGTTGCACAGTTCAGCTCTTAAGCCTTAAGGAAAAAACTGAGAGTTAACATGTGATAGGTCCCAAAATCAAAGAAATGCAGGTCTATTCTTTGAGCTGGTAATCTGTAAATTGATTTTTGGGAACTTGCTTTCCTCCCACTCCCTCCCTTTTCTCCCCTTTGCTTATTGAAAGACAATACATTATGTGAAAGAATTGAGTAAAAAATGTTCATAAAGGGAAGTTATGTGCCCTCGGTCTACTCCTAGAGGTCATTATGCAGGGAAACATCCTTTTTCACTTTCTGATGTGGTATGTATAAGTTTCGGGAACGTTTTTTTTAATCTTTTTATAATTCAAGTCTTGTTCTTCATTTTTTGTCATTTTATAAGAAAAATAAGTTATGTCACCGACACGCAAGTGGCAGCGATAAGTGGTTTGTTACTAAATGGTAACTATTGATATTTCAGGGTTTATTAGTCCTTGTACGATTGCTTTACCCTTTAGGAACAAAGTTATACTTTTAAGCGAATGAACCCAAGAATCTTAATTAAATTTTACTTGCCTGAGAACTTCTTAATTAGTTAATTAATTCAGCATGTGATTTTTATTTGATAATATATATATATATATATATATGTGTGTGTGTGTGTGTGTGTGTGTGTGCGCGCGCGCTGCGTGCGTGCGTGTGCATGTCTGCGTGACATGTGTGTGTGTGTGTGCGCGCTGCGTGCGTGCATGCGTGTGCGTGTCTGCGTGTGCGTGCATGCGTGTGCGTGCATGCGTGTGTGTGTGTGCGTGCCTGTGTCTGTGTGTGTGTGCGTGTGCGTGCCTCTGTGTGTGTGTGTGTGTGTGTGTGCGTGTGCTTGTGCGTGCCTCTGTGTGTGTGTGTGTGTCTGTGTCTGTAAACATGTGTATGTGTGTATATACATATTTCAGTATGTTCAGTGTTTTTATATTATTCAAAAGAGGAATTTTTTATCATGATCTGATTGCTGTATTCTTACAAATATAGGATGGCATTGATGAAATTACATGGCAAACCTACAAGGGACAGCTGACAGAGAAACAGGAAAAAACACGTGATAAGGTTTTGAAAAGGCTCGAAAAGGCAAGTTAACCGTAATACCTAGAAATTAGTATGGGAAGATTCTTTAAATCCAGAGTTATGTATTTGTGTGTGTGTCGTTTATGTCTTGCTATTTTTATGATGATATTCAGGTGGCCAATATGAAAAAAGAAATAGATGCTATTCGCGTTAAGGACATTTCTCAAGGTGGCTTGACACAGGGGCAGCAAACTCAGATTGCTCGGAATGAACAGAGAATATTGCAGGTAATTTATAACAAGGAGTTTAGTATGTACCGCCTCTTTTTCACTTTTACTTGTAAAGAAAAGCATGTTGTTCCTTCCCATTTGTTTGCTATTGACGTTATTTAAGTATAAGCTCTTTGTGTGAAAACATTATAGTGTAAATTATCCCCTCATGATGTTTTATCCATATTTTGTATAGATAGTGGAGGAGCTTGAAAATTTGGAAGAGACTCTTAATGAAAGTATACGGGAGAGTTTAGGGGCACGTTCTGTTAGGAACTCTCGTGGTAAAAAGAAAGGTGTACTAGAAGACGACGACGACGAATGTATGAGGTACTTCATATCTTCAAAATTCTTGTGGTTGTATCCAATAGTAGAAAAATAAATAGTACTTGGAAAATATATAGATGTATACATCCAATGTACGTATCTACAATCAGCATTATGAATTTACGTCTTGCTTTCAAACGTAACTCCAAATAATTCATATGCTTAAGCTGTACAACTTTCAATTACTTCATCTAGTTGGGATGGGTGTTGCGAGTTGGCTATTTATGGTTCTTTCTCCCCTATTCTTCTTATGGGTCATTTGATTGATATTGCTGAAGTATCAGAATGATCAAACGAAATAAAAAATAACGCATGCTACTGTATTCACCAGTGATGATGATGAATTTTATGACCGGGCAAAGAAGAAGATGCCTAAGCAAAAGGCTAGCGAAAACCAGTCAATTGAAACTGCCGATTCTCTTCTTGATAAGGAAGATGCTATCATTAAAGAGATGGAAGACAAGAGGAAGTTGCTTTTGGATGAAAGGGGAAAAGCAGTACAGGAAAATGAGGCTATAGTTGAGACTGGAGATGCATTGGATGCTTTCATGTCTGGGCTGTCATCCCAACTAGGTGAGGAATCTGTCTAAAGAAGATTAAAGAAAAATCGCCTCTTTCTCATGTCTTTCTTTGTATATGAAATGCCAAACAAAGATCTTATCTAAAATCTCCTAAATATGTGCCTAAATTAACTCTATTGCTGTTCCAACTAGGTTCAACATTCAATAAAACCGATCCTCAACGAGTTACAAAAAGCTAAATAAAGATCTTATCTCTAAAAATTCTCGAACATGACTTATCATTTTTTCAATTAAAATTTAATTTGTAATCAACTTGAATTCTTATGTAATAAAATCAATTTATTTAAAGTTTTTAACTTTTTATTGCGATAAAATTTATTAAAATATGTACTAATAATGATAATGAATACTTATGAATTATAAAACAATTTAATTTTTAAAATTTGATTATACAAATAGATAACTATAAAAAATAAAATTCATGCATGGCACGGGTAACAAATCTTGCATTTACAATAGTTTCACCCTAAAAACATGATCTGATGTTCGTATTGGATTATACCAATATAATTGACCTGTATCCATTGGGAACATGTAATTTGCTTATGGTACACTTTTTTGTTTTTCCGTCTCTACAATCTTTTGATGGTTTTTGTTTTACAGTGCTTGATAAAACACAACAACTTCAGAAGGAAATTGATACGTTGCAGTCAGAGCTGGACAGGGTACTCTACTTGCTGAAGATCGCCGACCCTACAGGGGAAGCTGCTAAGAAAAGAGTTCTAAAATCACAAGAAATAAAATCTAACTCCTCTAAGATTCATAATCCTCGAGTTGTAAAGAAATCAGTATCTGAGCAAAATGAAAAGCATGGTGCAGAAGAAACAGCGAGTAGCTCCTTTCAGAAACAAGGTGCTATTGTCCCAACTGTGGAATTGAGCAAGAGGCCAGAGGACAGTGAAACTGTATCCGAAGCAGTAGAGAGCAAAGCTCCTGTATACACTGCTAGTAAGCCCCAGTGGCTCGGAGCTGTTGATAAAACAGAAGTAAAACAAACTCAACAAGAAACCCCAGAAACGAAACAGGAAAATGACCAGTTTGTTGACTACAAAGACAGGATAAAGGTCTTGGGAAAGCTTGATACAGCACAAGTGGGTGAAGAACTGGGACTTGAGAATGCAGCTCCTGGTTTAATGATAAGGAAACGCAAGGTGATTGAGAAGTCTGATATCGATGAAGTGAGAGATTCTGAGCAGTCAACGTCTGCCCCGGCAGAAATTAAGGCAGAAGATGCTGTGGCACTGTTGTTAAAGCACACAAGAGGATATCATGCATCAGATGAAGAGTTGAGACAAGAAAATGACATGGCACAAAAACGTCAAAAAAGGAAGGGTGGCAAGAAACCCAAAAGAGTTCTTGGCCCTGAAAGGCCACCCTTCCTTGGCAGTGAAGGCAATTATGACGAGACTTGGGTGCCTCCTGAAGGTACGCTCTGGTTTCTAAGTTGCAAGCCCGGGAATATTTTACAAACTCACTTTTGAAATTTTCTTAAGTTTTATCGCTAACTGTTTCTGTGATGCTTTATCAGGTCAATCAGGTGATGGACGGACCTCATTGAACGATCGATATGGTTACTGACGGTCGGATGTATGTACTAGTCGGTGTAGGCAAACCGACTTTAGTGGCCTGTTGAGAATTTTTTGATCATTATGTATGATAAAATTTTCTAATTACATATTTGTTTAAGTTTATCTAGAAGCAAAAATATATGTTGTCTCTATTCTAAATTTTATGAGCATTATTTACCTTTGAAAATCATCTCAAAACATTTTTTAACATTAAATTAATATATGATTATTTCATTTTAGGCAATAAAATTTAAAATATACACTACAAGAGCGTATAAATCTCAGTATCTGAATAAATCATCAAGACCAATTAGTTCTGTATTTCGAATTAATTGGAGTCGAAGTAAATGAACTCTTTTTATCAAAGGGACCTGGTTTAATCTAATTGAAATCATTGAGTTGGTTATTATTATTTTTGTGTGTGTGTGTGCTGGTCGGGCCACGGGGATGAGGAGCTGCTGTACAATAGGTTAGGTCTGGTGCTGGACGGCAGCAGGCTGGGATTTGGAAAATGCAGTGAATCATTGGGTGCAGCGGGGAGTGGAGAAGATGGTAACTGAAAACTAATTGATTAGTATAAACTTTAACATATTGTATCTCTGTTTTTGGAATAATTTTTACTTTCTCCGTTTTAATGTTAGAAAAACGTTAAACTTGGAATATTGAACTTCAAAACTAATTTAATTGATAAAAGTTTGAAACAAAAATTGTGTTACAAGTAAATCATTTTATTGTAAACTATAAAATTATAATAATTTAATTAACTAAAATTAACTAAATTGATAATGATTTTGAAATTTAATATGTTGTCGTTTGATTTAAAAATCAAAAACATATCTTTGACTTTGGAAAGGAGGATAATACTTATTTCACAAATAGAAAAATCATCGAAACTTAATCATGATTTTAACAATTGAAAAATCATTAAATCTCAAAAATTACACAAATTTCAGTTATTAAGATGAATGTTTTTTATATTATAAAATTATATGAATCTTGATACGTTTTTTTTTTCTTTTTCTTTTTAATGTCAGATGGTTAAAATTAGATGCAATAAATTTTATTTAAAAATATAAAGTGCATCGAAGGAAAAGGGATAATAGAGAAAGCCAAGTTTATAAGGGTAGATTCAAGGCCAAATACAATTCAGATTATCGGTACTCAATTTGAATTCTAATTGACGGGTTATTATCCGTATGAATACAAATATGGCCGCATAAAAAGATCATTCAAGGTTGGAGCAAAAGAGAACACATATTTCAAGTACCTAGATAATGTCCAAGCAAAAGAGAACACATATTTTGACAATTTTTTTATTTTTTTACAAATCTTGAAAGCAAGATTGAATGTCTAATATCTGAACCTAAGACATCCTCTAAAAGTCCCAGGTAAAATGTAAGCAAGATTGGATATGTTCAGGAACTACCGAAGTAATGACTAATGAACCAAAGTAGTTATTTACAAACACCACCACACCGACTAAATGCTACAAGCCCAGAAACAAGCCATTGCCGAAAATAACATGTATTAACATTGATATAGAATACAGAATATCTATTCCCTTAATGTGAAACTTCTCTCACTTAAAGGACTAGACGGCTTTCAGCTTTTCTTTTTATCAAACCATCCTTCAACTGTTGCATTTCCCGTCTCGTTTGTTAGCGAAGCTCAGTAATTTGCATGGAATTACATCCGAGGTTGTCCACGAGCCGCATTTGGTTTCGCATGACCTTATTTGGGAGTTTGCACACAAAAGTCACTTGAGCAAAAGACCTACTTTACAGAACTGCTACACCATCTCCCGGCAACACACTTAAGATGTGAACTTTTCTTGCTAACGGATAATTCCTTGTGCCACTGCAATATCGTGGTAAAAGCTCCCATTCCTCTCGTGCCTCATGACAAGTGAAAAATGATCACGAGGAATGCTTGCAATAATGGTGTATACTGTGCATTTAGAAGAGAAGCTTCTGAACCAGATCAGTTGAAGAAATAAAGTGAATCTAGAACATCCCTCAGGTCAAAGTCTCCACGTTCAGGCAAGGGAGGAAAAGACAATGTGGGGAAAGATTTCTCAAAGCTCTCCAGTAACTGTCTCGAAAATGGAGAAAAATTAGAACAAGTGCAAGCGCTAGACAACTGAAACCCAAGGCGCCATATAAGCATCACTCATAAAGTAGAAAGATGTACCAGTTTTAACATGGAATATTTACAATGGTGATATGCACAAATATTTTGTTTTGGGGGGTTGGGGGGGGGGGGGGGATGTGTTGCTTGCACTTTCCTGAGGGGTAAGAGTTACATGCATTTCAAGTCAAGTTTCAACTATGATTTTTCATCCATGTGGAGGGGAACAGCATCCTACACAGAAGAATGCAGACACACAAGCACATATTTTGGTGAAAAAAGTCTCACAACTTGAACAAGGGCTGCTATCCCTAATTTTAATTGAAATATATCTTAAACAATTAGTATACCTCTGATGATGCTTGACCAATCATTGTTGGTCCCCTAGTAATTAGTTTCTTCAAATGACTAATTAATTAAATATTTTATTTTAGGTTTAAGAAAGATCGATTTCCTAACATCACTGACAAACTTTAAGTGATATTATGATAGCATAGGATACCAAACTTCAAATTAAAGGAAAATAAAGAAAGCCGTACATTTTCCAGTATCGGTGTCTCATAAAGTTCAACGAACTTTTCTCTTAGTATTCTGTTCATTCCATCCACATCACAAGCATGTGTCCAATATGAATCATGAACACCTGTAAAAGTTTACCACAAGCATCCAGAGTTTAAAGAGGAAAGTTAGTTCTTCCCATATCATAATATAGAGTTTAAACAGAAAAGTTAGTACTTCCTATATCATAATATAGTTGGATGTAGGTACAAAGGTTTTTCCAAAAAAGAAACTGAACAAGCTAAATGAGGGTTGGCATCATGTAAAAGTAACTAGCCATTTAACCCGTGAATATTCATGACTAATTATAACGTCTTTTAATATCTATTAAATAATATTTTACATTATATATTTTTTTCTTTCATATGATATATTTGTTGTTTTTAATTTTATCTAAACTCGCATTCAATATTGACCCGTGCAAGCACATGCATATTAATTATGAAAATGTACTAAATAAATTACTACGAATTTCATCATCTAAAATATTTTTTGTCAAACAAGATAATGGACTAATTGATTTTATTTATTATGTTAGACTTTACAAACAAATCAAATAAATAAAATTTTGACAGAGCATAAATTAGTTATCTTTTTTCATAAAAATTCTTTATTTTTGGGCAATATTCTTTTTTCTGCTATATTATGTTGTATCCTTTTATTCTATGTTTTCAATTTCGTTTGAACGAACTTATTAATTATTTCATGAAATTTAACTAAATAAGTTAATTGTACCTAAAAATCATTACAAGAGAGTATTTAAACATTATTTGCACATTTAATATTGAATTTAAAGTAAATTTATTTTAAGATAAAAGTTAATATGTGTAACTACACAAATTTATGCATGCATATAGTTTCACAAAGAGAAATAAATAGCCTTTTTTTATATAAGGGGTAAATAATTTAGAAGATTTTTCAAAACTATCAACACTAAATAGTTTTAAAAAAATTATATAGAGACATGCATAATATTGTAAATTTCAGACACAAGCTCACCTTTCCCTTATTTTCATAAGGAAGATATTATACAAAAGAGTTCACATTTTTATAACAATTAAAAATTGTCAACTAAGTATATGCAATTTTTTTATACATATGAGGACAATAGTAGGTATCTATAAAATATTTTGCAATTGAAATCTTATTTTATTTTAGGCAAAGAAAGACACTAAAAAATATTACAAACATTATTAGGGAAAAACTAATGTACTATATTAATCTTTTGCAAACAAATAAACATACAAAAATATGGCAGGATATAAATTAGTTATCTTTCTTATTGTTTCATACAAATTGTTTAATGTTTGGATAATAATCTTTTTTTACATTAACTATGCTATATTGTACCTTTTATTCCGTGACTTAAATTCCGTTAGAATCAAATTATTAGTTATTCTATAAAATCAAACTATATATAATTTAATTGTGTTTAGAAATCATTATAAGGGGTCATTTAGACGTTTATCCATTTGAATATCAATTATATATAATTTATTTTAAGGTAAAAAGTTAATATGTATAATCACGGAAGTTTATGCATGCCGCTAATTTAAAATATTAAGTAAAACAACCTCGTTATGCATAAGAGTAAATTTTTTAATAAAAACCTAAACTAAATCCTTAAAAAAATTATATAAGGACATGCGTAATATTGCGCATTTTATACAAAATTCACATTTTTCAATAAACAGGATATTACACAAAAGAGTGCACATTGTTTGTAACAACTAAAATTATAAATTAAGTTTATATAAATATTTTTAAATACAATAGGGACAATATTAAGGATTTATAGTTAAAATTTTATGAGAAGTTAAACGAAGATACTAAAAAATATTATAGACATTGAATCGGGAAAGAAAAAATATGATACTAATTTCGAAGACTCCTTTACTCGTTATATGTGTGCATATTTATGTTTGAGAAGATTAAAAATAATAAAATTATTTTGATTATGAGAATAATATTAATAACTTATAAATCTTCTTAATTATCACTTAAATCTTATTTATTTTATGGAATATTATTAAAATAAAAGGCACAAAAATACTTTAAATATTAAATAGAAGGAGGAAGAGATGACACCAATATCGGGGCCTCCCTCCCATTATATATATATATATATATATAGATGAGATTAAAGGAGGATTCCCTTGCTCAATTTGCCTAAAAATTGTACTTTGGCATCATGTATAACTATCTCCCCACCAACCCACGTTGTTCCAAAGTTTGAGATACATTTCTCTTTTAATGTAGTACTATTTTGATATCCTACAATTCCATCTGTAATATGAATTTGTATTTAAGAGTAAGATTTATCCATAGTTATTAAATCGTAAAAATAACGAGTATCGAAAACCCTCGTATCGTGTTCATGTATCGTATCGTGAAACATATCGTATGATACATAAATAAATGCAAAATGTGATAATATACGTTTAGACATTTATAAAAAAACTTGTTGGGCAAACAAGCATTTTAACTTGATTAAGACAACTAATCTATCTTGAAGCATATAAATAACAATTTTTATTGGATAATCTAGCATATTAACTTGTCATAATATAAAAGTACATTGCAAATTAATTCTTTGACTTAAAAAATGATTTATAAATAGGTAAATAGTATTTAAAATACCCTAAATAGCTTGATGTTACTTCCAAAATAATTGTAAAATGTATCGTTATCATACAAATCGTTTCATATCATGACTGATACTTGTATTGGTGTATCGTATCGTATCGCGAATCGTACGATTCTGATAAATATGTCTTTGTCTATGTCATGTTATTTTCCTTGAACAAATTTTACTTCAATTTTGAAATATAGATCTTCAAAGACCTGTTTTATGTGAAGTGAAAAGTATTTAAAACGGAAGAATTATAAAATTTGCACAATAGGTTGATCCAGAATACTAGAAAAACCATACCTGCAAAATTAAAGCCTGCATTTTTGCAGGCTACAGCAGTCATCATCATATGAGAACCATCAAGGGAGTGAACAAAATTTGGAGGGAAAGCTGTTCTCTGTCGCCTGACCTCAACCTACAGTAGTAAAGAAACTACCAGGTCTAAGTTTTTGGTGCATGAAGCTCACAATTTCAAAGTTGAAAACACTAGGCTAGTGATCAGCTTTTAGATCCATGTCAACAATAAAATAGTTCAAATCAAACCTTAGGTAGATTTACCTTCTCTGTTTCGCGCTGCAATGTCAAAATCTGGAGAGAAGTCTTAATCTACAGAAAACAAATACAGGTATTGTAATCACATGGATTATTATCGTTATAGCTGGAAGGTTCATGTGGAGGTTTTATTAACAAAACTTACAAGATGTTTTCCGAGTTTCCGATAAGGCTGCACAACAGGAAGTCCAAGAGGAGTTTTCCATCGCACTGGTTGATTCTCGGATGCAATTATCTGATCGTATATGCAGTTAATAGCTTTGAGTAATTTGACAAGAAGGTGAATTGAGTATATATAGAAGCCACATAGAGCTAATCAATGAAAATTCAAACATTCACCACATACAAAAATACAAACAAGCAAGCACAAGAAACATAAAGGAAGGACTTGGCAAATCCCTAAGGTTGTAATTTAGAACAAATGAACATGGTGTAACCCCAATTGTTGGTGAACATTAGTTGGTCTGACGACCTAACATATTGAAGTTGTTTAGGACAAACGAACATATATGCTACAAGCTTAGTTGCCCTTACATAACTCAAACATTGTTCTAAGCCTAACAATTATATTAACAAAAAGAATTACAAGTTATGACCAATATTATGGTAAATAGAGGTTGTGGGTTAACTCACATGGTAAAAAACACTCCCTTTGGACCTTGAGGTCAAGGGATCAAACCTCATTGAGCGAGAATAATAAGAGTTGGGTGAGAATTAGGGGGGACTTCGCCGATCCAAAAAAAAATAATAATAATAAAAATATATATATATATATATATATATATATATATATATTTTATGGTAAATAACTTGTTGCAACTGCTGAGCATTCCTCATAATTGA
>CM025785.1:21900962-21966116 GCA_014636745.2 Centella asiatica
TAGTGTATACCCGAAAAATGGGTCACCAATGGGTTAATGGATGACATTTTTACTTATTAAATAGTTATCTATTACTCATCATTTAGCTGCCTAGTTGTTAGGTCTAAAATTTGTAGGGGTAATGGATGAGCATTTTCATTCTCGATCCTACCTGCAAAATGTGCAATAAAGTGGAATTAATAAAAGTGTAGTTTGTGAAATATATTTAGGTGGTGCCTATCTGTTGGTAATACTAATGATCCACTATTGGCCCCTAAAGGAATAATGTCTTCTGCAATTGTTGATTTCTGGCAATCTACAAATTATAACAACGTAGGACAAAACAAAGACAGAAAAATTCCATATTCAAAATGAATGGGACCCAGTACTGACTTGGCACCTACACTTAAATCTTCAGCGCCATTTAATTTACCATATGGATCATCTGACTTATCTCAATCCTGTGCAACACTTAGAATCATCTAATCCACCTGAGGGAAGTAAAAGATGTGCTTCTGTAACTAATGATGTTAGTTGTACAAACCTTTGCACAGTCTCCTAGCCAGCTCATGATACTGCGTGCAGCTTCAAACATCTCCCCTAATGCAGTCAAGGTGACCTGGTCAAACAGTTGTATTTAGGTTTTTCCTTTATGAGCAAAAACATTGCATCATGAATGTATGATCAATTTATCATCATTAAGTTACACCGGGCAATGTTCTAGGAATTTCTTTTATCTATTACTATATATTAATTCAGAAGAAGAGAACATGTTCAGAAGGACTTTTTAACGTTCTTTTCTCGGTTGGACTATTTGGTGTTCATTTCTCAACTGTAGTTACAACAATAACTCCACCCTTTGTGTCTAAATCTCTTTAATTACATTGGAAATAATTATCCTCATAACTAATAACCAAAGACTACTTTCAAATTTTGCAAAATAAATATTATAAATAATAATAATAATCTAATCAGTTTAAAAAAAAGAATAATTATGCAACCGATTATAAATAATTCTTAATGAAATAATTAATCAATTTAATCATAATCTTAATCACTAATTAAACCTATTTAATTAAAATAATAATAACCAAAATAATAATAAAACATAATCATATAATCTACCATAATTGACCAATTACGATTAAATCAAATTATAACAAAATCCATCATCTGTCAAGTCAATAACAATAGAATAAATTCTTATAATACAAATTTAAGTCTAATGTACACAAATAAAAAAAAAATGTTTGCAAATTAAATGTAGAGTACATACATAATTTAGATAATATTACCTAATTAAGCCATTAGAGTAATAATGTTGAGATTATTGAATTGATTGGAATATGGAATAATAAATTTCACAAAGATTTGATATTAAAAAAAAGAGGCAACAATTAGGATAATTGTGTGATAGCAACATATAATATTATTCTATATAATGCTCCATACAAATTAAGCAAATTAAATCATGCACAAAACACGAGTCAAGTGATAAATTTTTATTTTACTTTTTTTTATACAATAATACAAAATATCAATGTGAAACATAAGCCGCATATGTAAGATATAACTTTTTATAAAATGTTCTTATTTTAATAATAATTTATTAATTCTTTCTCGACTTTACTTAGAACAATGATAATAATAAAATGAAGAAAACGTAAAATATTTATTTTGATAATTGAGAAATAAATATTTGAGTACAATATTACATCAGTTTATATTGTTGGTACATTCCAATTGTAGAACAATAAAATAATAATACATGAAAATAATTTGTAAAACATGAAAACATTACCAATAAAAGAAAAGGTTATATTAAAGCATTAAAATAAAAAAATTATCAAAATACTAAAAATAATTTAAAAGAAGCCTGTGTTGTGCACGAGATTCTCTGCTAGTTGGATTTATTAATTAATATGCGCCATTCTTATCTATCTGAGAATCCTGTTGTTGCATTAATCATCCACTTAGCTTTCATCTACAGACTACAGTTACAAACTTGAGTTCCTAATTCAACACCCAGTGAACATAGACATTAAATTCTGTATTATTGTTCTACATTAAGAACAGACTCCTAAAACAGTGGGTAAGGCCATAAAGCTAGATCACTTTAACACTGCGAATCTCGTCAGAAGTTTTTAAATTTTTTATATATTTAGGTAGCTATTAAAACGGGTTGATGCAAGACAATACGAGTAATAATAAACTTCCTCACCCTTGCTGCATAACAAGCTGCACCAAATAGCTCAGCATCGTCTGAAATTGCACCACGTTCCTTCAACCTTCTTTTGATCTGATCTCGAGCACCAATATAAGTGACACCATAAACTGATGTCATCACTGTCTGCTTCACCAACTTCCTATCTACCTACAATAATTCAATTTGTAAACCGTAAGAAACAAATACATTGCCAGTACCAGCACAAGTCACCATATAAACTAAGAAGGCAACTAATTAAATGCAAACTATGATATACTCTAACAGATGCATGCTATTAAAACTAAAATAACAAACAAAGAGGCCATGATTTCAAGCATAATCGATTAAAATTAGAAGAGGAGATGGATTTAATTATAAATGGATTCGTAAGGAAGTTTAAAATGTTTACGGTCTTCTGTTCACCACCAAGCTGCTTATGCATGCTAACAACAGGGATCTGTAAAAGAAAATTGTGATCCTCAAGAAGTATTGGCAGAGATGGTCTCAACACTCGGATTATGAGGGTTGAGTTGTCTCATATGATGAACTACAAAGACATAAAATGGATAAGAGAGTGAGACATCTCAAACAACTGGATATAATGTTCATTGTGATCTACACATTGGCAGGAGGGAGTATAGAACACACATAGAAAGAGTTTGTGTTATATTTGGTCTCCTTTTCCTTAATGACTCCTATGTCCTCCTTAATGTTCTTCTCCTATAAGGAAAACTATCCTCATATAATAGATTAGATATACAAATAAAACAAATTATGTGCAATGTAATTTCTTATTAGCCATTGTATATGTCCATCATCAATTCATCAATTATACAAATTTCATGTATTCAATTTCACAAATAACCAACAAATGCTAATAATATTGCTACTAATTGTATGTATAGTTTGTCCTGAACACAACCTGACTGACTAGAACCCTTGCAAACAAAGCATCACGAGATTTTGATGGATCTTTCTGTGCATCATTCCTTACGATATCCAAAACTCTGCGGTAAACAAATATGAATTAATTGTTAGCTGACTTGATTTCATCTGCAATTATGCACAGATAGATCAAGAAATCTTTAGTATGTCATACGGCTAATTTTTACAGAAAACAGAGATATAATTAAAGGGATTTGGCTAATTCTTACTGATAACATAGATCCATCAAAGAAAAGAAAATTTAATATCTATTTCCAGAATACGATTTTGCAGTCTCTCAAAATAATTTACTTAGAAACAGTGCAAAATATACATTTCTTCCTTTTTTTTCTGCTAAATATAAAAATAAAAAAATAAAAAAAAGAAAGGAAGATATTTCTTCCTTTCTATTTTAAAAATAAAATAAAACAGTGTTGATTCAAAGTTTGTCGGCTTATCCATTTCTTAGTAGCAGCCTGATACAAGCAAAGGAAACTTTCAACATCAATGTTGATGGTTAAAAACGGTGGGGGTAATTGGCCCTATAAATGGAGTATGTTGGCTCAATGTTTTCATAACCAGACCAGACATCAATCTGGAAAGACGACTGGGCAGACAGGTCAATGGTTCAACCAGTTGTTGGATCGTCACTGAACTGGTGAAGTTCACAATTAGATTTCAATAATTATTTAAATATATGAAAATATTTTGCAAGTTGTATTCAATTTTTTCAACCAAATAAATATAAAATCATAATTATAAATATTAAGTTCAATAATCACGTCCATTAATGTTACTATCAAATTTGAAAATTGAAAAAACACGAAATTTTCATGGAGTGCAGAGTTGTGCATATAAATGTTATCTCATAACATAACATAACAAAGAGAAAGAAAAGAAAGAAACATGCCTGGGAACTTTAAAATTTGAAAGAGGATTTATACTCTCTCAGTTTGACAAGTTTGTCTCTCTAAAGTCTAGACATTGCAATAAATTGATGTATTGTACTCTCACAATCCCCAAGATGGAAGATATCCTACTGTAGCTTGGTCCTCAAAATTCGGATTCGAAACATCATCTTAAATAGGAACATCTATTACCCCCAAACTACAGGACTGAATATAGCGCCAGTAAACCCACACTTCAATCTCCCACCAAAGTAGATGCAGTAAACCAATACTACCAAGATTCAGATGCCATAAAGGCTAATGGTGATAGGGGGGAGGTTGGGAGAGATTGACCAGAGGGGACAACGGATCACAGTTGAGTAAACCATGGATCTTGGAAGTGGAAGGAAGTACAGTTGTAAAATGAAGAGGATTTGACAGATTAAATTTTTTTACTGCAAGTCCTGAACCGTATGCCCAGAGACTCGCCTACTGGTTCAGTGCCTAGTCTGACTGGGCAGAACGGTTTTTGGACTAAAACGATTTTATGGTCCTACACAGACCCCATGTCAGACCAGTCGATGGTTCAACCAGTAGAGTACAGTTTTCAAATCATTGTGTTGGCATCATGTTCTGTTTTCATCAGGCATTGCAAGGCTGTCAAGAATGAGTACATGACTTGGAGCTTAACACAGTAACTTGATTTTGGATCATATAGACGGAAACACTCCTAATGGTGAAAAGTATATGACAGTTCCAGAAATACTCGGGCAACACAATTTCTGTTCTTAGAACAACTTCTGCTAACAAGATTCTAGCATTGGAGTCAGAAGGTAACTTTTGTATGTTAAACCATAAATCATTAATTAACAATAACCGTCTCTTTCGTCCATTTCCAGTTGGCCGTCATGTGTTACTCTAAGGATATCTCAAAAATGCCAAACAGAAATATAATGAAATCCCCTCCAACTACATAAATTGATAAATTGAGATGGGATGAAACCGTGTCAAGAGAGAAGCTTACCTAGCAGCTATTCCTGAGTAAACATCAGCTGGTTTTCCACCTGCAACCAAATTGACAGCATCTGCTCCCAGCTAGAGAGATTTTCAGAAAGAAAATATTATAAATGAATAAGAAATTTTTTAAAAAAAACACATAAAATATAAATCAACCTAGATGGATAATAAGATTACATTGCCTGATTCCATCTACAATTGAGAAAACAAATGCTCCCCAAATAATAACTTAAGCTAATCGAAAAAGAACCCTCCCAACCGACGATCCCACCCCTTCCCCACGCCCCCACCACTAACACACGCCAATCAGGGGGAGAAAACGGTCAGAAGCAATGAATAAAGATAATGCAACGTATGGAATGAAGAGACAGAAAAGTGCAAAGATTCAGAACTGAGGTAAGATGGTTTTGAGTACAGATACAGAAATAATAAGTGACTAACAGGGCATCTTTTCAAATACACACAAAACCTAACCCAATATATAACTCAAGATATATATATATATATTATCAATTGAAGAATTTTAATGCTTGTATTAGGTTTAATACACCATTCAACACATGAACAACCATTTAATCCCCTAGATGTAACTTTTAAATATAACAAACAATGATAATATTATCCACACGCATGTACCAACTAGATCCCCGACACATATCCTATATGTAAGTATTAAATATAACAGAACAAATAGTTGTGTCATAGCCTGAAACCAGACATGAACTTGCATGTAACAGCACAATGAGAAGGATATCTGAGCCCACTTTTAGAAAACAAGAAAATGATTTGAAAAACTAATAAGAGAAAGAGGAATACCTTATCTCTTCCAAGGGCAGCATAGTGTTGTAAACCATTGCAGGAACCATCCTAGATATTTCCAAAGGAAAAGTAGAAAAAAGACTTGTTGTTAGCCAGTCCTGAACTATTTTAGAAATATAATGTTTTTATTTCTTAAAAACACAAACTTGTAAATAAGCAGTTAATTATTAATAAAACCATCTATGTGTTCATGTATCATTTGTATTAATTTCCACGAAGAATAATAACTGAAAATTAAATGAAAATACTTTGGACAAAATATTACCAGAATCTCTTAAGAATATCAAGATCTTTGTACGCCAAAGTACACCAAGGATCATAATCAATACAAGAAAACTATATACAATATTGAAGGATATAAAAACAACAAATAAAATTATTAACACACACATTTCATTTGTATGAAATTTTCGAACTTAAATTTTCCACATCAGAAAATTATCAGCAAATGCCGAAAAAAGAAGGCAAGACGAGGAAGAAAGAATTTAGAGATTTAAAAAAAGGAAAGAAAAAAACAAAATGTAAAAGGGAAAGAAAGAAACCAGTGTTTTTGCTTTGTTTTCTCAAAATTTCCTTCATATTAAAATTGTACCTGATGTACAGGAATATGAGAAATGGTTGTCTCTGGAGACGAGCTTCTTAAAGCTTCGGAGAGATTAATGCACACAGCCAAGCACTGAAATGGATCTTCTGCATTTAACCACCACCTCCTTCCTTCAAGTGGTTTGTCTGCAGAATCAAATATATCATCCAGGTGATTTTCAGTAAATGTTATTCGACCCTCGAGAGATAACTTGTCCACACCACCAGCAAATAAATTTGCCAAGTGTATCTTCAGCCAGCGAAAGCCTGACTTTCCAAGAGGCCGACCCTCTGCAAACTCCAAGATACCCCGGCAAATATCAGAGCCAAGATGATTCAAGTGCGGATGCATGGGATAAGCACGACCTCGAAAGTCCAGGTTGTGTGGGTAAAAGAAGCCTTCTTCATCTTTCAGCCTATGTGCTACCTGTACACAAATCAGTGTTCTCTCAAATTCATCCAGCAGATATGATTTGCTAGAATCTCAAAGAGGTACATCCGTTCTTACAGAAAGTTTGAGCTCTATATCACATCTTTGTGAATGTCGTTCACGGTTTTCCTTCTTCGCCTCCTTGATTTGCCATTTCCACTTCTTAAGAATTGCTTCATCTTCTGTATCTGGTTTGTCTGGTAGAGGAATCTGCAGGGCATCAAGCAAATTAAAATAATCACTATGGTTAACAAAATAGACATTAACCCCATACCACACTTCTGAGAAAATAAAACAAGAGCAGTTATACAATTGAAGAAGAGTTACAGACAAGAATAATCAAACTGCTGTTGCAGAAAGACTAGCTGTGATACAGAATAACTCACATCATCACGATCAACCAAATCACCAAGACGACCTCCACTACTCCATATCCTGTCAACAACATTAAGTACCCTTTTATTGATCCTCCATTTGGTACTTCCAAGTGTATCAAGGGCCTGGAGACCAAAAGGAAAAAGCTATCAGCCCTACGACCGTATGAAATCCAATCCTTACTGAAGCACATTTATAACAAATGAGAAATTCTGCAACCTCGAAAACAAATTCCAGTTGCTTCTTAGGGGCTATTTTAAGAGCCTCACGTTGCTGTCTAGCTCCACGAATGCGCATAACATACGATGGCAAAAACAGGTGCGCCCCCTTGTCATATCTGCCACATGGCAAATTATCAGAAAGCCAGAATAGCCCTTCTACCCATCCATGCAAAATGTCATATTGAATCTTAATACACACAACTCAAACAGTATCCTTCAAGGTCATAATTAGTGCAACAATCAAACCATTAAACAGAATTCTTTTGTAAATGTTTATCCAAGAAAACCACGAACTATAATTAAACATGTTTGCAAGGATAGAGTCTGACATGTATATGACGATATATATATATATATATATATATATTATTTTCAACATTATTCATTTCTATTTGATTTGAGCTTCAGAATTGGAATTTTGTCTTCTCATATTTGTTTCTCTTTTCTCTATTTCATTTGGTATTTATTCCAAGTACTGTTTGCTAACATTGAATCATATATCTGGTCTCGTATGTGGTATGTACCAAATGTCTATTTTGATTTTTTTTTTCCTGTATTTGCAATGACCTAGTGATGGAAGATGGACACACAATTGGCGAAGAAGAATCAGATCCAGCTTTTGTGGAAGAATGAATTCATAAGGCTGTGAAGATGCTTGATATGGTCAATGGGTACTATCACATCTGTAACACAAAGTAGTCTCATTTTTACTTTGTTTGTGCTTTATACTTGATTTAGAAAAAAAATAAAATAAAATAAACTTCAAATTGTACTTTGATTCCATTCCAATCATTCCTTGACTTCCACAAGTTTCAAATACACAAAATAATTTATTGAAAGAAATTCAAAAAATGAAGAATAACTGTGATATATTAATATGCATACATGTAGTACTACATACATTAAAACATTATACATATTCAACACAAGAGGATTCTATCTGATCTATATAGGGCCATTCCATGTAGTACTACATAGCCAGTGCGCCACATGAGAAATAAATGATGATGAACAATAATAGAAATTGAAATTAGTTGTGTGCAATTTTACACTCTCTGGAATGCTATGAAACATTAACATATACAATTGCTCTTTATAGTAGTTCTTTTTCAAATTTAAAATTTACAAATTTTTTGTTTCAACAATTATTCCCCTTACATTTGGGTATGCTCATCAAATATTTCTTTTCAATTTCCAATGTTGTGCATATGATCATTAGTTGTGTTTTGTGTTCAAAAGCATGTAACACTCAATTAATTTTGTTAGTGTGAATAAATAAATTCAATTATTACGTACCTAAAACGATAATATATGTGAAACAAAAAAGATATGGCATAAAATATCACCTATATAATACCTACCAAATAAACTAAAGCAATATAACAACATCCGTGCTTTGATGTTCTATATACAGTATCAGCTTCAGGAAGGGCTTCATGAGGTGAATTCAAAATAGTAAATCTTTTAAGTCAAACACCACTCTCCACACAAGATGGCAAAACACTAATCAGTAACATCACTTTACTGCAAAAGTGTGCCTTAAAAAACAATTGATTTTAAAAATAAATAAATATATAGCTCATAATGTTCCAACCCAACATTATACTTCTGCAACAACTTTCTGTTTTCCTCTCTAATCAGTCTTTACCACATTCTAAAAAAGGTAATTTCTCAATTGCTTATATAATTATGTATATGATAAATATGTAGATATAAGTATCCGAAACGTGCCAACCCTTAAAAGAAATGAAGTGTACAACACTAATCAAGGCTCTAGCCTAGCACTTCAATTTTGTTGAATGGGCTAGCAAAAGAAACAATTAACCAATCTTGCCTATCTTAGGCCAAAATCTAGTGATGCATCATTTACAGACTTCAGTATATATCCAGCTACAGTATCTAGCAACTGCAATTACATAGTCAACTCAGGAAATTATTATCGAATTTGAACATGAAAGTGAAGAATATCAGTAAGGACTGTATTTTCCATAAGAACGTGAAAAATGTAGCATACCTCGTCCACTTGACTGGAGGCACCAACATTGGCATATAAGGGATTACCATGTGCCTCACCTGTTAGAGATAAAAGATTTTTGGATTATAACTGATGTTGACAGGAACGAAGTTCATTTCTTTTTTACTCCATGGGGTTCCCATCGATAAAGTAATTAACATTAAGATCCTAACAAAAAAAATAAGATGTGGTGTGCAGCCTATAATAACTGAGTTATAGAGTTGCTCACAGTTCTCTCAAGCCCATTGCGAACTAGTGGATCACATTCAATAACGCCATATCTTCTACCGTCGCTGTTAAAAAGAATCCACAAACACCATTTGTATTGTTAAATAATAAAAAACAGGAGAGGAGTGATGAGAAGAATACAAAAACTAATTAAAACAGAGAGGGAGGATCAATTACTTTCTTTCTTTTACACTTCGAAATCTGTGAACAAATGCAGGCCGAATATCAGGTGGACTATCTGCCAACTGATCAGCTGGAGGTTGTATGTAAGCAGTTTGCAAGAGCAATTCAATTAGACGACTCCCAACCTGAAAGGTAATGAGTTCACTTCATTACTGGAGACCATGAAGACATTTTTGTTATCATCAAGCTACAGAAATCAAACCTTAGCTCTGGTGTCTGGCATCCAGGGTTTTATGGCATCTTGCCTCTTAATTATGTTCTTCAATGTCCGCAACTTTTGTTTTTTGATCAAATTATTAACAGTTTTCCGTAGTTTCTCTTGTTCATGGGTTACAATATCAGATGCATCATCTTTATTTGTATCTTCTACAACTTTTCTCTTCTCTGTCTTCTCCAAAATATTATGTATCCTAACCTGATTCATTGCAGAACAAGAATCCAATCAGTGAGTATTTGATGGCAGAGTATGAAAGAAGTATAACTATTTGTGAGAAGAAAAGCTTATGAAAGTAATGTAAGACAGTAGAAAGAAGTCTTTCAAATCCAGTAATCGAACTAGTTATGTATGCCATGCTGAAAAGCTTATGACTACCAACACACCATTACTGAAGTATATCTGACGGATGGTAGCTCCATATAAATTGAAAGATACCAACCGATTAGAACCCTAATCAAGTACATCGTAAAAAAATGAAGTCCAAGAAACAGAATTACCATTGCAATATGTGAAAAGAACTATTAGAGCATCACACAAAGGTAAATGTGAGCTACAGTTGAGTTTTGGTAATAGTGGTTTAGTCTATCAGTAACTGTTAAGGATATGTGTACAACTGCCCAACAGTAAATTATTGCTGTTATAAGTAGGCATTTGGTCTGAAGTACGCTGTTCTGATTTCTTTATCTACTGATGAAAATAAATGGGCTTCACACTCCTATTCATATAACAATTTGACAATCTTGCACTAGTTGAGATTTCTAAACATTGTGACCGCATATGACTTATAAGAGACATTGTCATTGATGTGTTGTCCTATTGCTTGGGGCCTTTGCAATTTTAGTTATTCATTTTTGCAGAAATGATGTATCTTTCTTTAATAGTAAAGAGTAGACTTGTAGCTCAATCTTTATTATTCTCTAATTTTGGAGGAGAATGGATGATATGGTTCTACGAAAGTGTGAATTTTTCTATTCTTTAGGGATTGGGCATGAAGATGCAAGCCCCTTGACAGAAACCTCCTGATATTTTATTTAAAGATCGACTTTGATAAAACTATTTCCAGGCACTATGTATATTCAGGCACATTACTAGGACATAGTCCCATATATTTTTGTGTTTTCTAGTTTATATTTTGAAATTTGAACTCTTTGATGGAATGACTTGTCCTGCTTTGGTAGTGGATTTGTTGCTAATGGCTTTTTTAGGTACGAGAGTAAAATTGCTGCAGAAATGTGAACTATTCTGTATTATCTGGAGATAAAGCCAGAAGATCATTCAAGACCAAAAAGGGCTTCTCAAATTCAACTTATCTAAGGATAATATAACCAATATTAAAAATAATTATTGTTGAAGGATATAGTTACTTTCTTCCCACACTATAAAATCGAACCTCACGGCCTTCTGTATATTTCTTTGTCTGACTTGTGTATGGACCAGCATACGAAAGCTGCAAGAATTAACTACTTCAATGTTTTCTATAATTTATCATTTAAAATTTCGAACACCTTAGATTAATGCACATAATTGCTTTAATGCAGTATTCACCAATCTCCCTATCTGTTGTGAATTGTAATCTAATAAAATTCCCATTTCTACTGCATATCCCCCACCTGTTTTTAGTTTCAAACTTTTTTGCTTCTCCCTGACATCCCCAAGGAACTGTAAAGGCAGCCCACATCCAAAGTAACCTAGCCTTATCCCAGATGTTTTTATTCTCTAATTATTGCATAGCAGTAAATAGAATTCCCACCTGATAATGAAAATTCATAGATTGGGTGATACATATTTCAAACAGAAATTAGAAGAATCTGGTTAAATCAGGAACATCTACGTTTGGGAGGGAAAAGATAATTGTGACTCTAGTTATGGAACATGTGAGTCATAAGTGATTCATTTCATCAATCATCTAAATCTTACTTTATTACATCACTTCTACCTATAGACTAAACAATTTGAATAGGAAAAGACATCTCTCTAACTCTCAATTTCCTCAGAGAAAACATGTTATGCTAAAGTGAAAACCTGAAAAATATCATAGTTCTTACTACTAAACAATATTAATGAAACTCCTAGACAAGCCCGGCAGATGTGTCCTAACTGCAGTATGAAAGGAGGGTGCTCCTCAAAATTGTGTTTACTCCTATGTTGCAGAATACAGTGTGATAGAAAATGGCAGAACTTCTTGCCATAGTATTACATCCAGATACACTTACATAGAAAATAAAGCTGAATATGCCATCTGGATCATATAAAACACCATCCACATTGATTAATAACTAAAAGTGAAATCTTAAAATCATCAGAAAGGAAGAGAAGACTGCAATATATTCATCCCACAATTGGTAATGCAATATAAAGTAAGAACCTCATATCAAAAAACTTTTATTTCGTCCTTTCCAATACTTATTATGTTTCTTGCTATTATCAGGTTCACTCTTAAAACACCTAATACCTATGAAATTTAATATAACTGACTTGCAAAAGGCTTCACACTTACAATAAGAAATCTTATACGCAGTTTCCATTTATAACTTTTCAAACCTCCTCCTATACATATGCAGACGTCTGCTTCCACACATGCACTTAATTTTACCATGTTCAAAGTTATCCTTTGAAATGACAAATAAAATATTCCAGTACAACATTAAGACAAAATAAGACTTTAAATTTTGTAATTAATAGGCAAAAACTAACACAAGAAAAGGCCAGTTCTGCATTTCAAAGAATTTCTCAAAGAATTTCACACTAGCCTACCTCATTTTCAATGGCTTCACCTATTGTACAAGCAGCCTGTACCACCCTAGTACAGCCATCTCCACCTCCTGACATTAGCAATCCCATCAACTTATGCATTGCTATAACTGCCATTTTATCAGCCGGTAGCTGATCAAAATATGGGCTGTATGATGCTTTCTTCTTCCCAAGTCTGTACAGTTCCTGATCTTCTTTGATCTTATTCGTAAATGGCTCAAACCAACCAAGAAACATCAATTTCATATAAGGTAAATTGGGGGCTAGCTTGTGATCACACATGTCCTTTAATAGGTTTCTATACTCCATAACTGCCTTTTCCCAAGCCTCAGTCTCAATCTTCACCTGTCTCTGCTTAAGTTTCTCATATTTCCACTGCTTGTAACCCCCAAAATCTCTCTGCTGATCCCTCCACCTCCTCAGTCCTTTTTTCTCTTCTTTCCCCATTTCGTGCAACAACTCTTGTACCTCGTCCTCCGCAGAAACATCATCCTCCCAATCAGTGGACGACGATGAAACTGTCTCAGCTACAGTGGCATAGCTTTTAGGACACAGACCAACAAAACTATAAAAAGGTCTTCCAAGAAACTCATCTGGGGATAAAATTTCAGCCATTGGACGAAACCCCAGTTCGGAAAATCCCGTGTTTGGGCAGGAACGCAAATGGTTTGGCCCGAATTTGTTGAATTTCTCAGAAATTGAGGAACTCGAAAGGCCAAAAAAGCTACAAGAACTAAGGGAAGAATGAGACTTGAGGGAATACAATCTAGGTGAAGTTGTTGAATAAACTTGCCTGGCAATGTTTCTCCACATAACTGTAAATTCCAGATGGATTGACGAAGCAACTGGAACGAAATGATTAAAATCTAAACCATATGAAATTGGGATTTTGCTACTAAGCATCAAAATGTCTTGATGAAAGAATTGAATAATCAAGAGAAAATTGTTAAGTGTTAACAATTGAAAGAATTCGAAAACCCATGTGGAGTAGTAACGTAGTTAATCGGTGTGGATGTGCAAGTACGTAGATTAATGGCCGCCACTGAAAAACCCTTCTTAAACCGACCTCAAAACCCTTCTTAAACCTTGTCCTCTGATTCGCTGTTCAGTTCAAGTGGCCTGGGGGCTTTTTACCGCTAAACCTAAAATTACCGAACAGCAGCTCCGTTAGTAAAATTTAACACTTAAGATATCTATATACGGAATATAACAGCAAATATATAAAGTTAAAAGGAGAGGAACGCAATTTTGCATGTGATAAAAACTATTAAATTTATTTATAAAATTGTTAAAAGGATTATATTATTTATATATTTTAAGTCAATTTAAAATTTCGTAGTAATAAAGGCTCGTATCTCCTTCTAATCCTTTTTGTAATGTTCTATACTTGTTAGTGTATAAATTAAATTAAATATAATAAAGAAATAGTAAAGTACTCCCTTCGTCCCTTTGTATAAACCTTTTAGAAATTTTCACACATATTAAGAAATTATTATATTAAGTTTGTATAAAATGTCAAAAATAACCTTGTATTTTTCGAATACACAAGAGTAAGTATTTATTCTCTCTCTTAAATGAATAACTTTCATCATATTTAATTGAGGGTATTTTTGAAAATGAATCATTAAATTCTCTTTAAAAATATAAATGACTTATATGATAGGATATAGAAAAATGGTTTAAAAAGCTTATTTGATGGGACGAAAAAAATAATTTACAAAATTTATACAAGAAATTTGTAGACCTTATACGTGTTTAAAATGATCGTGAGTATCTTAATCTCTTATAAATAAAAAGGCAAAGTTTTAAATCATATTAGGTAATAAAAAATAATGTAATAATTGTGGTAATAAACGTCTCAGTTAAACAATGACATATTATGTAACTGAAAAATTATTTAATTCATCTTATTCAAGTAATAGTTGCATTCATCATTTTTTCCGCTCAATCATCTTACTGCCTAATTGTACTATTTAGTTATAATGCGTTGTCTGATTTATCCGATTTATAATTTTTTATAAATTATGTGTCGAAATTGTTGTTCAGATTTTATTTCAGTGTAATCACTTTTACTATTAATGACCAAACTTGAAACGAATCACTATTGTTGATGGTAACTTACCATAATAATTTAATCAACGCCGCTAACAATTTTGCTAATCTCCATAGATTAGTGATTTTTTAAATAAATAAATAAATATAAAATAATAAGAAAATAAAATAAGCACTTGATCACTATTAACACATGAAAATAAGAGGAAATAAGTTTTGATCACCGTTGTTAATTAACTTTTTGTGATTAGCTTTATAAAATATGAGAAGTGACCAGTGGTATAGGTGAACATGTAGTCACTACTAATAATAATAGTGACTATGTTCAAATTTTTGTTAGATCACCAGTGTTAATAATAACTTTGCAAAAATGGGATAAATTGAGAAAGACGAAAAAAAATGAAATATTATAAATAAATAAATAAAAAAGAATGAACAGTAGAGCATAACTACGAGTCAATTTATGAAGAAACCGATGACATGTCCTAATCATGTAGTATCATTGTAAGTCATCAAAGCGCCGATGATATGTCATAATCTTAAACTGAAGAGTTTTTTCTCATCTAAATTTTTTGCAACAAAAAAAATTAAACAACTACATGTTTTTACAAATAATAAACTTTTTTCTCTCTCTTTTAAATACTAAGAATAAAGAATTTATGATTCTAATTTCTTGGACTACTAAATTAAAGAAAAATGTTAGATAAACTAGTTATTTACTCGTACACATGTTGTAAATTATAATCTACTAATTTTTAGCAGTGAACCTCAAGATTTAATTATTTCATATAGGAGTGGTAATAGAGATATCAATAACACAAATAAAGATATATAAATTGAAGTTATTAAATTATACATGAGATTAGCGAGCTCTCTCCTTGACTATGCGATAATCTAATGGTAATAGCTCTTCCTTTACTGTGTGACCCTAAGGTCACCGATTCAAGTCTATCCTAGAATGGCTTTAACAATATTATCTCAAATTATTTATATTCATCTATTTATAAGTTGATATCTCTAACATTATTATTAAATCAAATTAAAATTTTGCAAATTTTACAAATTGTTAAAGTAAACATAAATATAATCTCTTTATTAATCGAAAAGAGTACTAACTTATTTGATTTTAATTGAATCGAATTCAATATTACCAATTATTTGAAATGAATAATCAGAAAGAAAAAGATGGCGAGTCACTTTGGTTATACAAAATTACCCTATTTATATCGTAAAAAATATTAAATTACATAATTAGCCACACATTTCAGATCAACAGGAGGAGTTTGCATGAACAAATTCTTTCACCTCCTTATAACTCTAGTTCACTTACTAATACCACCATATATTCATTAAAAATATGAGTTAAAATTTAAAACATAATTTTTTTGAAATAAATGAATAATAATGGTCAAATTTTGTGTTGTCCTGTTAATTGTTATACTAATTAATGTTGTATGGTAAATAATTATAAAAATTAGTTAGTAGACTCATTTGTATTAAAATATAGTTATAATTTAATTTTAGTAAAGTAAACTAAAATTTAAAAATTTAAAAATTATTTTTGTATATATAATAAAAAAAAATTGACTTAATTCTATCACCAGTTTAATCGGCTGAACCTTTAAACAATTAAATTAATATCTCAATGTCCAATCCAAATTTAAAACTTTTGTCATCCGACCGATATATATATATATAAGTATGTATGTATGGCGTAAGTATTTATAATTTGTTTACTCAGCTTTACCTTAACATTTATTATATCAACTGCCAAACCATATTCTTAAAAAAAAAAAGGAAAAGATTATTTCCAACTTGGATGCATGCTTTTAGCTAATTGCACCCAGGGGTGATAATTTTCGATACTACATGATAACTCGACACGACTTAGGAAGGTTTGGGTTGACTTATATGGGTTTAAATCATAAACAGGTCGACATATTTAAGACATGACTAAAATAACCGGTTGACGAGTCAACCTGTTAAAACTCATTTATGACTCATTTAATCCGATTATCAAAACAAGAATATTTAAACATTTTATTAAAGTAATCATGTTATATTTTTATTATTTCTTTTAAATTAACTAATTAAGTATACATTATAAATTTTGAATTAGACTAAATATCATCAATTAGTTATTGATTAATATATATGAATTTGTGAATCATATTCATTAAATATATATTGACTTAGTAAGTCATATATACTTAACATTTTTATTTATCATTCTAAAAAATTTAAACTCACCTTATAACATTAGTTATTGATTAATATATATGAAGTAATACTGTTTTCTATATATACATTAAGTTAATATATATATATATATCAAACATATAAGATGAGTTTATATTGTAATTAAGACTAGCTTATATAATTTTTAATGAATAAAAACATATTAATATAATAATAACTAATAATTATATATATAATTTATAAATAATATAAATTATTAAATTATTTTTATTGATATTATTTTATATAGATTAACTTACAAAACAATATTTATAACAAACAAAAAGTAATTTTATGTTTAAGAAACTTAAGAAAATATGTTATTTTGCCAAAAGACTCAAAACTATGTAGAATTTGAGTTACATATTTGTAAAAGTTTAATTTTAAAGTAATGTTAAGCAAGTTATTTAAATAGTAATGTCTAAACAGATTATTCGTGTAATAATGTGTAAATGAGTTATTTGAGTTATGTGAGTTATTCAAGTTATTGTGTCGTGTTCGGATTTTAAATTTTGACCCATTTATTAATCGTGTCGTGTTCGTGTTATACTTAATCGTGTCGTTATATGGATCGATTCGATACGAACACGACCCACCAACCCATTTTGCCATTCCTAATTGCACCGCATCCTCTTTTTGAATAACTATTTTATCCCATTGCAAGTCATAGTCTCTTTTTGAATAACTATTTTATCCCGTTGCAAGTTCTAGTCAGATTTGTCAATGTAAAATATAAAATGATACTCCGTAACAATTTTAGATCAAACTATTCAAGTTAAATCTTCTATTACCAAAATAAATAAATAATCTGCAATGTATTCTGTCATTCTATGAATTGGATATAAATTGCATTTTTGACTTTAGAAATAGAAACAACCAAAAGATCATCTAATTGAAAAATGTTGAAAATTGATATTCCATGGACCGTTAGTAGCTTCGACAATGTGTTGTGGCATTCATAACTCCACACGACCGCTTTCGGTTGCAACTATCAATTCTTACAGGATCATATAACAAAAGTTTGTGCGAAATTCAACGACCGATTAAATTAGTAGATGTAAGCAAAAGTTTTTTTTTTTAATTTCTAGTTGGATATCTGAATTATCTACTAACTCAAATTGAACTTCAATCGAAATGAATTGAAACATCTGTCCAGGTTAAATTAAACAATTTTTAATTAAGCTAACACATGTTAATGAAAAACATAAAATTTTATTAGGTTCTCTAATATATCGCACAATAACCTTCCTAATATAACAATATATTTCAGTTTCTCGAAACATAAAATGAAATATAGACATTTCGTCACCCAATGAACCAATAGACAATTAAAAGAATACATACAACCACACCTAAATCTTGAGTTATCGCATTGACCATTCACGATCCTGGGATCTCTCCTCCT
Source organism: Centella asiatica (assembly GCA_014636745.2). NCBI lineage: Eukaryota > Viridiplantae > Streptophyta > Magnoliopsida > Apiales > Apiaceae > Centella > Centella asiatica. The sequence continues at coordinate 21,919,491 of CM025785.1, forward strand.
GCTCTTGTGGGTTTGAAACAATCAATATTGCATAATACAGCCGATCGCATCATATCTCCCAAGCTGCCACCATTAAATCCAACAATCAAACCATTTCATTCAAAACGTGAGCATAGCATGCTACATTATATGCAGCAGAAAAGCACAAAAGTAAAAGAGAAGGAGCTAAGTTTTTCCCCCAACCGGTCAATGCTGTTCCTTGCTTTTTCCGGCTGGTCTGAATTGTTATTCGCCTTTTCAGCATTATCCAAACTCTTTCTTGATTTTTCTCTCCTTTCAAAACTGCCCCTCGGTTTCTCTCTGCGGTCTGTGCTCTCTCTCTTGTCTGTACTCGGCCTAGAATTCTCTCTACGATCTGTACTCTGCCTGTGTTTGTCATTGGAATCCGTGCTCTCGCGTGGATTGTGTGTATGATCTGTATTCGGTCCAGACATACGTCTCAAGTGCATTGATTTCTCCACGGCTAGAATGAACTTCTTTAGATGCCTAATGTACTCTGGGTAGAGCTCCAGATCACAATGATTTCCTCCATTTACCCATAATGGTTCATACTTGTCTCTGCAGAGCTCCCATAGCTGCTTCCCATGGGAGTGATGCACAACGTCATCTGCAGTTCCCTACAGATAAACACAGCACAAGTTAAAATTAATGAGAACATCTTGTAATTCAAGATTCACAAGACAATGAATTTCTGTTTCTGCATCATTTTATGAGCTATTGCAACACATCCATCGGCACGTAATGGCAAAATTATGACAGGAGATAGTTAAAGGATGTTACGGCTAATGATGTATGTTTAGACCAAAACCAAACATATGGGGGTATACAAACCAACTGAACATGGTTGATTACAGCTGAATCCACAGTCTCAATTGGTCGTTACTCATTGTTTAAAGAATATATGCTCAGCTTAATTTGTTTGAAGTCCACTTCATAAGATTTACAATTCAAGTTTGATGATATTAATGAGTTTATCGGCATGATACATTCAAATCTGTTTACTCAACTACGGAAGATGCTTTAAGACAATAGATACACAATTAAATAAAACAATATACAATTGTATGTAACAATGAACCTTGAAGAATGACTCCTGCGACAAATATGCTGAACAGGAATCACTAGAGAGAAAGTATACAAAGCCAAATTGAAATCAGTCAACATGTGTAGAATCTATATTCATAAGGTGTGGCCATCAATGATGAGGACAGAATTGACAAATTTGAAATGGAACTCGAAGAGCAACATAAAAACTATAACGATTATTCATCAAAACTCAAACAACAGACCTTAGGTGCAGCATTTATGATTACACAAATATGAGAAAATTTTCAAAGGGTATTAGCAATTAAGTACTCACATGAATTACCAAGACGGGACATTCAACCAACAGTATTTTATCAACATTCTGCATCAGAAAAAATAAACCTCTTACTGTTACATAAAGACATGAATTCCATAAGAGCATTAACAAAAGAAATAAATCTGTACAGGTGTGATACTGAAGAATTGACCTTATAAATGTCGAACCAGTAAGTCCGCTTCACCGGATACATGACTCGAAGTCCAGAAAGAATGGGACTATGAAGAATCACAGCCCTTATACTTGATACACGGGATGCTAAATCTAAAGTTGGTCCACTTCCTACAGACTGACCGTACAGAATAATATCTTGCTCTTGTACATCATAAGTCTCTTGTAGGCATCTATAGGCAGCTTCTATATCTGCGTATGTGTTCTGCTCACTTGGCTAAATAAAATCAAATAAAAGAACTAAATAAATAATAAGGTTAAATTTAGATTCCTCGCCACTTATAACTTAAGTTATATGAACTTGGGTGGAGTATCCGGTCAGATATGGTAATTTGAAGAATCTGACACGAATATGCCTCAATTTTAACACATTTTTATATTAAAATAGAATATTCGACATCCATAATTTTGTTCGAGTGTCGAGTTTCGAATATAATTACTTTAAAACAAAATAAAAAGTTCATGTAACATAATTTATAAATTATAAGTTTAGAACTCATCTAGAGGTAACGTATAACAATCTCTGTACCTTTCCTGTCGATTGTCCATATCCTGAATAATCATATCTGCAGAGAAAAATATTTTAGAGCTTTGGACTGATATTTTGAACTTCACTCCTTTCTTTTATTATTATTTTAAAATTTTTTGGGATCATGAAAAAAAAAAGCTAACTTTGAACTATTTTCTATTAAATTTAATAGACCATCTTTTACTTTTTAATTTAAGCACAACGAAGTTTGAAATATTATAGTAATTTATCGGAAAAAGTTAAAGTTGGATGTTGAAATAGTTTAATGACAAAACCAACTTTAACCAATCAACTTTAATTTTTTTTCGTGAAATAGATGTATAGAATTGTACCAACGAAAAATACAAGTTGATTGTTAAATTAGAAACCGCCCAAAGGTTGGTTGGTTGGGTTTATCATTTCTTTTCTTTCTTTTTTTTTACATTTCTTCTGTTGGTCATAATTTTTTTTTTATCTTTTACATTTCTACTATGAATTGAATCAACTACTTTCTAATCCAATAAATCCTACAATTGAATTATGAAATATCCACGATTATGAACACCATTAATAGAAAAGCTTGTATCTTTATTTCATAATTAAAATATATCAACGAAAAGCATAATTTTAATCTATATACCAACATTGAGTCTTTGTGCATGTGCTTTAGTTAGCGAATGCTATATATTGCGACGGAAATTGATTTTTTTTTTTACAAATACTTTTATATGTACGCATAATGGTCCCATATTTATATAAACTCCGTATCATACTACTTCCATACGATAGAAATATCAAAATTCTTTAATCCTACCCATAGAAATATCAAAAATTATATTAAGCAAAAAATCTATTGTTGAAAAAAAAAAAAAAAGATGGCTGAGAGAGTGAGTGACTGACCCCATTAAGTTGACTCGGAGATGAAGACTGAGTTGAGAGAACAACTCGTACATCTGTCCCAGATCAGCGGCGTTGCCATGGGAGTAAAGCAGGGTGAGGGAAGCCGCCGGATTCTTCATAAAAACGGCGACAATCTCAGTCCCTCTCTTTGTCTTCAGTTTCATTACATCCACGTTATCTCTCTCCCTCAAACCACTCACCTTCAATTTCCCACCGGATTCATCATCTTCCATCACCTTGTACGACGGCGGATTCGGCGGAAAGAATGCAAATTTCGCCGCCATCGTCGACGTCATCGCCCCCATCTTCAATCTAAACTTCTTTCTATCTCTACAAAAAAGCAAATAATTTATGTGGGTATGTCATATATATGTATGTAACGCGTGTTTTAGTACTGGGGGGAGTTGAACGGAGAAATGAAGGAGAGGGATTTCCGGCAACAAAAATTAAGAGAACACGTGTGCCTATTATTAAATAACATAGCTCTTTCCTTCCAAAAGGCAAAAGCACAAATATTTCCTTTTTCAAAAGAGTTACTTTAACTTTTTTTAGTTTGTTTGTGGTAAGAATTTATTAAACGGAGCATTCTTCCTTTTTTTTTTTCTTTTTCGATTTCTATGAAAAAGTTATATTAATATTTGGTTTAAGTATTTCTTTACTAATATTTTTTATAAATATAATTGACTTTCATCTATTATAATTCTGTAAAGAACTAGTATTAAAATTTATAAGTATTTTTGCATAAGAAAATATTTATTTTACTAAAACTATGCTCAACTTGAACAAAATAAGTTACTTTATTTTTATTTTTGTATCTTTTATGTGAGTACATTTAGTTTTTGTGTAATAAAATTATATATATTTCATACTATCTCGAAGGCATGACTACCAACTTAGCAATATCATGTTTCATTATAACCAGAGAAAATATACAGCATGTTATTTTATAGATTTAACTATCTCTTGTGTCACAAAAAAATAGTATGTCTCTCTGCAATTTTCTTTAAAGCTTTACAAAGTTAGTAAATAAACATTCAAATGAGTTATTGTGTAAATGAGAGTTTTTAATATATATATATATATATATATCGTTACCATAGGAGCTTAAGCCCTGGAAACTAAATGAAAAAGTTAAACATTACATAAACTAATTAAATTATTCTAAATTTAATGAATTAAAATTACATATACTTATTTTTATGGAATCAACTAATATTACAAATAGTCAAATACTAGCTTTCTAAGGAAAAGATCCAAACTAGTGGCGAGGAGATCATGGTTGGTGTTGTAATTGATGGTTTGATGGAAGGTCGGCAACAGGCTTCAGTAATAGTATGTTGTTTAAAAATATATATATGATCAAAATTTTAAAATGTTATATTTATATATTTGTGTACAAATTCACAGATATATTTTATACAATATCACAAAAAATTAATATATAATTAGTAATTATTTATAAATAATTTAGATAGCATACCGTTACGCAGATGCTGAGGAACAGAATGAATGGATTTGTGGGACCCAGGGATACTGTTGTTTTGTTTGACTTTTGGCGTGATTTGTTCGGGTGGGCTGTGGAGGGCCTTGTGCTGTGGTGAATTAGACTGTCTGATATTTTATTTTATGAGGAAGAATTATTCCATCTCAATCTGGGAATGGATGAGGCCTGTGGGATTTGGACGGGTCTCTCAATTCTTTATTTCCACTTGCAGGTAAATATAAGTTTCTAAAATAAAATTGCAATAATTTAAAATGGAAAATGATATCTCTATTCATATCATTTAACCAAAATTTGGCTGAAAGAATAATATAAAGAGAAAGGATAATGTTTAATGAGATGCATGTGCATACCTATTCTCAAAGGCAATTGTTATTCTCAATTTTTTAAAAATTCTATTATTATTCATAAATTTTATATATGTATCTTACGTTATATTTTACATTTCATCTCCTTCAATCATGTTTTTTGTCTCTTACTCCCTCCAATCTCTTGTGCTGATTCCGCTCCTAATGAGATATTATCTATGCTACATAAAAAAACTTATGTTTTTAGGTAAACTCCAAATTGTCTAAATCAATTAAAAATTAATTAGATGAGTCAACTCACATTGAGAAAAATAAAATCATTGTTAACTATAGTCCCGGTTAAAAGATTGGAATCCAATTTTATTAATTTTGAATAGGATAAGTTTTTTATTTGATTTTTCTTATTTAAAAAAAGGAGATACAATCACTATATTTCTCACTTATAAACTTTTATTCAATGAATACAATTTGTTATTTGGGCTTATTATAGGATTGGCACATGATTCTTTGTCTAAACATGCCTAAACAATTATTTGGCAAAGTTTGGAAACAATACTCAATTTTTTTATGAGAGACTTTAACCTGATAGGATTGTGCATTACCCTCAGAAGAAACATTTATACGAGTCGACTCAAATGAAAGGGTGAACAACAAATCTTGCCTACCTATTAATATGGTGTGAGTGGAGTTATATAATTTGAATTGAATGATTTTGGAACTTATCTATTCACACATATAAATTTATAAGAAAAACTCACAAATCAATTAAATTTTGACGTGCGAACAAATTTATTACCTATTTTTCTTCCTTAATCAATGAAGTCAAATAATTTCTTTTCATTTAAATATTTTTGTGAGTTTTTCTTGTAAAATAGTTTGTGTGCAAAAATTTATCATTAATTTTGATGGTTTTGTCATTTAGCGAGTAGTTATTTATAATTTATTGCCACGGTGGACTCCACACAATCAATTGAAGAAATTGATAGTTATCCCCTTTTTCATCTGCTTACCTTTCATGGGCCATCATCATCCCTAATTATTCCTTTCGTTTCTTAGAAATATTGGCCCCATTTCTACAAAGTTGTTTTTTTCCTACCATCTTTCTTTTTTGGTTATTTAGTATCCCAACATAGATTTTGATTAACCTTTTTTAATGGCAGAGTTGCCATTATATAAATAGTCATGCACATAATTATATATTCATTAATTATCTTATATTTTTTATTAATATATAAAATTCGATATTTAGATCTCCTCATTTTTCAAAGAAAATTATTGATAACAAGTACAAAAATATCTACATAAATTTTGATTAATTTAAATTGTGTTGAATAAAACTTTTAGGGACGTTAATTTAATTTAAATTGGGTGGAATGAAACTTCTAAGAACGTCAATTCAATCCATATTCAATGTGGACCTGTCATTTTCGATATGTTAGAGCGGAGATTTCTACTATTGACCGAGAAATGAGATGAAAATGTAAAAACCCTACAAACAATAACGGGAATGGGAACTGTCCTCCCCGCCCCCATCTCTCGGTCCTTACCAAACCCGCCATAGTATATTATAATTATTTTATACATAATATATTAACTTTTTAAATTTACAAATTTAGACATCTAATTTAAATTAATTATCATGCATCCACATATAAATAATATAATCTTTTAATTAAATTTATTTTGTGCATATATACTTTATATTTACACATTTAGTATATAAATAAAATGATCGTGTAGTATACCATTTTCTTAAAACTAAATTTGATTGAATGGATGAATTCTTACTAATTCTATTGAATGGATAATTTTTTAATTAATTTTATTATTAGTACTTCTTTTGGATTTTTTCGAACCATATATTTTTTGGGTTGGGACGAGGCTCGGTGGAACAGCGAGGATTAAAGATTTTTCCTGGAAATGTGGAGTTTAATTCCCCGCCAAGAAATGAGGTGAAGATAGGACAAATTTTAAGAAGCAAGAATTCATGAGGAGTACAAAATCCACCCAACCCCGCCCCCCGTTCTCATTCCTAAAAACTTCACATAATTTGAATTCAATTTTAACTCTTAAAGAATTGAACTATTTGTGATTCCTACTAATAAACATAAGAGATAATTAAATTGAAGTGATTTAAATAAAAATCAATTGCATTCTAATTGTTATTTTTAAAAACTTGCAATCAAATGATATTTTGAAATTAAAAATTAATACAAAGTCACTTATACCCTTTGTAGTCAAAAATATATTTCTCTCTCCTTTATCAGTTGAATATCATATCTCTATCTTTTTTTTCCCATTCGTTTGATATCGAATATCATAATTTTTTCCATTTCTAATTTATTTTATCTATCTCAACTCCTATTTTATCTCATTTAATTTTTCGTCTCTCTCTTTCGATATCTTCCCATATGTCTCCGCTCTTTCCATCTTCACCTTATGATGTGATCTCTCTCCATTTTTCCCCCTCAATTTTCACGTTTTCCTTAAAACTACTGTTCTCACCCCCTTTTTATTTTCTTATACTGTTTTATTTTTCTCTTATACATTTTTATTGTTTGTCATCATGGGTATAATGTTGATGATGGTTGTGTTATTGCTAAAGCGTTTACGGTTGTAGATGATATAATTTTTTCTTTTTCACTGTTTTGAATGATTTGTGTTATTATTCCGTTATTCAAGTTTGTATTTTTGACAACAACGTTTCCTACTAATTTTTAAGTAAGTGACAAAAATCGGTCCTCGTCATTAAAGTATATTTTGATAGTTGACCTATTTTATTGAACTTTGTGTAAATATTTCTATATATCATAGTAATATTCTTAAATAATATATTAATACGACCGATTTTTATAATTATAAAAATATTACTAAATGTTATGTTAGTATCTCTAAAATAACTACGAATTTTTCTAAAATATTGTTTATACCTAAGATTTCAAGTTAAGCAAAGTAAAGATGATATTTTTATAAACCAATTTAAATATACAAAAGACCTACGTAAAAAATATGGAATAGAGACAATAAGTCAAGACTCCCATGTCATCAATAGCAAAATTAGATAAAAGATAAGTAAATTCGCAAATATAACAAGTTATAGAGGTATGTTTGGATTCTTGTTGTACTTAATTATCTGTAAACCAAATATAATATTTATTGTTTCTATTTGTGTTCGTTTTCAAGTTAACCCTAAATACTCTCATTTAGCAATTATAAAAAAAAATTAAAAAAATTCAGGTATCTAAAAGATACACCAAACTTAAGAATATGGTATTCATAAGAATTGAAATTTGACTTTGTTGGATACTATGATGCCAACTTTATAAAATTGATCGAAAAAGTACCAGTGGAACTTGTCGCTTTTAAGAAGAAAACTTGTCTCATAGTTTAGTAACAAACAGAATTTCGTATCAATATCTACTGCTGAAACAGAATACATATGAACTCTGGGGTCAAATATTGTGAATAAAAAAAAATAACACTTACAATCCGACCTAAATTCATCTATAATTGTTTATGCTATTCCATATATAATACGGGGTACTATTTATAATGTTACTCTTAATTAGTAGTAGAACTATGGTGAGATTTGGGTGGCGAACCCCCGCCCCCATGCCCCACTTCTTTTTGTAATTGATTCAAAGTTTAGGACTTTATTCTGTATAACTAAAATTAGTTGATATACGGAGTATTTATATAGCTGAATCATTGCGCAATAGCAAATGCTGGCAAATGGGATTCAAGAGTCTTATATCTAAATAGACTTGTCACTGTTATAACTTATGAGCGGGCATTTTCTGTTGAATACACTTATTTTACACATAAATTAACCAACATGTAGAAGTTGAACTCTCATCGCGCATGAAGCTACTCATTCGTTATTTTGATTAAGAGAATTAACATTTTTATATGTTAGTTTTATATGTAATATAATTACATATTTCATCCGTTCTAAAAATAAATAAATTTTGTTCCAAAAGAGAACAGTATTTATATAAAATTTTTATTATAATGTCATATTTTTTAAAATTTTTAATTACAATCTTCTTATATAAATTTAATGAAAAAAATTATTTTTCCTAAATATAATTTTTAATCAAATACGTAAAATCAAAAGTCAGTTAAAAGTTGGTGCGTTGAAATGGGGGAGTAATGTATATGATAGTTTCCATCAGTAAAACATCAAATATTTGAATAGAAAATATTAATCTGTAGACTGTGCATCAAACTTTAACCTCTTATTAATATGGTGTATTGTCCCCCACCCCCCAAACCGCAGCACGAAAAAAAATAAATAAAAAAAATACCACCGGTCACCTCTGATTACCTTGGGCCAAGTATTTCTTTTACGTTATATTTGGTACATAGGAATCTTAGTTTGAGAATAAAAATGTTATATCAAATTATAAGATATCTAAGAATAATAATAATTTAATATTATCGTATTCACGTTTGAATGCACTTTAAAATACTTAAGAATGAAAATTAAAATAATAATAAAAAGTCATTATAATGTTAAAGTTTAAGTAATGACGTTAACGGTAGTAAGATGGTGATGGTGATGGCGATGGCGGCGGTGACCGAATGTGGTGGTAGTGATAATCGATGCTAATAGTGGTGTTGGCGGTAGTGGCGACAACTAACAATGGAGGGTGGGTGTGGTGGTGGTGGTATACAGTTGTGATGGTGGCGACAGTGATTGTTGGGTCGTGATGGTGGTAGTGGTGGACGGCAATGGTGGTGATCGACAGTGGTGGGCGGTGATTGTGGTGGCGGTAACTGGTGATGGTTGTCGTAGTTAATATTTTTGTAATTAGATTACTTAATAATAGTAATCTGAATACTACACTTCAGGGTGAGTTTTAAATTTTCACATTATGTGGGTATTCTTCATTCTTATTAATTACATATCCTTCTCTCATATATCAATTTATACGTGGGTATCATGGGTAAGAGAATAAGATACCCATTCCATAGTAAGATGCTTGCACGCCAAACATAGCTTTAGAGCAAATCTTGGGCCAGTATATTGAAAAGTTCAAAATTTTCTAAAACTCCAATGTTTTAAAATAATTTCACATAAATGTATTTTTTTTCCGTAAGTTACTATTTTTTAATATGTTTTTAATATAATTTATAAGTTAGTATTTATAAATTATTATATCTACAAAAATATACTAATAAAAAATAAAATTTAGAGAATTTTGAATTTTACAATAAATTGGCCAGCAATTATCATTTCTTTTATAATGGAATGAAAGATGGTCGATTGGTGGACGCGCATAGAGAAAGTGTAGAATGCATGGATAATGGGCGAGAATAGAACTATATACCAGATCCAAGAGATTACTTGGTTTGATTATTTCTTTTTTAATAAAGGTAAAAGATTTAGATTAATAAAAATAATAAACACTCAGAAAATGAAGAAAATCATCGCTAATGTCGGATTGAATTACTTTACATTAATTAAAACTCAAGGGGTTTGTTTATTATATCCATAAGTATTATGTAAATCCGTAAAGAAATTTGTGATATGTTTTGATTGAGTTCCCATCGACTTAAAATTTTTGTAACAAAAAAAGGCCTAAATTTTTTTAAAAAAATAAATAAAATAGAGATAATCCTGACCATTCCAGATTTGCATGTGCATAAAATTCTTCAGAAAAGATCAATAGGACCCCAACAATGTGGTGAGTGCGAATTCCTATTTTTGAAATTCAAAAGAGCCCGTAAACTTTTAATTGTACATTCTTTTCTCAAAACAATAAATTCAAAATTATTATATAGAAACAACATAAAATTATTAGCCGATGTTCTTATTTGAAAAATATTACCATACAATTTGAGTATTTTTTAACTCTTTCCGTGCAGTTTATGTTATCATATTATTATCTGATATATTATGTTACTATTCATGTTGTAATTTTATTAAATAGATAATAACATTGTACATAATAATATAATAATATAAACTTAATGAGAAAAGTTTAAAAATAATTATCTTGCACGAAAATATTTTTTATTATGTTGTACCGGCGAAAAAAATTCCTAAAAATAAAATCAACAAGACCATAGGCTATAATAATGAGACAAAATCGTGATGTATTGTCAAAAGAATAGTAATTGAAATTGAGGAGCCTGTAAGTACCGTTAAATGTAACATGACCGTTGTTTGACCCAACCCATGCAAAGACATATCAGTAGTTTGTTTGTGTCTTATGCCTTCTAAATTCAATTAATTTTGAAAGTATAATAATTAATAAGAACTAGCCACTGAATCTGTTACGTACGGCATCGACCTTTTTCTTATTTTGATTATATAAATTTTAAGTAAGGTTGTTTAAATGATAGATTATATAACTTTGTTTTTTTGTATTTAATCTATTTTAAAAAAGAGTGATATGCAAAAAATAATGTTTGTTTATTTATAATATTTTTATTAAAATGTATTTTTTAAAAATATTTTGTCATTGTAATCGTCTTATGTTATAATTGAAATTTTTGTACAAATTTGATAATTAAATTTATTATTTGATCATGTAATTTATAATAAATATATAATTTTATTATTTCTTCAGAATTAAAATATAATTTTTTATATCATTTAATAATCAGGTTTGGCTCTTTTCCATAATATATTTCACTTATTTTTTTTCTCAATGCATCATATAAATTTGAATATAAATTATTTATATAATTGTAACCATACTAATTGTTAGGTCTCAAAAGGAAAAATACTACAAGGGGGGTTGAATAGTATTTTTCAAAATTTAAGTCTTCCTTATAAACTTTACAGATTTAAGTCACTTTTTGCTTAATAAAAGTTTTTCTTATATTTTGAAAAGAGTTAACAGCGAAATTTATAGCAAAGAACCCTTTAGTTTTAGACCAATAACTTAAAGCAGCAATGTCAGTAAGTCTTTGCTAAATAGTTTAGCAGAGACTAAGCAAAGTAGAAATAAAAGAAATAAGTAATGTAAAAGATAAGCAGCAAAGAAAAGTAAGCAGGAGAATTTTTATAGTGATTCGGTCAAAAACTACTCCACTCTTCTTCTCTTTACTTGAGAAGACACTCACTAAAATGTTCACACAACACAATAAGCAATAGGACACTTAATCTAGAATTACAATGGGTCACTTAAACCAAGTCACAGACTAATAGCAGATGTTGTTCTTTACTTACTATCTCTAAGTAGAAAGCTCCTTGTTGAGCAAATTAGATAACACTTGTTCTAGCTTGTTGTTGTGTCTTGTTGAGTTCTTTTTGTGTCAGACTATCAGAGCAATTCTTGGTGGTTTAGTTTTCATAAATGAAATTTATGACTCCTATTTATACTACTCTAAAAATCTATCCGTTGAGAATTTTGAAATAGATCCGTTGGGAGTTGTACTGCCTTGACAGTGACTTGTACTTTCCAGCTGTTTCTTGCTTAGTTCAAAAAGATAGTCGTTATTTTGTGTTCTAGCGCTTTTTGAAAAAGCTCTGTAGGAGTTGACTAAACAGGACAAAAGATAGTATTTTTCTGACACTCTTACTTGGATCAATGTAAGATAACTTGCTATATCATTATTTACTTATTTCCATTATAAGCATGACTATCTTTGAACTTTTTCTCTATATCTTCAGCATCCTTCTTGATCGATCAGCAGAATCTTCATTTGTGATCAAAATTCTTACTTACCTAGTAGAATATATCCACCTAACAAGTTGAATATTTTTCTAAGTCCTTTTACATCATATAAGCAAGGAGTATATTACATCATCAATTCTTATATTAAATAAAAGTAAATTTTTAAACAGTAGTAATATAAACAGAGGTGCATCAACACTAATGAATAGAACATGAGAAAAAAATAAGATAGTGTACCAAGTTTCAAACAATTTGACTATGTAAAATACATGATTTCAACAATTAAAAAATGATTAAATTAAAACCATTTAAATTATATCAAATTTTCACTATTAATATGAATATGTTTTACATTGTCAATTTGGTGTACCGTCATATTTTTTTCATCTTCAATTTTGAGGGTAAAATTTTGTGTTTTTAAAGTAATATTTGTGTATTTTAAAATTTTTCTTCTAATTTATTAAAAGTAAAAAGTTTCACTCAATTTTGAATTATAGGATTTAAAATTTTATTTTGTGTGAGGTGAAATGCATTTCTAATTTTGAAATTGAGAAAATAATAGATAAATTTTATAATATAGCTCTTAGAACGAAAGATATCATATAAATCAAACTATAAGATTCATGGTTTGTTTGATCTCATGATTATTAGGATTTAATATTGATTAATTTATTAAATGTATAAAAAATCTAAGTCTATATTAAATTTTGGTAAAATAATGTTGTCAGTTGAATATATGATTAGATAAAATGATAAAGTAAAACTAATTTTACATTTTATAAATATTAGATAAAAATCATAACTATGTAAAGATTTCAACAACTAAAAAAATGATTAAATCAAAACAATTTAAAATTATGTTAAATTTTCACTATTAAGATGAATATGTTTTACATTATCAATTTCAACAAAACTCGGTGCATCATTCTATTTTTTCATGTTCGCTATTAATGACAAAAATTTATGTTTTAAAGTAATCTTTGTGTATTTTATTATTTTTCTTCTAGTTTATTAAAAATAAAAAGTTTCACCCAATTTTGAAATATAATATTTTAAAATTTTATTTTGTGTAAAATGAAATATATCTCTAATTTTAAATTTGAGAAAATAATATATAATTTTTATAATACAATTTTAGAACGGAAGAAATCTTATAAATCGAACTACAAAGTTCATGGTTTGCATGAACTCATGATTATTAAGATTTAATATTGATTAATTTATTAAATCATATAAAAAAATCTAAACCTATATTAGATTTTGGTAAAACAATGTTATAAGTTGAATTTATGATTAGATAAAATAATTAAGTAAAATTAATTTTACATTTTGTAAATTTTAAATATGAACCATAAATATGTAGAGTTTCGGTATGTGTATAAAAAATATTTCACATCATAGATAGGCTTATGCCAATATTTAGATAAAATAAAAATTTAGAGTGATAATTAACATATTTTATAAGTTAGAGTACAAATTAAAATAACAAAATAAAATTTAGGATGCAAATAGTAATATAGCCTTAATAAATGCATATGCAATTTATTCTTAATTGGCCTATATATAGATGTAGACCCTCACTAAACCCCCACAAATGCCCCTCCAAATCTATTTTTAATACTTTCCCTATTTTAAAGTTAAAAGATATTTTTTAATTTTTAAGTCAAATAATGATACATCAAAGATATTTATCACAAATTATAAAATTATAATAATTGTATCAATTAAAATAAATTAAATTAATATTAATTTTAAAATTCAATATATTATTATTTAATTTAAAATCTTAAAATAAATCTCTAATTTTAGAACAACAATCGCATCGATGTATCATCCTCCGTCTTGACATCTTTCCATTAAGGTGCGAGTAAAACAAAAAGCTACATACATTCCAATAGAGAAACCACTAAATGGACCCTCTTACATGTATTTTTCATTGCCCTCTTATATGGACCCTGTTAGAGAAAAAGCATTAAGTTAGTTCATAAAATACATAGTGAATTTTCTTTTAGCTCAAAACTCAAAACGTTGCAAGAATCTTGTAGACATGATAGTAAATGAAATTGAACTATAGTGTAGACATAATTTTATTTTGTACTAAGAAAATGAAGTGGCTTAACTAACATCCATTTGGAGAGAAAGCCAAATGCCCCAATAAATATAATGTGATGCGCTTTCTACAGTATACTGTGTATTATAATAATATACGTATTTGCTTATTATTCCTCCAAGGATATTCCTCCTATTGCCTTAATTTTGTTTTAAATTATAGTCCTTTTCATGAGAGTTTGTTTTTATTATAAGTATGAAATTCTAAAATTTAAATTATACTGTAAATTTATTCGTATGTTTTAATATCAAAGGCTTGCATTGCTTAAACAAAGAAAAAAAAACATGGTTGCTAATGATAAAGTTCAAGTATAGTTTTTTTAAAAATTCAATTTTAATATTAACATAGTTTAAAATGCTGACTAAAACTAATTAAACTCAAAATTTGCAATATTTTTGGAAAGGAAGGAGTAGTGAATTTTTTTTTTCTTGAAAAAAATCACAGTAATTTGTTATCCATTTCTTTTTTAATTTCCATTATTGAATGCGTTCAGATTTCACCAGAAGCGACAAAGAAACAATCAAATGCAATGTCAGCACTCAGCCGACGGATGGGGGCAGATTAAACGGAGTAAAGATTAGGGCTTTCTCACATCCGTATGCCGGAAAGAAGGTTTTCTTTTGACAAGCTGAACTATCATCATCCGACATCGTTCCTAGGAATCGGATCTTCTAAAGATATCATCTTTACATACATCAAGGTATGCCATTTCGCAGTTTAAGAATCAAATCAGTTTTGGATCCGAGAGGAAGTATTGGTTTTTTTATCTGAACCACCAATACGTTCCTGTTCATTTCTTTTAATCTATTTATGTATTTGGTGATTGGGTCCTAGGATTATCTGATATCCTACTTGAATTGAAGTTTTGAAGGGTGGGATATTTTACATTGTTGGTGTATCTGAGTCCTGAGATAGATTAAGGGTTAGTTGGTGTTTGTGAAAAGATCGAGTGTTGGGGTATATTGGATTTTTGATGGGGTTGTGATAAATGATAAATTTTGATGTTTTTTGTAGTTTGAATTTGGTTCTTCATTAGTTGGATTTGCAATAGTCCTGATATATGTTCAGTAAGGGCAGTGGCTATTGGGATTGTTAGAATGGTTAGAATTGGGGAGACTTCTGATAGTAGGTCTATAGACTTGAATTCTCGGTTTGTTAGAAGTGGTTCTTTTCGCGAAGATGATGGTATTCACAGGACAGTGACTCATTTCGGGGGAGGTGGATCTAGGAATACGAGCCCATTAAGTCGAATTGGATCAAGGAATACGAGTCCTTCTAGGCAGATAGTGATTAAAACCAAGCCGAGGGGATTAGATGAGGAGACAGTTTCTACATTTGGAAAAGCAGTCCACCCAGATGTTCAAATGGAAGATAATATTTGGGCTATGTTGCCAGAGGATTTATTGAATGAAATCTTAGCTAGAGTCCCACCGTTCATGATTTTTCGTTTGCGATCTGTTTGTAAGCGGTGGAATTCAATTTTGCAAGATAGTAGTTTTCTGAAGTTTCATTCTCAAGTACCATCTCATGGCCCTTGCCTTCTCACATTTTGGAAAAATTCACAGACTCCTCAGTGCTCTGTGTTTAGCTTACCTTTGAAACAATGGTATCGGATACCGTTCACTTTTCTACCTCAGTGGGCATATTGGATGGTTGGTTCTTCTGCGGGTCTTGTTTGCTTTTCGGGACTTGATGGTTTAACTTTCAGGACTTTAGTTTGCAACCCCTTAACACAAACTTCGAGGACTTTGCCGAGCATGCACTACAATCAGCAAAGACAGTTAATTATGGTTGTTGATCGGATGGATCGATCTTTCAAAATTATTGCTACCAGTGATATCTATGGTGATAAGTCCTTGCCAACCGAAGTATATGATTCAAAACTTGACAGTTGGTCACTTCATCAAACAATGCCAGCTGTTAACCTGTGCTCCTCAAAGATGGCATTTTGTGATTCCAGGTTGTATCTAGAAACTCTTTCACCTCTGGGTTTAATGATGTACCGCTTGGATTCAGGATACTGGGAGCATATTCCTGCCAAGTTCCCCCGGTCTTTGTTGGATGGATATCTTGTTGCTGGCACACAAAAACGTCTATTTCTAGTTGGAAGGATAGGTCTTTATAGCACTCTTCAGAGTATGAGAATATGGGAACTGGATCATGCAAAAGTGGTTTGGACTGAGGTAAGTAGGATGCCACCAAGGTACTTTAGAGCTCTTTTGAGGTTATCAGCTGAGAGATTTGAATGCTTTGGACAGGATAATTTGATATGTTTTACATCTTGGAACCAAGGCAAAGGCCTTCTTTATGATGTGGAGAAAAAGGTTTGGTCTTGGATAGCTGGCTGTGCTCTTCAATCATACAACAGCCAGGTGTGTTTTTATGAGCCAAGATTTGATGCTTCAATCCATTGAGGAGGAATTTAACTAAGATGCTTCCCTGATTAATCTGAATATCAATACCCTTTTGGTCCATTTAATTCCAGTTACAGAATGAGAAGCAATATTTTTCAAGTTAAGCTGCTGGCAATCCATTTAATTTATGTCTGAAAATCCTTGTAATTTGTGTGTCAGATGCAACATAACCTTTCTGACCAGGAGGAGGGGGTCTGTCATAAGCCCTCCCTTCTCAAGATATGATAATCATATCCGGTACAAGGGGGTTTGGAGGATTATCTGTTAGCATTGGGCTTTTGCCAGAAATTAATACGTGATCTTTAAGAAAAGGGGGAAAAGTTTATACACCAATGGTGGCTCCTGATCATAATTGTAAGAAAATTTTGTTGTCCAACTTATGTCTGATTGAAATTATTTGGCATACGCAAGTTTCTTTTTTGAGTATTCTGTTACTTTTGTTCACAACTTATCTATGTATTACATGAAGGGCTATTTAGAAGAGTATGGGCAATGAGAGGGGGCTATACACCTATACGCCTATACGGATGTTTTTGTTTGAGTTGGGAGTTGTAATATCTACGTCACAGGTTGGTAACTTTGTGACAGACGGATGCCTATCTTAATAACGTGCTTCCTCAAATGCGGCGATTAAAATTTTCTCTTTGTTAATTCTTCTTGACGGAGTTTGTAGCACAATTTCATATTGGCAAGTTCTAGTTATGCTACTATCTGCAGTGTATGTACAAACAATGGCTTTTTCGAAGGTAAATAAGTATGTAGTGCTAAACAACATTTGGCAAAATACTGAGGAATAGGCACGTAACTAGGTTGTGTACGTGCAGTTGTGCAATGTTAGCTCATCGCATCTCAACCATAAGTTACAGTTCTAGAGGTTCTTAATGCTGAATGCGTGAATTCGCTTGGTAGCATATAGAAAGGAGGATGCAACTTGTTCAGGCAGGGGTGGGCTAATTTAGTGGTTCCAAAACGTTAAAACACACTGTCTTAACCATCGAACGAACCCTTGGCAGAGGGGGATTATGGCTGGGCTTGACCTCCATTGTTGGCCTTAATCTGCATATATGATAATCATATCTTCGTTAATGTAAAAAAACTTGCTTCCAGTTTGATCAATTTGTATTAAGTTGGAGAACCTGTACCTTGGACCCTTGATATATTACAATGCGTAAATGCAAAGTACAGCGTAACGTGTGTACGCGCGCGTAAGATGTTGCAACTTCATGATATCGGATTTGCTTTTGTGGTCTGAAGTCTGAACAATTTGCTTGCTCAGCTTCTATCTGCACTATAATATCAAAGGAGAAAGCACATAATTTTATAGAAAAGAATGAAAGTAGGTAATAAATCTTACGTATTAATTAATGTTGTGTTTGGATCGATAGAATAAAATGAATTGTACACTATTTACTAGTTCATTTATGTGTTTAGTTTATTTTTTGCTTAATTCTTTTTCACATATTCATGTGTATTTCTAAACTCATTCTCTAAGATATAAATTATCAATTTCTTTATAACTAAAATTTTATACACAATTTACCATTTTTTTATTTTCTTACGTAATTTTGAGATCTTTGTTTTTCACATCTATTTTTCTTTTTATCTACTTATTTCATTTCTATCATTTCACTCCGTCCAACCAAACACTTTCTAATGATTTAACAAATAATATAAAATTCAATTTATTCTCATTTTATTCTGTTTTATCAAATTAAATAGGTCGTAAGAGTTTTTGTTAGTGCGTTATGAGAAACACTTTTTTCTTCTTCTCCTCCTGTTTTTTAGAAACAGTGCGGCGGAACTAGTTTTGGTTTCTTGTACTTTTTCTTGCTTTTCATTTTCCAACGCGATCTTTACTCAGAAGAACATCTTAACTTAATATTTTGTTCCACAAGTCGGAAATTTTATGTTACGATTTTAACTTAGCAATTCTTTTAATTACGAAGCCGAACATGTTACGGAGAATCATCATCTATCTATCAAAACTCAAAACTAATACGGAGTATAAAATATGGGAGGTGAGAAATTGAACAATTAGCTCAAATTCTCTTGTAAATTTATCAAATTGTAACGATTTAGAAAAATCTATCCTTGTGAAAATATAGAATAGAATTCATAAAATAGTTTTACAATGTAAAGTTCAGAAAATTTTCTCTCTGAAAAATATGTTCAATTTTCCTGATTATAAAAATTATGGTAGACATAATAAAGACTTCCAAAAATTTGCATATCCCATTATTCTTCAATGTTATTTTTATTAAAAAAAAAAGAGAGAGAAAAGAAATCTGAGACTAATTTCTTGGGCCAACTTTCCCGTCTCTCTGATTTGCTTAAATTAAAAATAGAAACTACGGAGTAATAATCATAGTTAATCAAGTTGTTAGCTTAATTAAGAAACATTACATAGTTAAGGGTATAAGACATTAAATAAATACATACATATTAAAATTGATCTAAGGGACCAAAAGTCTGAAGAGGTAAATAAAAACTAGTAAGAGTTGTACTTACAATCAAACATGTCCATGGAAACGACTTAGTAACAAAATAAAAACACACTGTTTTCAAGGTTGAACCCACTAGGATTAAGTTGGAGTACACGCCCCTCCTGTCCTAAACCTGAACACCACAAGCTGTAACCGCTTATATACTCATGTTTCGGTTCATACTCTGTTCCAAAAAAACATAAAAAATAAGTGTTTAGTTATTCTATGTAACAATCACTTGGCCATGTTCCTCGGGCTCTACGATTGATGCATTTTCATGCTTCATTTTTGGGAAGTATGCTTAGTTTTTTTT
This sequence comes from Centella asiatica, assembly GCA_014636745.2. Lineage (NCBI taxonomy): Eukaryota > Viridiplantae > Streptophyta > Magnoliopsida > Apiales > Apiaceae > Centella > Centella asiatica. The sequence continues at coordinate 21,939,193 of CM025785.1, forward strand.
TCCCTTTTTTTTCTCCATGGGGATATAGTACGCTTATTAATTTTTTTTTAGACAAATTTTAGTATGTAAATGTACATTTTAAATTATTAATTACACATTATATACCGTTGATATCATGATATTTCATATCTAAAAACACGTAAGTTAGTACAATTTTACAATGCATGATACGACATGCAAAGAACAACCTTAAAGTTATAGGAGATTAGAAGTCAAAATAATTAGGGGCGTTCTTTTCTGTATTACGGATTAAAGTTAAAAGTCGACAAAAGTTAAAAGTAAAAAATAAGTATTATTTACTTCTATATATTTTAACTTTAAGTAAGAAGTTAGTGATATAAAAAAATAAGAAACGAATACCCTTTTAGTTAAAAAGCAACTTTTTTCGGAAAAAATAAAAGTAAAAAAATGACAGACCCTTAGTGGTAAAAAATAATATTGACTTTTAACTAAAAATAACAAAACTTACCGGCCAAAATAATGTTTTGTTCGTCCAAATATTGTGAAAGACGAGAAGAAGAAGAATAATCAAGGAACTGGTATCTCTTTAATTAATTATGTACCATCATTATCTCTGAATTTGAGTTTTCCTAGGTTGTTCATGTATAACTTATAGGAGCAAGCAATATTATAGTAGAGCAGGTGACGGAATATATTAACCTAGCTTTGACTTAGTTTTATGATTTATAAGACAGACACACATGAATCTTAAAAGTAAAACGCGTTTTATGATTCAAGGAAACATCTCATAGGATTAAAAGCTGTATTCAGTAGTAGCAGAGGTCAATCCATTGTAAACATTTTATTTAAGATAGATTGGATTTTATACAAACAGAAAATGACTACTTGTAGATATTAAACAAGAAAAAACTAATGCGAAGAAAATTGCAAAGAATTCGGAAGTATAATATATCACTATTTTGAGTTATCTCAAAATTTGTACCTTTCTAATGGAAATATGAGACTCGAGTACTGATTTAATACTTATAAGATTAATAGTCCTGTGATAATACAACATGAAAATATTTTGCACATTTATAATCCATGCAAACAAAGACAATGTCAGACTATTGTATAAAGCTTAATTGTTTAACCAGTTCTTTATAATTCTATAGATACTGAACTGAACATTGCTTTCCATTAACAGAATGGCGAAGATCAAGAGACAAAAACAGCAGATTTTGTTCAGAAAGATGAATCCAGCAGACATAATATTGATCGCGAGGTTATGAACCTGATGCGCAGAGATTACAGAATGCATAATCCGCGAAATAGGCCTCCAATTAACAATCACAAGCTCAAAAATTGATCAGAAAGACTGCTGCTACTTAGTAATGTCCTAGCTAGAGCTCAATTTAAGCCCACAATTTTGGCCCCTACAAGCACTAAAGGTCCCAGAACAGAATCTATTTCCCTTGCAATTGATTGTTATCCGTGGCTGAAGTTAGTAAACACTCAAAATGGAGTTGTGCTCCCTTATTTTTAAGCCTTGAGCTGAGAATAATTACGTGTATGATAACGTGTTAGTATGCTTTGTACATTATATATGCTACCATAATATTGTTGTTATAATTCATAAGTTTTCGGGACGCCAATCTCAGAATTATTGGAACTAAATTCATGAGACAGAATCCTTGGCTCATTGAGATAAATGGTAGAGAACCTGCGCCCCCCACATTTAACACTTTTAAATCCTGACCTACAGGAAATACAAACCCCTATAGCCATCAACTTTCTGTTTTGCAGATATCTTGAGAACACCACCACAACCCCCCCCCCCCCCCACCCCCCCTCCCAAATCCCCCCTCCCAACACACAGACAGACCACACAAAAAAAAAACCCAAGAGGGGTGGGAGATAGAGGGGAGGGTGCAAAGTAGAATACTTATATATCATGACTTATTTGTGCGTATGAGCAGCATGATAGCGTTATATGATGCAGATTGCAGGGGTTCCCATTCTCCCAAAGGCGGAATAATTCGCTTCTGTGAGAGGATAATGATCCAGAATTAGTTTCTGTAAGGTATAATCTCAGGAGTGAAATGCATACAATAGAATAACACAACTATCACCACTGTACTCCATTCATATATGATTTTATGAAACCTTTTTCAGTATTATCTACATAAAATGCATTTGTAGTTAAGGAGTTCAGGAACTATCAGTATCTGAATCAATGCTCCCACTCTAAACTGGGTTAATGGTTGCTAGAACAAAAGGAAAAAACAATAAATAAATACACAAATAAAAGTGATTATCGTACTCCACAAAATGTTCAAAAGTAGGTGTCGTATATAGATATATCCTAGATCAGATGTAATATTAAATTGAGGCAGAGTAAATTTACCCTCAATTTGTTACCAGCATACTACTGAAAAATGGTTGCTTCGTATCAAGATCTGTTATGACATTACTAACCACAGGGCTAGTCGCTCTTGAATATCATCACTTTCTTAAAAGCTCGAGGGCCCTGATAACTTATTTGTTCAATTTGCTTGAATATTGCTGCACCCTGTAAAAGCTGAAGCCAAAGTAATCTCTCTAACCATCTAGCGAACAAATTAATTAGTGATAAAGACTAGATTTATGTACATAACAAGATATTAAGTTCTACGATGAGTTATAAGTTTTGAGTTAGCTTCTCCTCAGCTTTCACCACCCTCGAGTTCTTCTTGATCCTCCAATTGAGAATCATCTTTGGTGTTAATTTCTCCACCTTCACCCTCGTGATTCTTACTTCTGCTACGAAAAAATAATTGAGATGTGGAAACATCATCATCAAGATCCTCATCAGTTTCCTTGTCCCCTCTTGACCACGAGACTGTATTGTTTTCCATCCAAGGAGGGCAAGGGTGCATTACTCCAAGGCCAACTGAAATATGCAAGTGAGTTGAAGGACTTGAAGAATGGTTTGATGATTCACCAGGTTCAGCCCTCAAGCAAGAACATTCAGGCACGGGGTATGAGAGAAAAGATAGAGACTTTGATTTTGTGGATTCTTCTGCTAATCGATCGACCAAACTTTTCCTTAGGTGTCTGCGAACTGATGTTATCCAGGTCCGGTTGGCTTCATATAAATGGTCTCGTATCTCTTCTATGTGCTTTACAGCTTCTTTCCTGTAATGAAAGAAGGAAACATTGTTAACTTAAATAGCACGTTGACATAATTGCACATTAAAAAATATTTAAGCAGGCAATGATAAATGATTCATGACAGTGTATCAAGATTACATATGAAATGAATTCAAAATTCACGAGTGCGTAATGTTATAGTCCATTAGAAGATATATTTCCATCAGTGTTAAAATTGTGGATCTACCATCGGTAAGTAAATTCTTTCTCCAGAATTTTTGGGTTGAGCGATCATGCTATAGTTTTTCATATGGAACTCACATTCTCACAAGTTTGAAGTTAAACCCGAGACCAAATAACTATTATTAATCAAGTCCACAGTTCTAAATTAAGTTTTACTTTCTAGCATTATTGCTAGGGGTTGTTTCTCAGGTGCCAAATAGCTCCCAACCACTCCCCCAAAAACCCCTGGAAAAAAAACAAAAATAAATCGTAGTAATAGTCAGAAAAAAAACAGATATGACAAACAGACACACACAAGAAAAGAATAAACAAATAAAACCAATCAAACTCCCACTTGAAGAGGTAGGCAGAAGAATTACCTATCCAACCTGTAAGTTTTAGATGCGGCTGACTGGTAGAGTCTATGCCCCATAACCAAACTTGCAAAGTTAGGATGTCCTTTGCCATCCCTATCAAATCCAGGGATGAAAACATCAGCTTCAACACAGATGGTGTAGTCAATTGCCTCCCATAGTAGTTTATGAGCATTAGTTCTCAACTCCATAACTGTAGTCTCAGGCTCATTATCACTCTCAGCCACCCAGCCCCACCAACCTTCAATGTTATATGATTTGGGTCGTGCTGGAGGTGGTGGAAGTGGTCGAGGGCGTGGACCCGATGTTTTCCATGCATCAAATTTCATTTCTTCCTTTGCAGAAGGTGGAGATTTTGGATATTTGTCAACAAGGTTAGCCTCGCGACCATATATTTTATTCAACTCCCATGATGTGGTCAGGGAAGTTCTGTCAACAACATTTTCAAATATAGCATGAAGGGGAATTAGCTTTTTTTGCCCACCAAACACCTCTCCCCCGGAGACGTAAATTACAGTGTCCCATGAGTAACCATATGCACGAAGAAGAATACCGACCTGTAGTAAAGAAGAGCTATCATGATAAAAATCTAATCATATTTTCCTTCTATAGCAACCTTAACGAAGTAACAGGATTTTATCAGCTACATTACTGAATATGATTTAAATCTTGTATTCTACCCGTCCAAGCATTCAACTAAAATTTTAAATTTAAAAAAAGAAGAAGAAGAAGACATGAATTACACCAATTTGTCACATTTATGTACATATGACTAGTGAAACCTGCAAAATCTATCTTCTTCCCAAAGGCCATTGCACCTCCACCAAAATTTATTAATGAAAAATTTGAGATGAAAAATGGCTCGTATTGCCACAAAATGTTTTGAAAGGCTGACATACAAAATCACCGATTGTATATTTCAGCACAAATATGTTTATGTGGGAGCCATAAGATGCATAACTTCTCACCTCTTCAGGCATAAGTGGACAAGAACCATTAAGACGCTGCTCTTCTGAGTTAATGGTAAGATTTCCCTTGACAATTCCACGTTTCAGCATCCATGATCGTCTGTGCTGGATGAGTTCAGTATGTACATCCTTGGAGGATAAGGGATGCAACATAATCGAAATATTTAATAATCTTTGTAACTTGGAGATCAAAATTACAGAAATCAATCAGATATTAGGATAAACACAGATACCTGGAAGAGTTCAGCACAACCATAATATGCTAAGGCATCTCTGGTCATCCCTGGGTCATAGGCTATAAATGGCCGTCGAGCAGCCCTTAATCTGATTCATATAAGATTATAGATGTAAACATACAAACTTTGGGGAAAAAATTGTTATTTAGAACAGATGATTGGTGGCGGTGAATTGGTGATTGACCTGTTTAAAATTTTAGTGGCCAGTTCTTGGACCTCTTGTCGAAACATTAGAGCGTGAAACGCAACTCTACATCTCAGCCTCTGATACTCCTCAAGATGTGGGGGCAGTATGGCCTGAGACAATTCCAGGAAAGGACAGAAGAAGTTAAAGGTGAAAACAACCATTTTAGTTGGCTGTACCATGGCATCAAACCAATAATAATGTTCTCTTAAGGCATAAAACTGAAAGAAATTTTTTTTTAATACATAATCAGGTCAATAAAAGGATTGAACATTAAGAATCAAGACAACATTCAATTGAATCATGGACCAATGGACCATTCTTCCGTCGTAGCAAACTGCCATTAAACAAGTATGAGCATATATATGCAAATGTCCTTACAATTGACAATATGAAAAAGGCAGACTGAATGGACATATAGTTTTCGCCACTTGACGTTAACATCTTTTTTGTATATAATTTACCACTATTTTTTTAGGAACAATGTACCTTGAAGTAGATTCAGCCACAGTCCAGTATGTGACTTGCAGCATGTAAACAATATAACCCAATAAAAACATGAATGCTATGATATACCATGTCACTGGAGCCACAAAGCTAATCCATTTTTGTGTTCAAGCCAAAATTACTTTTAATGTTTTGTACATACAAGGGTCAGAGCCATCATGGAAGTCAATACAGCAGCTCAAATTAGCAGAGTAATAGATACAAAGTGTGAATGAGAGAGCCACCACTGGCACTCCACGGGCACCTCAAAAAAAGTCAATAAACAAACCTTATTTGACCAAGTTTTCTTGTTTGCAGTATTTATTAACAGTAGGAAAGACATGTTTTGCAACATAAAGAAGAAACATAAATAGCTGGCATTACCTGTAGGCATCCACCACCTGAAATTACAAGTTCAACTACAGAATGCCTGTTTAGTACTGGCAGTACACGATGCAGATAAAAATAAGGAGAGGCAGAATAGGGCACTTTAAATGATGGGATTTTCTTCTTTCTCCTTGCTCCTTTGAGAACCTTTGGAAGGGTTTTAACAATTGTGACATCTTTCGCTAATGCAGCCAAGAACTGCTCTTCATTATAGAGGTAGGCAAAACTTTTGAACTCCGAACTGTATGTAAATCGATAAAGTAGATCAGAGATTCCACCAACTTCACCTTCTACTCTACTCTACATGATACAAAATTCAGCTAAGACAAAATAAGAGGATGAAGGAGGAACCTGATTCCCTTGCTACTAGTCGTTGACTGGATCTCAGGAATAACTAAGGTGGCATTTAGAAGCCGAGCAATGGCAACAACATCACAAATCTACAGTAAAAATTTCCTTTACAAAGTCTATCAATATGCAAACTGAAGGCAAGTATACATTTTGAGCATAATATACCCACCGAGTTCCTGATCTCATGAAAACCTCCTCTTATTCTTGTAAAAATATATCCATTTGTTTGTGAAACTGGACCTGTTACAGGAATATAGTTAAAAAGTCATTGTACCATCTTAAGAAACACTGACAGACCATCTTCAAAGAAATTGACTCAAATTCCATATTTCCTAGATGTTCCCATACTCTCCCACTGGTGACCTGAACCCGGCCATCTCTATGCCAATTAATATATTAGATTAATTAAGTACATGTAAGTAATATATATTTTTGTATACATATTACTTTCAAATAATTACATAAACTTTTGAATCCCCAAATCACAAATTTTTTGAAATATTCCTAATCACTGAATCCCCCTATGGTGAACCCGAATCACTGAACCCGAATCCATTTTTCAGCAAAAAGCTAACAAAAAAGGTTAAATTGATTGTGTCCCAGTTTGACATTGGAGCCAAGTTCATTTCCTATAATTACTTCTCCAATTTCTTCAACTCTTGACACAAACTTCACTATGTGACAAAACAATCTAAAATATTCTAATCATATGTTAGTTTTCTCTCATAGGGTTTCTACAGAAGCAGAATCCCGCATTCTACTTATAACAAGTTCACATCACTTACAGAAAGTCTAAAAAGCTAGATAAATACATACAGGTCTATCGGGATAAAAAAAAAACATGAAAAAACAAAACTGAAAAAGTGATTCTGTGAAATTAGATAGAAACACCTTTTACTCCCATGACAAGGCAAAAGGGAGGGAAGGAGGGGGATACTCTCAGGATCTCAGGGTAGTCCTGATAGATGCCAAACGCAGGTTGAACATTTCCAACTTGATCAGACAATTGTCAAAAAATTTAAAGTGGTTAAAAATTAGGTATCAAACAAGCAATGACTTTTCTTCTTAAGCAATTAACTAATATTCCCTCCTCTCCAAAAGGGAGCTACATCAGTGTAGTACATTTGTGAGATCCTATAATTCAAATTCCCTATAAATTCATCTGATCTAGATTAATGAGAAAGTTAATAATGAAAGTTACTTGAAAAGCATTAGTACATACAAAATTTGTAGTTCTGACAAAATTCAGCAAGTTCATATTACAACAAAAATTTTAGAATTTCACAGACATGGTATAAATAATTTAAAACATGACTCTTTCAGTGGAACTGAGGGATTATTATTTTCAGCACAGAAACTTATACAACACATAATGATTGTATTACTCATTAAGAGGTAGAAAGAAACCTGCATAGTTGCCTCTAGGGTTTGCATGTGGATGTAAAGATTCAAGTTGCCTAACGGTTCCCCAAAGTCTCCTATGCGATGTTTTCTGAACAGCAACCAGATATAGTTAAGAAAGGAAAAATTATCATATGATTGAGACAAATATTAAATGAAAAAAAATAAAGCTTCGGGATGACTGATAAGGGTAACCAAGAACTCCAAATTTCAAAAGAAAAAACAGAATCCTATAACAAATTCATCAGGGGTAAAACAAAATGCTACAGTGTTATCTAAATTAAAGTTGTCCTCATCCTTCTAATCACTTTTAAGTATCAGACACTTATTTCCCTTCCGTTGGTTATAATTCCTCTTTTCGGTCGGGTTAGGGATGAGGAATATTCTACACAGAAAACAAAGTTCATATTGTGTTGCTTTATTTGTTTGCTCTGCATCTTGATTCTTGAACTCCCACTAAACCAGTATAAAAAGCATAGAGAAAGTTACATTCGAGTAAAATCGGGTCGCAAATTTTGACTGCTTGAGGAAAACAAGAAAATATTCACAAAGTAAGAAAAAAGATATCAGATTTACAATGTTCAGACACTATGGCAGCAATTCATTATATTGGGATTCTGAAGAAAGAGAACTAAACAAAAAAAGATTAGATCTTTAGGAGAATTGAACACATTACAGTAGTGGAAAGATCTGCATTCTCAAAAATGGGTCTCCAAGAGAAGATAGTGATAGCAGATTGATACTCTGAAATCCTTCCTTCATCAGTGTATCTAGCAAGTAGAAAGTGGGTGAAGAGAGAAAAAGCAGAAAGAACAAGCCCAACTAAACCTACCCACTTCAATTTCGACTTGAATAATACCTTTCCTTCTCCTTTCATTGACACCCAATTCATCAAACTCCAGAAATTTCAATTTTCACAATCTCCCCTCTCTGTCTCTTGAAACCCCAGTTCAAGAAATCTCAAGTATCATCAGCAATGGGCTCCAAAGAGACACTGAGAGAGAGAGAAGATGAAAGGTTTTAGTGAAAAAAAGTAAGTAAAAAAAGGTCAAGAAGCCCCAACCAATGCTTCTGACAAACATGTGTGTTGAGTTGGAAGAAGAGAGAAGTCGGACTCGGACATGCCATATTCTCTTGCATAAGCAAATTTTATTTATTTATTTATTTATTTTAATTTTTTTTGGAGACGAGAGGAGCAAAAGCCCTGGAAACAAGAAAGAAAATAAACCTACAAGCTAGTTAATCTAGGTGAGGTCTCCCTTTGGCAATCCCTACTAACGAGCATGTTCATCTCAAAAGGAAAATTTAGAAGATAGTCCCATTTATATCACCATTAATAATATTTTAAGGGTGTCAATCTGCACTCATATTTCTCTTACCCAACGCATAAAACATTAGTGTGCACCAATTGGGCTGAATGAAGCAAATTAATACTTACTGTACATAATTGTCTAAAAATATAAAATTGTTCGGCATCTACATATACATATCACACTCTCGATGTGAAACGCGTGACTTCACGCATCGTGTGCAGGTGGAAATTTTCGTCCCGACGTTGTCGTTTGGCGAGTGTGCAAAATATCGAGTGTCACGTGAGCTGGAGTATTAGATGACGTGACCTCGTAGCTTTTGCCATTTTGGGTTTGTGGAGTCCCTATGTACTTTATTTTATTTTTTGGTAAAACAGCTATTTGTATGGGCTATATATGGGATTATAGAGACAAGAATATAATCTAATTGGAGGTTATGGTTTACAAAATATAAAATGGGACTTCAATCCTTTACTCTTTTCTTTTTAATTCTTATCTCCTATTTCATATCATACACGTAATATTATATAGTAATGATAATTTTCAAGAAAAGTTGTGTGAAATAATATGTGATAAAAAATGACAAAATAAGCAATTGATCTATTCCCGTAAAATGGAGGACGGAGAGAAATGGACTAGTTAAGTCATGAAATTCTGATCTAACTACTCTGTAATATCCAAAGGAAAATTTCCTTCCATTCCAAAAAGAATGATAAGAGAAAGAAAACTTTGAAAGCAAAAAAGAAAAAAAAAATCCATCCAGTATTTTTTTTTCCCTATTAGGCATTCTAATCTTGATTTTTATGTTGTTTAAATTATTAAAATGACGTATAGGATGTTTTTAGTTTGGGGAACAAAATATGAGGTGTTTTTATTTCAAATATTAAGTGTGAATTACAAATAAAAAATCGAAAATAAAAAATATAATGCAAATTGTAATATTTAGGCATATCTAAATGCATAAAATAAGTTGATGGTGGTATGAGACTAGGCGTGTAAGTGATCTTCTGGCTGGCAGTTTAGCAGGAAGATGCTGTGGTCCTCTGTATATATACTCGTCATCTTCCATGTTTTGCTTGTGTCTCTTTTGCTACTAATTAATCCTGCTGCCATGTATGGGATGAAGCACCACTTTGTGGTTCTAATTTGTTATGCCTTTTCTACTCTGTTCAATTAGTTTGTCTCACAAAAGGGAAAACAAAAGGTTGGTAGGTGACGAATGGCCTCTTTGGAAGTGGGAAGGATGTACATCACATAAGAAGTTTACAACGAGCTACCATTTAGTTTATTCCTCAACCATTAGGTCAAAGTTCAATTTCCCCAACTTCCATGTAAAATTGTAATTCTTAAAAGTGCTATTTTTTTTTAACATTAAAAGTGAAAATATTACATTATAAACAGGGCGAAAAAATGTCGTAATGTAAAACATAATTTCTTTAAAATACATTGAAACCACATCAAATTAAATTGGCTCAAACAATAATATAAGTAAATTAAATTATCTAATTTCATTCTTAATTGTTGCTTTTTAGGATATATTTGATAACAACTTAATGGACTTAATGACTACTTAATTGAATGAATAAGTCATTAAGTTTGCTTAATTTGAATATTAATCGAGTTGAATCTTGTTGAACATAGTTAATCGAATCAGTCAAATTTTCTTGTTGATTCTGTAAGCAAATAACTATCATATGTTTTCAATGTTTTCAAAGGCTTTGCCTCCAAACAAACTATACCAAGTTGTAACTTTCTATATATAATTAGAGAAAAGAGAAATAAATGACTGTTGAATAAGTAGTCACTATTTTCCTTCATTAGAGTAGTTGTGGTGATCTCTTCCACTTCCTATATATATTAAAATTCTCCTCCCCCGTGTATATCAGTAATCCCCCTCATATCGTCAATAAGTTGTTTCTTTAAAAATGTTGTAATGTAAAACACAATTTTTTAAACTATTGTTGGGTCTAGGTGATTACCTATTTGTATATTAGGACTAGATAACTTAACATAATAAGCCTTGTTAAATTTGGAAGCACAACTATTCAATTGTTGTGAAATTGCTTTTCATTGAAGTTGAAGACCAAGCGAAAAAAAGTTAGAATTCTTCAATGAGTTTCAAGAATAACTGTAGCCAAAGTCAGTTTGGCTGTCGCTAAACTCTGTGCAAAATACTTCAATGCCAAAGTTATTTGACTATAGCCAAAGTCAAATAACTATCGCCAAAATCATTGGGAACTTCTCAATCGCTGAAGTCAAGTAAAAGCCCAAAGATTACTCATCGCCAAAGTCGTCGGGTAATTTACACTAGTGCCAAAGTACTTGACGTCAGGGGATAAAATGGTCATAGCTAAAGTACTCAACGTCAGGGGACAAAAAGGCTATCGTCAAAGTACTCGGCATCAGAGGATAAAAAGACTATTGCTAAAGTGCTCAGTATCAGTGGACAAAAGCCTAATGCCAAAGTATGGTTAAAAGACTTAGTGTCAAAATGAGTACCATCAAAGAATAACGAACTCAACGCCAAAGTCTGTTGTTGACCATCACCAAAGTCCATCGATTTAATGTATCAAAAGGAAAGATAACTTCACATGACATGACAGAGCTACAGAAACAAGAAAGAAAAGTGATTGTACTTTTTTTGGCTACTTTTCTATTCCTAACAAATCTACTACACAAAAGGCAAAAGAGAAAGATAGAAAAGTTTTGAAGAAAAGTTGGAATCGACGGAAAGCAATCTTTCCATATCTTTACTGCAACAAATCTTAATTATGTATTCTTGCACGCTTCAATGTAAAGAAAGAGTACTGAATAAGAAATATGTATATAAATATACAGCCTCTTTCTATATAAAATACAGAGAACAGATATACAAGAGATACAAGATACATAGTTTCTCTCTCATGTAACAGAAACTGAAACTCTTGCTTCAGAAATGGAAACTGATTGAAAAATCAGGTTGTAGCAAAACCCAGAGATTAATAAACTTTATTAGTCTTGAAATTTATGTGTTGTTTTTCTCTGTTATATTCTTTCCCCTTAACACACAAAAGCTACAACCGAATATGATACTTGTTCATTTTCTTTTGTTTTTTGTTTGTAAAAAGTTTAAAAAGTTAAGAGTATTGTATTTAACCCCCCTTCTACAATACTCATCTAAGAAAAATAATTTGTATTAGAGCAGGACAGTTTTCACTAACTGTAAAATATCTGAGATAAGTGCCAAGAAGGTTGCAAGCATCAAAATTCATGTTCTTGAAAAGAAATAACATGTGGAAGAGAAAAATGATGATGTTCATCAGCACCTAAAATCCCATGTATCCAGGGATTCTTAAGAAATGACATTTCATCCTCATAAGACATGTTCCTAAAACTACAAATGATGGAAAGGTCATAGAGCAACACTGTAACCCTAAGGATCCCTCTGAGTATACTGATATAGAGAGAGAGAAGGCATCAATGGATACACACATGTAACTCATATTAAGTGAAACACTAGAAGAGGTAATGTATCACAGTGTTATGAACAACATATTTGCAAAGCAGATTTGGGACACTTTAGAGATTCTGTGTGAGGGCACATAAGAAGTAAGAAAGAACCAAAGGCAGATTCTGGTAACTCAATATGAAACTTTCATGGAAAAACCAAATGAAGACATAACTAAGGTATTTGAAAGATTCAATAAACTTATAAATGACCTCCAGTTATATGGAAAAAGATATGACAATGGTGAGGTCAATCTAAAGTTTATGCTGACCCTCCCAAACCATCTGAAAAATAAGACTACAACAATCAGAGAATCAAGACATTTAACACAAATTTCCCTATATAAACTCTATGGAATCCTAAAAACCTATGAGCTGGAGCAAGCTCAGAAAAGAAGTATCTGCAACAAAAATAGAAGCTCTAACTTAGGCACAACACTGTTGACAACTGAAGATAGCAAAATGGAAGAAAGAGTCCTTGTTGCAAAAGATAAGGAAAAGGAACCTGAAAAATGTCAAGAGATAAATCTGCTCAAAGAGATTGAAGATTGTGAAGATGATGACAACTACACTCTAGAAGAGTTAGAGGAACTTGAAAGCAAAACCATGGCCTATATGGCAAGGAAGTTCAAGAATTTGAGATTCAAAAGAAACTCAAGATTCAACAAGCCTAGTACTTAAGCAAGTGGATCCAACTTAAGTAGTTCCTCCATATCTAGTTTCAAAGGAGGATATAAAACTGGGAGCATCGACATATCAAAAATTAGATGCTATAACTACAATGAGTTAAGACACTTTGCTACTGAGTGTAAAGTAAAAGCAATCCAAATCTACCAAGGACTATGATGAGCTCAAGAGGAAGTATGACATGCTCCTTAAAAAGCAAGGAAAGACATATACTGCTAAAGGAAAAAGCTGGGATGATTCTGATGAAGAAGAACCATAGAAGTATGTCAACATGACACTCATGGTCAACTCATCTGATGACAATTCAAGGAAGAGCATTCAGGTACTAAATCTCTATAGTATGAAAATGTCTAACTTGGAATATAAAAGAACTGTTGAAGAACTTAGTGTAGACTTATTTCAGATTCATACTAACCTAGTTGTTTCTAATGAAGAAAATGCTAGACTAATAACTGAAATTAAAAAATTGACTGTTAGAAATGAAGAACTTGAAGTAGCATTTGTCACACTAGAGTCTTTAAAGCAAGAAAATGAGTATTTAAATAACAAAGTTAAATTTGCCAAAGAGATTGAGGAATTTCTAAGAAAAGAATTATCTCAAAATGAGTTTAAGATTGTTGCTTTTAAGAAGTCTGCTGACATTACTAAAGAAATTCTTGATAACTCTGTCACAGGATCAAAAGTAGGAATAGGCTATGAATATAACAAGAAAACATGAAAGAAACCTATGGTGAGAGGTAGTAATGAGACTATTTAACCTAAAGAGGAATCTACTCCTTGTGTCCTTAAAAAGGTTGAGACTCTTTTGTGTAAAACTTTTGTACCCGAGTCTATCCAGGAGGAAGATATCCTTATCAAGCATGAGTTGATTCTTGAAGATGAGAAAGAAAAGAAGCAGATTCACAAAACAAAGGAATTTGTGAACAAAAAGGAGATTCCTATTAGGGAAATCAAATCCCAAAATGTAAAGCAAAACAGGAATCTCCCAAGTAGATCAAAATGGGTCAAGAAAGAAAACAAGAGTGAAGAGGAAGTTACTATTAAAAGAGTCAAAATTGAGATAGTAAAAGAAAACAATAATTCCCCCAGTAGCTCACATGATAAAAAGAAAAGACCAAACATAAATGGAAAAGCAGGAATAAACAAAAATAGTAGTTATGCTCCTAGGAAAAAAATGCATAAATTGTAACTCTGTCAGCCACCTGACACATAAGTACACCAATAAACCTATGACAACTTCCAACCATTTCTGTCAAAAGCAAAAATTTGGCAACACTCCATTGATACATAGAGTTTATCCCTACTGTGACAAGTTTGAATGTATGTTATGTGCTATAAATGTTTTATCCAACTGTTTTAATATGATGCACACTTTTCATAAAACTTGTAAATATCAAGTTATACAAAAAGTCAAAAGTATGACTCTTAGTCCTCCAAAGGCAAGGAAAGACAATGTCAGTCCTCCTAAGATCAGAAAAGACACTTCAACCCAAAAGCTAAAAGTAAGTCTATTCCTATTCAAAAATGGGTAAAGAAGGAAGTCAAGGCTGACTTAAAACTTGATAAGAAAAATGATATGTTAAATGTTGTTAAAATTATTGAAAATAATTTTGTACCTACTAAAGCTCAAGGACACAACAAAACTTGGGTACCAAAGAAAACTTAAGTGTTTTTTTATTGCAGGGAAAGAAAAGGAGCAAAACTGTGTGGATATTGGACAGTGGTTGCTCTAGGCACATCGCTGGTGATAAAGCCCTGCTATCACACTTAAAAGAAAGTTGGCCCACTGGTGACCTTTGGAGATGACTTAAAAGGGAAAGTTGGCTCACTATGAGATATGGCAGTTTGGAAGCTGATAATGTCATCATTGAAAAAGTAGCATGGGTTGATGGCTTCAAGAATAATCTGTTGAGTATCAATCAATTCTATGATAGAGGTTTCCGTGTTAGTTTCAAAGATGAGCAATGCTTCATCACTCATAAGAAGACTAGAGATCTTGCTCTTTCAGGAGTAAGAAAAAGGAACCTCTACATAGTTAACCTCAATTCTGTAGATAAAGATAAAGTGTCATGCTTCTATAGCAAGGCCTCAAGCAGTGAAAGTTAGCTATGGCATAAAAAGTTGTCACATCTCAACTTCAAGACAATCAATTCTCTTGTTAAGAAGGAGCTGGTGATAGGACTGCCTCAACTTAAATTCTCTCAAGAAGGATTGTGTGAGACATGTCAAAAGGGAAAAAAGGTGAAGTCTTTATTCAAAAGCAAGACTGCTATATCCATTATAGATCTTCTACAACTCATTCACATGGATTTGTTTAGACCTGCAAATGTTATGACATTAACAAAGAAAAGATTTGTTCTTTAGTAATGGTGGATGACTATTCAAGATACACTTGGGTGAGGTTTCTGCATAACAAAGATGAAAACCCTCAAATAGTCATGGACTTCATCAAGAAAGTGAAAAAAGAGTCCAGCCAAGAAGTGAACTCTTAGAAGTGACAATGGAACATAGTTCAAAAATACAAAATTGAGAAACTCCTGTGCTGATAAAGGAATTACACATCAGTTCTCAGCCCCAAGAACTCTAGAACACAATGGAGTGATTGAGATGAAGAACATGACTCTTATAGAGGCAACAAGAACTATATTTCAAGATGCACATCTGCCTACCTATTTCTGGGCCGAAGCAATCAACATTGCATGCTTCACCCAAAATAGGTCTATAATCAACAAAATACAAAGAAAAACTTCATATGAGTTAATGTCAGGCAGAAAAACCAACTGTAAAGTACTTACATGTTTTTGGAAGTAAGTGCTTTGTGCTAAGAGATAGTGAGCACCTTGGAAAGTTTGAGGCTAAATGTTAGTGCAATATAAGCTCAAGTGTTTGTAGAAGGGGGGGATGAATACAAACACCTAAAACTTTTCGCTCTTTTAAACTTAAAAGCGCTTACTGGAAAACAACTGCAATAAACAGAAAAACTATAAGAAATGAACACACAGATTCAAGTTAAAATAGTTGTATTATAACTTGTTGTTTTTCTGGAAATCTGTAGAATCACAACTATGATTTACAGCTACAAATTCTGTAAATAAATACACAGCTTCTCACACTCACTAGCTATGAAAACTTTTCTCTGAAAAAATAAATTTCTCAAGAAATATATTACAGAACTTCCTATTGTTGTGTGCTTCTATGTTTGTTTGATATGTTGGAAAGATTCAATCTCTGTGTCCTGTTGTAATGAGAACTCCTTTGCTTATATGTCGAACAGTGGTTGAAATCACGTGCTTGAGACGTGCTGCTTTTCTCAACTTAGCCGCAAGTATGTCACATCGTTGCCCTATGTGTCAGACTGCTGCATGCTTGTTGCTACTTTTTTTTCCCCTAATCTGTGTGCATTTAATGTGCGAGAGTTCTTATTGGACCAAAAACAAACTTCAAGAAATATCTTTCCAGTTGATATCTCTTGCTTCTGTAACACGTTACGTTGATTTCCGTGTAAGTACTAATGACGGGTGCATGCTGTCATAACGATCCACTGACTACCAGCCCTGATGGACTTTGATCAGTGCTTCTGGATCCCCTGATGCTTATTGACTGGATCAGGGCTTCAACCTTCACTTGAGTTTCACTCAGTACTTCTTGATCCTGATGGTTATGACTGACGGTATACACTGATGGCTTCCACTGATGCCATGTTGGTCATTCCCCCTGACAGGTTACCCTGATGGGTTGGCCTGACACTGACATGTCTTGAAGTGTTTCCCTGACGTGTTGGTCTGCCTTCGTCATCCCCTGACAGGTTTCCCTTGATTGGTTCCCCTGATGAGTTCCCCTTGATGGGTTCCCCCTAATTGGTTCCCCTGATGGGTTCCCCCTGATGGGTTCCCCCTGATGAGTTACCCTTGACGAGTTCCCCTGACGGTACTTAATCAACGTAACTTTGTTTAAAATATCTGATGTGCGGAATACTTTGACTGTTAACAAGTAACATCAGACATTCTTCTTCACTTTGTCAAGTCCTTTAGATGTTCCATTTTCTGACTTGCCTTGTGAAGTTATTGACCATCCACTGATGATATCCACTGATGAATAAGTTTATCATCAGTGGATGCAAAACTTGTGTTAATCTTAAGGTTTATAAAATACCTCAAGTATTTAGTTGCACAATTTATTACATAATCATCATCATCATCATTTAACTCTAACACTAAAGCAGATGAAGGAATCTTTCTGGGGTATTCACTCATAAACAAAGCCTACAGAATTTACATCATTAGACTGTAGAAAATTGTGGAAAGCATTTATGTTACATTTGATGATTTAAAATTTCCAAGACTACAAGATGATGATGAAACTGAATCTCTGAAATTTAAAAATAAAAAATATCCAGGAGACTCATATGATGATGAACAAGAATCTGATGCTGTTATGGAAGAACCAAGAGAAAACATCACTTCATCTAATTCTGATAATGCATCTCCATCCAATGCAATTACAGAAAGTGATGGAAACAATGTGACTGAAAACTCAACTATTGAAACAAGTAGCAACTCATGGGGAGTTTCTCATGAATCCTTTAGCTCAACTCATGATGATAATACGACAAATGGAGCCTCTTCATCAAGAACAAAACTACCAATACAAAGGAGGTGGAATGTGAGTCATCTTTTTGAGTTAATCATTGAAGACCTGAGAGTGGTGTAACAACAAGAAGAGCTACTCAAAATGAGTGTCTATTCTCAAATTTTTTTATCTCAAACGAAGCCTAAAAAAGTTGAGGATTCATTGTTGGATCTTGATTGGGTGATTGCTATGCAAGAAGAATTCAATCAATTTGAGAGAAACAAAGTCTGGAAACTTGTGTCAAAGCTTAAAACCAGAATCATCATCGACACCAAATGGGTTTTCATAAACAAAATGGATGAAGTTGGTATAGTAACAAGGAACAAGACAAGACTAATTGCTAAAAGGTAGTCATAGAAAGAAGGCATTGATTATGATGAAACCTATGCACCTATGGCAAAACTTGAAGCAATCAGAATTTTCTTGGCCTTTGTAGCTTACTCAAACTTCAAAGTATACTAGATGAATGTCAAGAGTGCTTTTCTAAATGGGAAACTAGAAGAAAAGGTGTATGTCCAGCAACCTCCTAGCTTTGAAGATTTCAAGCTTCCCAACCATGTTTATAAACTGGATAAAACACTCTATGGATTGAAGCAAGCACCTAGGGTATGGTATGACACTTTTTCCCAATTTCTTCTTGAAAATCATTTCACTAGAGGTGTCATAGACAAAACTTTATTTTTTTAAAAACATGCTCATGACATTATATTTGTACAAGTTTATATAAATGACATTATATTTAAGTCTACTAATGAAAGCTTGTGCATAAAGTTTTCTAAGTTAATGCAGAGCAGGTATGAGATGAGTTTGATGGGACATTTGACTTTCTTCTTGGGACTTTAAGTGAGCCAAAGAACTAATGGCATATTCATAAGCCAATCAAAATATGTCAAAGATCTCCTAAAGAAGTTCAATATTGAAGATACAGCACCTGCAAAGACTCCTATGCCAACTGGCACTAAACTTGATATAGATCTTAAAGGCAAAAAGGTAAACATCACAGCCTATAGGAGCATGGTAGGTTCACTTTTATGCATTACCACGAGTAAACCAGATATTATGTTCTCAACTTATCTCTGTGCTAGATTTCAAGCAAATCCTAGAGAATCTCATCTAGTAGTCATCAAAAGAATTTTCAAATAGCTCAAGGGAACTCCAAACGTTGACATTTGGTATCCTAAGGACTCAGATTTTGATCTTGTTGGCTATTCTGATGCTAATTATGCTGGTTGAAGAATTGACAGGAAAAGCACAACTAGAAGCTATCAATTTCTTGGCGGTAAACTAGTTTCATGGTTTAGCAAGAAACAACATTCAATTTCAACTTCCACTGCTGAGGTTAAATACTTTACAGTTGGACGTTGTTGTGCTCAAATCCTATTATGAGAAATCAACTTTTGGATTATGGCTTGACCTTAAACCAGATTCCAATTTTATGTGATAATACAAGTGTCATAGTCATTACCAACAATCATGTCCATCACTCTAGAACTAAGCACATTGACATAAGGTATCATTTTATTCGAGAGCATGTTATGAATGGTACTATTGAGTTACATTTTGTCTCTACTGACAAGCAGTTTGCTGACATTTTCACAAAACCTCTTGACAAATCAACATTTTCAAGACTCCTTAGTAAACTAGGTATGTTAAATTTTAACAACCTAGAATATGTTGCAAGATATTATAGTTGTGAACTTATCTAACTAATTTTCATCTTCTAATAATCATAGTTAGATATGTGAATCCAACTATTTTTTTTTGCAGTAAACTAAAGTTTGGCGTTTGTCTTTTTAAGTTCAGCGCTAGTCAAAACTTTAATTTGGTGCCAAGTTTGGCGAGAAATTTAAAAAAAAAAACCATTTAGTTTGCTGTGCGTTAGATTGTCATTGCTTAAGTTCAAGTCATTCTAGTTTGGTGTCTTTTTATTCTTGGCAAAGTTTGGCACTTGTGAACTGAGTTTGGCGTTAGTCAAATTCAAGTTCAGCGCTAGTGTCTTTTCTTATTTTTAGAGTTTGGCGCTATGTTAAAGTGGTACGTGTTAATTGCATCTTATTGTTTTAATGGTAAGTTTGGTAATGTTCAATTAAGTTTAGTTCAGACTTTTATTTATTGTTATAAAAATAAAATTCGAGTTTGGCACAAGTCTTGGTCACTTAAGCGCTTAACTTAATTTGATGATAAAGAATTGTACATCGAGGAGTTTGGCGCTGACAAAAGTTTGGCACAAGTCTTGATGTTTTTGTACACCAAGGAGTTTGGCACTGAGCTAGTTTGGCAGAGAGTTTGGCGGAAGGTTATTTTCAATTTAAACGGTTCCAATTCCAAAACCATCGCCAAACTCCAAGAGTATAAATAGTTACCTATGAGCCCTAACTTCATATCTCATCGTTAAATTCTAAAAATCAAAAATTCAAAGGCGCAATTTCTCTCAAACCTTCAAACATCTCCAAAGATTTCCTAACCCCTAATTCTATTTCAACAATGGCCTCTCAATTTGTCATCCAAAAGGCCAACTACTGTAGCATTTTGTCTACAATGACAATTCGTGACAGATTCAGGCCATAGGTGGATTTTCTAAATGAATAGTTTGTCGGTTATGCAATGACGACAGGTCCAAAGCTCAACAAGGGAGCACTACAACATCTCTAGACAATCGCTCACACTTCCTCCACCAAAGACGATCTCTACGTAAGGGTCACCTTTAACAACGAGGAGTACATCATCACAGATCAAACTGTGAATGAAGCCTTACACCTACTAGTCGAGAATAATGTTGATGATCCTACTACACAAGATTTGATCGCCTTCTTTCAACAGATAAATTATGCAGGTGATCTCAATCTGAGCAGAATGGAGAAGCAGTTTCTCAGGTTGGAATGAAACTTCTTCTTCGATTCTATCTCTCGAGTGTTTTCACCCAAAATCAGTGGGTGGAATGGGCTTACAAGCCTGGTGCAAACACTAGGATTTGTTGTGTCCACCAACTTGAAAATTAATTACTAGTTGAAATAATCAACAAGATGGAAGCTTGGCCAACAGGAATCCCACAAATGGGGCAATGATTAAGTGTTACTACCCTAGATTTCTAATGATGATATTTTTACATCTACGATAGACCTTACACCATTTGCCTCAAGTGAAGAAGATGAGCCCTTGCAACTACTTGGTAACATAACTACTTCTATTCTCACTAAGAAGAGGAATGAGGATATCAGACTCATTCTAACGCCACACATGGTAGGTATAATTTCTTCATCTTTACTTGTCTAACCCCCTTCTTTTTCTCAAAATGTTGGCCTAGAGGATGCAACCTCTCATTCTCTAACCCAGGCTGACCAACTCCTTCCTACTCCACCATCTACACAAATTGCTCAAAACTCAACACCCTCTAGTTTTCAAAAACCTCAGGGTTCAAAGAAAAGAAAAACCCGAACCCATAGGGTAGAAACTAGTGAGGTTGTGCAAGAGGGTAGAAAGGAAAGGGAACCCATAGTAGTTGCTCTTCCAGTTGTACCTAGGAGAAAAAGGAACAAAAAGACAACTGCTGCAAGTCATCCTGCATCCTCTCAATAGGGTATAAAGGTTAATATGGGATAAAACACATCCCTAAATGCATCTTCCTAACAAGGTGCATCTATTGATCATAGTCTCATGCTCGGGACATACTGTACAGAGTCTGTATCATCACATGTACCCACACATGTTGATGCACAAGACCAAACAGTTCACCTGAGTGAAGCGCACTTCGAGTCCTCTTTTGATGTCCCTTCTTTATTCAGAGGGAACAACCAACACTCTTTTGATGTTCCTCATCAATGAGGCTAATGCTAAAGCAGAAGCTCCTGCTTCAACATCAGTCCTCCATACCTTTACTACACTTTCTCCAAACTCTACATTTTTTAATGAAATAGAGATTGTGTATGAAGAGCCTCTTCCTAGGGAGTTCCCTGGTTCTTCTCTTGTTCAAGAAGACCATGTTAGGGTGAGTGAGCCTGAGGGGAAAATGTTGAGAAAAAAATAGAAATAAACAATGAGAGTCATACCTTGAGCATGGAAAAAGGACAGAGGGTTGAGCATTCCCCTAAGAGCAGACAAAGTGTGCCAATAAGGCCGTTAATAGAATATGAGGGTAGAGCTTATGAGATTAGTCTAAAAAACAATGAGAGTGTAAGGCTTCAAATGCCACCATCCACCTCTATAACAATAATGAGGAGTGCAGCCAGGTTTTCTTCCTCAGATGATCTGATCACCAAACTGCAAGCCATGGAGGACAACCTAAGCAACATGAAGGTTGATCTCATAGGCGACTGGGTGCTCAAGTATCAAGTCATTTCACCATCATTAGTGTCAAAACTCAAGTAGATGACTTGACACTTCAGTTCTAGGCCCATGCCAGCCTCCTTAAAGGTCAAACACACTCCATAGCTGAAAACATCAAAGACCTAAATGCACTGCGACATAAGGTGCAGGATGGCAGGGATGAGGTGATAGAAACCAAAGCAGGGATCAAAGCCATCCTGGCATTGCTATCATAGAGCAACCTTGTTGTTACTCCTGGTGTTGGTGTTGTTGTTGCTACTGGCGCTGGACCTTCCCACCTCAGGTCTTCCCTTCTAACAGTGAATGATAACTTAACTAAGGGGGAGAAAGAGGATGAAGAAGACAAAGTCAGTCGCCAAACTCTGAATTGAGAGCCAAGGACTACTGGTACATGGGAGTTGACAGCCCTCAAGAGACACCTTCACAAGGGGAGGGTCTTGAGTGCATTGATGATGCTTCCTCCCATGGAGCCATGAACGAGACAACATCTACAACGGGGACATCTAGGAATGATAAGGAGGGAGAGAGTGATGAAGGATCTTTAACCACACCACAAGCCAAAAGATTCAAGAAAAGGGTAGGTGTGAGTAAAGGAAACTTTAAGCAAGCTATGAGGCAAAAGCTTTACTGCAGCAACAAGAAACAACTTGCCCAACCTACAACACTTGTCAGTCCAATCTCATCCGAGAAGCCTGATCAAGACACATTCAACAAGGAGGATGCTAACAGGGTCATGGATATCAAGTTTGTATGGAAAGAGTCAAGGGTGGTGAAGGCAACTCAACTTATGTATAACAATGGAGTCACAAAGACAATATTAATGAAGGAGCTCATCACTAAATATAATACAAATGTCCATATCCTAAGAAGGCTAGTTGTTCTTATCAGAGATTCAAATTCTCATTCTAAACTGATAAAAACAACAATAATTCAAAGATAAAGTAAATCATTGATGAGCTTCCTCAGATCAACAAGAAAAATGCTGAGTTTGCAGAAAACCAAAAAAAGGCTATCGAGGAAGAGGATCAAGGAGAGAAGGTTGCATAAGAAAAAGCTACGAAGAGTGCAAAGTTCACAAACTAGCCTGAGAGGACATTCTACAATCCATACAGGGTGATTTATATTGAAAGTGATGGAAGTCAGATTGAGTACAGGGTTGGTAGTATGTTAGACATGCCTTCCTAGTTTATTCAGAATATCATAGATCAACTGAGAGATTGCCTAAATATAGAAGATCAACTAGCAATAGAGACTCTTCAGAGGATTTATGATATAAAGAAGGCACCAGAGAAGAACCGAAAAAGAATACTATTCAATCCAATCAGACTAAACTACTATGACTGAAATGATAGGAACCTTCTTTTTGGCTTTCCCGAATTCAGTGTTGTGAGACCAAATACATTTAGAAACATGATTGATTTCCTTCAAGATCCTCAAGGTTTTCATGAAAAGAATATTCTTTTTGGCTTTCCCGAACTCAGTGTTGTGGGACCAAATACATTCAGAAACATGATTAATTTCCTTCAAGATCCTCAAGGTTTTCATGAAAAGAATATGCTGGAAGTATTACAGCAAAAACTTTTCAAGAAAGAATCTACCCAGCAAGGCCAAACATCCAAGTAAACTATTGGTTATCAGCTCAGTCTAAAGGAACATTTACTTGTGATTGTTGAAAGAACCTACTTAAAAAATTGTATCATTTTATTCAGTAACGCAAATTTGTACAAAGCTTTGTAAACTTTTGTCTTCATTAGATTAGTTAAGTTATCATTCATAGAATTTGTATTTATGTGTATAAAAATAAATAGGGGAGATTGTTGGGTCTAGGTGATTGCCTATAGGATTAGATAACTTAACTTAATAATCCTTGTAAAATTTGGAAACAAAGCTATGCAATTGCTTTGTCATTGAAGTTGAAGACCAAGCGAAAAAGAGTTAGAATTCTTCAATGATTTTCAAGAATTACTGTCGCCAAAGTCAGTTTGGCTGTCGCCAAAGACAATTTGGCTGTCGCGAAACTCTGGGCAAAATACTTCAACACCAAAGTCATTTGACTATCACCAAAGTCAAATGACTACAGCCAAAATCATCGGGAACTTCTCTATCGCTGAAGTCAAGTAAAAGCCTAAAGATTACTCATCGCCAAAGTCATTGGGTAATTTACACTAATGCCAAAGTACTCGACGTCAGGGGATAAAATGGTCATCGCCAAAGTACTCGACGTCAGGGGACAAAAAGGCTATCGCCAAAGTACTCGACATTAGGGGATAAAATAGTCATCGCCAAAGTACTCGGCGTCAGGGGATAAAAAGGCTATCACCAAAGTGCTCGATATCAGTAGACAAAAGCCTAACGCCAAAGTTTGGTTAAAAGACTTAGTGCCAAAGTGAATACCGTCAAAGAATAACGAACTCAGCACCAAAGTCTGCTCTTGACCATCACCAAAGTCCACCAATCCAGCTACTTTTCTATTCCTAACAAGTTTGCAACACAAAAGGCAAGAAAGAAAGATTGAACAGTTTTGAAGAAAAGCTATAATCGACGAAAAATAATCTTTTCATATCTTTATTGCAACAAATCTTGATTATGTATTCTTGCACGCTTCAATGTAAAAAAAAGAGTGTTGAACATGAAATATGTCTATAAATAGACAGTCTCTTTCTATCAAAAATACAGAGAACAGAGATACAAGATACATAGTTTTTCTCTCTTGTAACAGAAACTGAAACTCTTGTTTCAGAAATGGAAACTGATTGAAAAATCAGGTTGTAACAAAATCTAAAGATTAATAAACTTTATTAGTCTTACAATTTATGTGTTGTTTTTCTCTGTTATATTCTTTTTCCTTAATATACAAAAACTACAACAGAATACAATACTTGTTCATTTCTTTTGTTTGTTATTTGTAAAAAGTTTGAAAAGTTAAGAATATTATATTCAACTCCCCTTCTACAATACTTATATGGGAAAATAACTGTATTGAAACCATATCAAATTAAATTGGCTCAAACAATAATATAAGTAAATTAAATTATCTAATTTCATTCTTGATTGTTGCTTCTTAGGATATATTTGATAACAACTTAATGGACTTAATGACTACTTAATGGAATGAATAAGTCATTAAGTTTGTTTAATTTGAATATTAATCGAGGTGAATCTTGTTGAACATAGTTAACCGAATTAGTCAATTTTTCTTGTTGGTTCGGTAAGCAAATAACTATCACATGTTTTCAAAGGCCTTGACTCCAAGCAAACTATATCAAGTTGTAACTTTCTATATATAATTAGAGAAAAAGATAAATATGTGACTGTTGAATAAGCAATCACTATTTTCTTTTATTAGAGTAGTTGTGTTGATCCCTACCACTTCCTATATTTATTAAATTCTCCTCCTTCATGTATATTAGTAATCCCCCTCCTATCGTCAGCAGGTTGTGGTGATCCCTACCACTTCCTATATCTATTAAAATTCTCTCTCATGTATACCATTTTAATTATATATATAAAATGTCACTTATTATAAAATTGAGGGAATATAAAATATTATTACACTTTTTCTAAGGGCCAGAGTGTAACATTTAAGGGCCGTTTGAAAACTTCTTCATTTTCATTTTTTTGTTTTCAAAATAACAAAAAAGAAAAGTGTTTTCTTTTTTATTTTTTTGAAAACAAATAGGCGTTTGGTTGGAATTTTCTATTTTCAAAAATTTTGAAAACTAAAAATGAAGATGTGTTTGGTTGGAACAATTTTTGTTCATTTATACCATTTATTTTTAAAATAATGTATAATTTGTTGGAAAAAACTTAGTACCACAGCACAATTAAAGCATATATATACATATACAAACAAGACTTTGATTTCTAAAATCAAACAAATAGAAAATTGGAAAAACAACCAAAACAATTATCTGTCGATGACCAATATCATCCGATAGATAAAATATCTGCAATATCATCTGATGGACAAAATTATCTATGACCAAAATATCACCCGATAGGAATATTATCACCCGATGACTAGTATCACACGATGGACAAATTATTTGCTGATGATTAGTATCACCCGATGGACAAATTATCTATTAATGATCAAATATCATTTGATAGCAAATTTCATCTGTAGATGATACATCAGTAGATAATTCCATCGGTGACTAATTTACTGTCAATGCCATTAACAAACAAATTAAATACATATTGTTAGTTCAAATTGACCTTTAAAAACACACTTAGCAATATTATAAATTTTTTCATTACAAGGAGACATGAAAATTAGTTGTAACTTCTATTGTAACTAAACTATTATTAGAAAAACAAAGATGCTTTATTGAATTGGCAATATTATTTGTATTAGTAATATTTTTTATATTCACTACTCATCTGCTGAAAAGTAAAATATAAAAGTTTGTAGAGAAGTCATTGGACATCCATATACGTGTTCAGCTGCAACATAAAACTTGCTAAATGTATCTGCCTACCTCTGTTTCATCTTTACATTTTCAGACATGTCTAATGCAATATTGAATTAAACTGATGATGGGGTCCTGTTTGTTGCTAATAAATAATCGTTCAGGTAATCTATTGAATTGTCAATCTTATTTTTGTATGAAAAAAATATTAATATCTATTGTAGAGAACAGAGAAGATAAAACATATCTGGATACCACCGTATGAGTCGAACCCTCAAGATTAGAATGGAAGTGAAGATTGATGTTGTATTATTCTTGCAGAGAAGGGAAAGTATATATATGGTTGCAAGTCATATTATTCTACTGGATAAGAGAAAATAGTATGCATAAATTCCC
>CM025785.1:21966516-21987160 GCA_014636745.2 Centella asiatica
AAAAAAAAAAAAAAAAAAAAAAAAAAAAAAAAAAAAAAAAATATTTAACTTGAATGCTGTAACCCTCCAATCTAAAAAAATGAAAATGTTTGCCCAAAATCTGGTGTAGCAAAGATTTGATGAATGGATAGCCTCTTTTCATTTCGTAAAAATGAAAACAAATATTACTTTTTTGTGTTTTTATTTTTGAATTCTAAAATGAAAACATTTTCATTTTTTTAGAAACAAAAATAATATCAAACAATTTAAATATTGTGTTTGTTTTCGAAAACTAAAACAAAAATGGAAAAACAAAAATAAATAAGACTTCAAAGGGCCTCAAAATTTGAAACCGAAACTTTCTTTTAACAAAAAAGATGATATGACTATTAACCAACGAATTGAGCATATTATATACGGAGTATATCATTTAATCGTCCTTGTTTGGGAGGGACATTATCATTTCATCGTCGTTGGTCTATAGATATATTTACCCTACTTTAGAAAAACTAAAAGACAAACGGAGTACATATTATCCAAACCAAGTAATCCCATGCATTAGCGGGTTTAGCATTGAGTTTATCCATGTAAATTTTTTTGAGAAATGTTAATTCCAACTCCTCATTTTTCAATTTCTCATCACTATGCCCTGCTATAAATTACCATAAACGGAATTAGTTTATTCGTTTTGAAAAAAGAGTTACATTTAAAAATTATATTTATTTCACAAAAATGTTACATTTGTATTTTTTTATTATAATAATATTTGTTAAATATTTTCATTATAATTTTTTTATCTTATCACTAAACATTTATAACAAATTTTATAGAAAAATATATTATTTAAATATGTAATTTCAATTAAATATGTAATATTAATCTGAATCAAAAACTTAAATATAACTTTTTGATACGAAACAGAGGAAGTATATATTATATTATTTGAAAATGTTTTCCTACAAAATATGCTCCCTCGTCGAGCCAAATAAACGATAAGTTAGAAAAAGGAAATAGTATTTTCAAACCTTGTGCTGCATAGTTTAGTGAAATACTTTTGCATCATATCTGAAACAAAAAATAGTTTATGATACAGTACAAATATTCAATTGTGTTGTGTAACTAAATATCACCTCAATAAAATCGTGATATACACCGTATGTTAATGTATATTCTCTCAATTTTTTTAAAAAGTTACTCCATATATTTGAATTCTTTATTAATATTTCACATTTGATTAAGAATTATATACTAAAATAAATTTTTTATGTAAAATTTATTATAAATATTTAATTAACGGTAAATATTAGGAGGAAAAAAAACAGAGAAAGAAAGAGAATAAACGGGCTAGCCCGCGGAGGTCCAAGTAAGCCCATAACGGGCAGCTAACGAACTTGAGCTGCATCAACAAATAAAGTTCACCACCAAAATTGACCCGTGAAATTTAAGAGCACAGTTCATCCAATTACCACTAAAACCCCAATTTCAGGAGAAAAGCCTGATTTTAGGGCTTTTTCTGCACCAGACGGTCCAATACCCAGTAAGTATACATTTCAAGATCATCGCCGGAGATTTTCTCGCCGGAACCCTCATCGCCATCTCCCACAACACGGCTTCTCTATCTCTCCAGTAAATGTCTCTCACACGCTCCTTATAAGTGACTTTTCGGTTACATGTCATGACCCTGTGTTTTGTGTTTCAGCAGGTGATTAGGGCGGAAATTTAAGGGAATGGTGAGAGCTGTGAAGAGTCACCACGAAGAGGAAGAAGATGACGACGACGACTTCATTTCAAGGACCACTGATGGCACTTCTCAAAAAGGTTTTCCTTTTTCTAAGCATACGTTGTGGTGTTGTTTGCATATGTACGTAACACTCATTTCTGTTGTATCATGTGAATTTTTTTTTTTTTTAAATGTAGAAGTGAAGAGTGGTGGCGATAGGAAGACAAATTCTAATCGGTCGAAACATTCGGAGACAGAGCAGCGTAGAAGGAGCAAGATTAATGAAAGGCAAGCTTCAATATGTAGATTACCGGTTGTTTTTGCTTGTATTAGTAGTTTGGATATAGAGTATAATTTGGAGACCATATATATTTTTAAAATTTAAATTTGTGGTGTTTAAGTTGATAAAATGGTTTCTGCCTGAAGGGCTAAAGAAGGTATTGTTTTTCAATCCAAGGTGTTATTGTTATGGAATGTTAATTTTACCTATATTATATTTCCACATCACATGGTCTATAGAAATTTGAAAAAGTTCATAGAACATGCATATCTTTGGGAGCTTTTGGCATGAGTTTCAATTTGTGAAGGTATGTTTGGCTGCAAGGAAATGGAACCATATACGTCCTACTTTTGGTAATAGTCGAACCTTAACGAATAATATGCCAGCTGGGCTAATGTGAATTAAGTTTTATTTATCGAAGTTGGTTTGGGGACAATGTTTAGGCTTCCATGCATGATGCCTGGCTGCCTGGAGAATGGGTTTGTAATTCGTGGATAAATAAGGAAGTGAACACAGACTTAACACATAAAATTTTGAACTATACCTTTCTTGTTTACTCATCTTTTTCTTTTTCTCCCTTAAATTGGAACACATTATTTTCTTTTAGCATTTTATAATATGAATTTGTTGTGAAGGGAGATACACTGCATTGTCAAATTCCTTTCCTCCAGTATGCTGATTTCTTAAGAAATGGGTAAAGAAGTGTTCTGATGCCCCCAAAAAAATGCTAAACAAAATATGGAGTATGAACGCATTTCATTATTAGGGATCATGAAAGTCCTACTTATGCTTTGTGAGCAAAGTGACTAAACTACAACCGGTAATGATACTCAGCTCTGGTGTCTTTATTGTTTTACTCGATAATGAGAGTATTAGAACTCATCTCTTAGTATACACTATTCCCCCAAGGATTGAGTGGTTGTGTTGCTTGAGAAATTGGAAAGATCATAGAGGAGGATGTCAATTTGTGCACGAAAAAAAGACTTTTGACGCACATAATCTGAAATTCGAGTTCGACTGTGTAAAGCATGATATTGAACACCCAACAACAGGGACAGATCAAAGCTTTAATTTAGACTTTGATTTGAGTTTCTTTGTGATGAGTGAATGTAAATTAGGTGATTGAGAAGTAAAAACAGAATATGATCAATTTGGAGTGCAATCAATCTTGGCCCTCAGGAAGATCTTTCCCCTAGTTAGTATTTGAACATACTTCGCTGCTCATCTCTTAGTGGGCTTTTCAATAAACCAAACTTCTGTGAATTGTGGTGTCCATATGCATAACTGGGTATGTTCATGGAGCATATTATTTACATGTTTATGCAGGTTTCAGATTTTAAGAGATCTCATACCTGAAAATGATCAGAAGAGAGATAAGGCGTCATTCTTGTTGGAGGTCAGGAGTCTAAGCTGCTGTTGCTATTGTTTTAGTTATCATATTTTCTGTGTCCCTAAAAAATGTCATAAGTTAATTTTATATTTTCAAAAAGACTGCATTAGTTATTTCAAAATGAATTTATTTGTCCCAATTTTCTTTTTTCAGGATATTATATACTTCTTGTATGTGTCTAGATATGTACATAGTATATTCTATAGGGAGATAATTCATGGCCGAGGGCTACAAATTTTTCCTCTCTGTAAGAGGTAACATGTTAGTTCGGACGCACATTAACCATGGATCATTTCCTATATATAGGGATTCCGCCAAACTAACATGTCTGCCCTTGTAGAGGTGGAGGACTTTTCTAGAAAAAAACTGTCCGCCATTATAAGGGGCGGACGTGTTAGTTCAGACGAATGCTAGCCATGGATCAATTTCGATATAATGCACACACACAGAGAGGAAATTTTAGAATAGCTACCTTATCTTTTTGCATGTGCGATTGTTTATTGTTACCTAAATTATTGACATTTACATTTTATGCAGGTCATACAGTACATACAATTTTTACAGGAGAAGGTACAGATGTATGAGGGAACGTACCAGGGTTGGAACTTGGAGCCCTCAAAGTTGATTCCATGGGTAATATTTTTTTGTTTTTCAATTGATTTTCAATTGCTATGTTTCTTCCATTAGTTTGACCACGTGGGTATGTGTTGTAGTGTAGAATTTCAGATTTTTCTCATATATGTCTATGTTATCTTATGCATGGTATTTCTGATGTCTAATTAGAGGGGCTCTTGATTTGATAAGCAGCAAAATGTTATATTTTCTGCCGAGAAACTTCCGACCATTTTTTTGGTGCGAGGAGGATAGGGGTGAGCGCGAGGTGTTGCATTTAGGGTGGCTGGTTGAAAGGGCAATCTTACAATACATTGTATGTGCTCCATTCATAACAATGTTTTGAGTCCCTTTTTTATATAAAAAGAAGATTACATCTTTTCATCTGCTTGGCCTTTACCTTCTAGAATCCATCTCTGCCATCAGTTCTCCTCTCTCACCCACCTACCAGGTCACCCCGGCACTGTCTCCCTTGTACCTATCCTCGGCCATCATCATGATAATTGTCATTGGCAGCTAACATCCACCATCACCATCTATTACACCACTAATGTCCATGACGTAGGTCCATAGCAGCCCCATTACTGTCACCACAACAAACTACAGCTGCCACTGCCTCCACCTGCCACAAGCACAACATAAGAAGCATGGGATTTGGGTGTGGGGAATTGGGTTCACCATACGGGGATTCGTTGGTTCAAGAATTTTCAAATTTTGGTGATTCGGGGATACGATGCATATATTTATTGTAAAAACTATTTATATATATATTAGATAAATCCTTTACAAACACTTAATATTTCAAATTTTAGATAAGAATATATCTACTAATCGATAAATGTAATCAGTTTATCTCAGCTATATGCAATAAGAAAACTGTTAAATCAATTAATTAATAAAGCAGTAACTATCATATTAGTAAC
Organism: Centella asiatica; assembly: GCA_014636745.2. Lineage (NCBI taxonomy): Eukaryota > Viridiplantae > Streptophyta > Magnoliopsida > Apiales > Apiaceae > Centella > Centella asiatica. The sequence goes on from CM025785.1 coordinate 21,971,421, forward strand.
CGCAGCCCATAAATAGGTAATTTCATAATACATTTTCCACCAAGAGTCCCAAGTACGTAGCAGGTCCAACTGGGTACAGCCCAAATAGAGTTGAGAAGAGACAAGACCAATCCTGAGACTGAGCAGAAAAGAACGAGTTGAAAAAAGACAATCAAAGACGAAGAGGAGAAACAGAAAGAGAGGAGAAGAGGTAGTAGAAGAAGACGACATCTTACTTGAAGGAGAAGACCTACCTGGCTACCCAACGATGAAAGATGAAGAAGACTTACCCAAAGATGGAATATGACGATGATCGCGTCTGGGTACCAAGTTAGATCAAGTGGGAGGTTAGGGCTTCTTTGTGTGTCTGTTAATTAGGGCTTCTCTTTCTACTCCTTTCTTCTTTTTTCCTTAAAAAAATTACGATTAATGCCCCTGAAGAATCACAAAGTCGCACCAGTTCGCGAACGCTGGTCTGCTGAATTGAATCTCATGCCTAATTTAGGTCAATGATTTGTGAGTTCTTCATTGACTGAATCACACAGGTGAATCACGGAGAATCCTGGCGAACCCGCATCACAGCCGCACCACTTCGGCAGTTCGTTACCTACCAGGAAAATCCCTGCTTCCTAGAGCAGAGCCACTCTACATCTATATAATAATGAAGAAAGAAAACAAATGTCTAGGATAAGAGAGGGAAAACAATTACTGATATTTTGGCCTTTAAAAGCATCGTGTGATGTATGCGTAGGGCCATGAATTGTTATTGTTACACCTGGAGTCTAGACTACTAGTACATTGTGGTCATGAGATGTGTCCTTGTTTTGTAATTTGAACTTGTTCATCATTAGATATGCTGATGCAGGATATTCAAAGCCTGTGCTGCAATTTCTTGTTCTGCTTGTTTGTGTTTCTGCTTTTTTTGTTCTTTTGGAAATTTGAGGTTGCATTCAAGTTCATGTCGAGCTACATTATGTTTCAGAGTAAATGAAAGTCTGTTTATGTAGGTTTTTTGTGTTCTGGTTTTCTTGCACACTCACCGTGTTATATGCTTGTAGGTGTGAACAAAAGCTTATAAATTCCAGACATATGCCTCACTCCTTCCTCTTGCTCTTATTTGGACTTCTTAGCATTCTCACCTTCTCAGATTTATAAGTGTCAATTTCAAATTTCAAAGTTTAGATTCAGAAGCTTTCTTGTTTCCTCTAACCCAAAATCTTCTTGTTACCATGACAATGTCACAACTCTGGTCCTGGGTGTATTGCACTCATTTGTTTAATGACATGTGCAAAGTCCACTTAGTTAGCTGCTTTTGTATAGTCAAAAGTTTGATTCATTATTTTTCCTTCTCTTTCCAGCTTTAATACTGTTGTCCCTTAAAATGATGGCTTTATATCTTTCTTTTATTGAAGAATTTCACGTTGTAATATATTGAGCAGAAATCTTGGAAAGATAATCCTTGGTTAAATTATATAATGTTTCTTTCGTTGTATTTTATAAAAATTCTTTTTATGTTTGTGGGCTTTTTTAAAATGTTAGATGCTACGCAAACATAATATCATCTCCCAATTTCTTTGCAAACAGAGGAATAATTGTGGAGCTGTTGAAAGCTTTACTGATCAATCTCAACTCTTGAGGAATGGCTCTGTTCATGATGGAAATATAGTAGTCACTCCAGCAGTAATGACTAATGCACAAAACTCTATAGAATCTAACTTTGGTGTTGAAGCTGCGTATAAAGCACCAGATCATGGGACAGCAATCCAAACGATTCCCCTCAATATACCATCCACGACAAATATGTTTGATCGTTTGGTAGTCCAACCTCATGGATCTCTTTCTGATGGTGAGCACTTGGCATCCCATTCACAATCCTCACCTTGGCATGCTAGACCATGCACAACCGAATGTGCAACTACAAGCTATACTCCAAACGAGCAAGATGGAAATATAGAAGCCATTTCTGACGCATGCTCCCAAGGGTTAGTATCTGCATTAAGTCTGTTATATGCCATAGTCAAATCCAGTAAATTGCTACCTTCTCACATAGGCGAGGCCTCTCCTAAAGTCCTTTATTACATATTTGTTTCTCTTTGTAGTATTAATGTAGAGCTGTTGTCATGAGTAATATATTTACTCATGCTTTCTTATATGTAAGGCCTGTCCGTTTCCCAGAATTTATAGATAGCTACAGGCATGCTTACTTATATTTAGGAAGTGCTCTAAGGTGTTCTTGTTATTGTCAAATAGATGTTCGGATGTTAAGGCTTCTTCTACAAAATGATATTCACAATTTCATGCATCCTTTTTAAGCCAAGGCCTGATTATATTTTTGTAGTGGTAAAAGTGTATGACCTGTTGATGTACTGATAAGGATGCTCTAGAGTTTTAGTATTGAATGATAGTTTGAGTTGGTTTCAGCAGTGAATTAAATAATATTGTGAAACCATTTTCCAGTAAAGGTTTATTCAAAGTTCATTTTTGCACTCTGTAGTTGTCAGCAATAAGATGAGATTCAACTCATCTTTAATCTACATTTTTGTGCTTTTTACCGTTTCACAACTTCATTAGTAAAAAATGCTTATTGAAATAGTTTCACTCATTATCTTAGCAACTGTCCGACAGGCTCATGTGTTCAGGACACTAATTTACTGCATAAGTGTCAGTGTGTCATTGTACTGAGTTAGGTTGTTGCATAACAGGTTGTTGAATACCCTAACTCATGCGCTGGAAACTTCAGGAGTGGATTTATCACAGACGAGCATCTCCGTTCAACTTGATATAGCAAAACGTACTGATAGTGGAATGACATCTATGACTAACTGTACAAAGGTCTAAATTCGTTTTTAGATACTTGATTTTCAAGCTGAATTGCCTTTTCTTTTCCTCATCACTTTCTTATTGTGTATTCTTCGGTGGATATCATAGTCACTTCATATTATTAGGCCTTCTGCTTAACTTTTGAGGTTTGTCTTAAGTGGAAAGCTTTTGCCGAATTATAGTTAAAGATGATAATGGAATGAATAATTGAAGAAAATTTGTGTGCGAAATAAAAATATTGCATGCTTTTGGTTTTGTCTTTGCACCTAACAACCAAGAAATTCTGACACATCTAATGTACTACTGATTTGCAGATGATTTCCTTTATGAGAAACCTTTTGGTTCTACCAAATTTTCTCTGTATATGTACCTCCATCGTCTCTTATAATTTTGAATTCCAAAATATAATGCAAAATTTTAAATTTAACAAAGTTGCATAAATTGTTAATTTACTTGTGATTTTTTTCATATGGACCTTTCAGGATCATAAGAACGCAACTCCTATTAATCAAGCAATATCACATTATGGAGTCGGGAGTAGTTGTGAGGATTCTGATCAAGCCCACAAAAGGCTAAGAACAGAACAGAGATAGTAATGACAATTATTAACCCCCAACCTTACTATATTGTTCCCATCTTTTTCTTAATTATGTTCATTGCTTGATCGTTCTTTTTTGGCGGGAGGGTGTGGAATTCCGGGCATTTATGCGTTAATGCTGGACCAACTGTACATGTCTATGCTAGCTAGTAGCTACATACCTGAATTCCAATAAACTCCATCGAACTCTCTTTGTGTGCGAGTGAGTTTGTCATCATGGTGTTGTGTTTTTATTTTTCAGTTTTAGACCTCTAGGGTATTTTTTTTAAATAATAATTTTTAAATTTATTTTTTAAGGTTGGGTTTTGGTTGTGGGAGTGGGAGGTTGGAAAGTGAGAATTTGAATACCGTGTTTCAGTAGTTGTGAAGTGGCTATTTGTTTTATTTGTTAATTCTCAACATGGTGTTTACCATGCACAGCTCGATTGGTACTGAGAATATTTTGGGGGCACAATCAAGTCAATATAGTCGTGGGTCATTGATGGTTGCCTGCCTGCCGCCTTCGATCACAGTTTTGAGAGCCTAACTAGACAAAATATATCCAGGTAGTTTATTTTTTCATTGGATAAAACAACGTAATTTTGTCTGGGTAGTTTGACAGATATGTAGAGCATTACTACTATCAACTTGCGTACGCAGCATATGCCCTTTGCCAAGTCATGGCTAGTATATGATGATTGTTTGCAAGTCCACAGGGGCAAACGTATTTCTATTTCTCTCTTAGTATAATATATATGTAGGGAGAACAAAATGTTTGATAATAAATTACCGACTTTACATGTTTATTTTTGTGTGCGGGCGCTATAAAGGTCAATGGGTATGTCCTGTAATTATATATCCGAAATGTTTGAGAAACTGTTAATATGATGGATGGACAGCCAAAAATAGAGCGGTATGCTCTTTATATTATGGTGATGAAGATGCACGTGGTTTGTGTAATATCTAAAATTATTAAAATTTTAACGAACATTTTAGGTTGTAAACTTTAGAAATTTGTATAGATGCCTTTATTTTTGTTCAGAAATTTTAACAGGAAAAGTATCTTAATTATTTAATTTTTTTAAAAATTTGATTTGGGTGGTGGGTTGGGGGAAACGGGGATGGAAGGTGAAGGGGTCGACGCCAGATATTTTATACTACTAGCCACTAGGTGTATAAAATCGACGACTGATTGTGGCCTGGGGGATAGTGAGGAATTCTATCTTAAAATCTCATAATTCGGCCGCGGATTGTTTAGTTTAGGTCTAGATACTGTGCACCATATATGTATGCCAGAGTATTTAGGAGTCACATATTCCTTTTTGATATCACCCATGCATGTAGAATCAGCTTATGGGAATATGTGATTCCCAAATACTCTAGCATAGACTGCTTTATATTTACATAATAATGTCATTTTATTTTATGCTGGCAGTCTATGGATTACAGCCTGGAATCTGGTATTTTGATGATGAAATGCTCTTCTAAACAATGTTAACAGGATTATTAACTAAAAAACAAGATGCATCAACATTATCCTTTTACACGTCCCAGATTATTATTATTAAAGCATTAGAGTATTATTAAGAGAATGACAACGACGCATACCTTATATGTGGGAAAGGGAATATACGATACGGCGAGTTTTCAATCAAACTTCGCTGTAGGTTATTAATTTATTATTAGTAATAATACAACCTTGTGGATGAGATATACATAAAAGAACAAGTGAATTTTTTTGAAACCAGAGTAAGTTTGTATCATTGAAATTGTTTTCAGTACATCTGTCAAGGGGTTCCACTTCATTTAGTCATCCTCCATAAGTTATTTATTAATATTTTCTTTTGATAACTATAACGATCCTCCATATGTAACCCAAAAAAAAGAAAAAAATGATCTCAAAACGATCTCCCATAATGATGTATGCAACAAAGAACTAAATCTTCATACATGCTAGGGTTATGTAGATTAAATATTGTAAACATTAGTGGAAATATCAAAGTTGGTAGCTAAACTAGTAGCTTCTCTGGGAAAAAAATATGTGACCACAGTATTAGAAAATTGGTGTACACCATTCCATAAAAATCTTGAACTAATAAAGTTGCTATTTCCATCTTGTTTACATTGAATGTCTTCAAATGATGGGGTGCTCTTTTCTCTGTACATTAATCTGATTGTCAAAAGAAGTAACGAAGATCAGTGTATGTAAATATGGTCCATGTGCTTCAATTGCTCGTCCACTCCACTTCTAAAGCCTACATGCAGACGACCAGAGGGCTTCCTGTGGATATAAGTGTACACGAGGAGTGTATGTTCAAAAATAGCCATGTATATCACCAGAGAAAATCATTCAAGTGTATATTGTTCAACCAAGGGCTGAAAACACTCATGTGGATTGGCATAGAAATAGTCTTCTTCCTTTGGTCTATCTGGGATTACTAATCGCTGTTTGGCACTCCCCATCCGATCTGCATGAGATTCCTTCACCATGGAAGAGAAGTCATCCCAGCTTAACAATCCGCCATGATAACGATCAATCAAATCTACTAGAAGCTTTCTGTTCAATGAGATGGTCTTCTTGAATCCTAAGTATCTGCAATATTTAAGATAAGCATGCTAGATTGATCAAACTCTATGGCAATATGCTCTTAAATGATTAGATAAAATGCATCGGAAGTTGGAGAGAAGCATGTAATTTCCTAGTTTTTCAGCTGTAAAATTTGACATGCCAATTAGAAAACTGTGCACCGTACTACTGACTGTTCCAGGTAGACTTGAGAGCTAAACATGTATTAAGTCTAAGAGCAGTGAAAGAGAAGACAATCAATAGCGAGGAATTTATTGCTCATAGGGCTACCATAATCACGAAAACTACCGAGTATGAATCCTCTGATCTAAGGTATGATAGCAGAAATCGTTCATTATCAAGTGGAATAATTTACACACCTTTATACTCTTATGAGCAAATAAGTGAAAGGGAACGAGACAGATTTAGCAAAAATTCTAAGCCAATTAATACAAATAAGTACCTGCGATGACCTTCAACAACTTTAGCCATGTTTCCATCATATGTTGGTACAAATATGTCACTCTGCAAGGACACAAGATAATCTAGTGCAGCCATTTGGGATGAGTGGTTCTGGAAATACCTCAAATCTGAAGGATCCAACAGGTTCTCCTTTCTGACCTGTTCACAGAATCAAAGCAGACGGTTACAAAACTTTTGAACATTAATGAATCAGATCGTCTGTGTGCATGTGCGTGTGTGCGCTTTTTTTAACATGGAAAGATCACATCTCTGATCACTGACCAAATTTGGAAATGCAGCAGCCAAACTTGCCATTCTGCGAGCTCCACCATAAATTTCTCCAGCAGCTATATATATTTGAACATCGCGATTGATGCCCAATGCAGTTAATACTTGAGCAGTTTCTTCAGGTGTCAGAGGGCATAAACCTTCTCGCCTTTTGAAGTCTGAATCTATAACCTTTTCCTTCCACCAGGGATAAGCATATCTAGTGATGCACATTTCAATCATATTAGCAAGAGAATCCTAATAGGTTACGATGATGGTCTAACTTGTTATTATTTCAATTAAAAAATAAACAGTACCTCATTCGTGTTAGGTGTTCCACCTCTTCGTTGTTGCAGCCGTGGCTGCAGCCGGAGAAAGCCAACATATCCATTTCATATCTTAGATGGAGGACGACAAAAGGGCCATTTTGCCTCAAGATGCTGACTACCTTCCTACCTAGGGTTTCTATTTGAGAAGTGAATTTCAGAGCACTAAAATTTACTCTGCAACGCAGCTTCTGTATCTCCAGAGGTAACCCATTGTTAGCAAGTCGAGCATCGGTTCTATTTAAATGAACAACTTTATATTTTTGTAGTAGTGGAAGAATCTGTTTACAAAAATTAGATCGTTAGGTTACAGTTGTACCTTGCACGATAGGTGGACATGTAGAATAGAATGCAACTGTTAGAATGAATAGCAAACTAACCTGATTATGATAGTAGGAAATGTCCGACCAACTAATAGGCGGCAATGAGTGATATAGTCCAAGCTCAACTCTTCTCTTAAGCCGTGGTGGCAGTTCCTTCAAAATTCGCACCTCATCTCTCAAGGATGCAATAAAATGATCAACATCAAATATGTCCTTAAACTCACTGCAACAATGACAGAAAATTTTAGCAAATTCAAAACCATATACAAAATGTGTGACACTAAAGATTATACATTTTCACAGCTACGTTCGATTTAGATGGATCAAAAGATACTGAACCCACCTTGGATCTGCCCAAAATGAAGTTTTATCCAGTTCTGGCACAATAAGTGTGACATTCAGATGTCTTGCAACAGCAACCATGTCACAAATCTGTGAAACAAATTCACATCAACTAAATTATGGAGCCTAATTGAAGAAGCAAAATTAATGAAAGTATGAAAATAATTAAAGAAAGCAGGACAACTCACGGCTCCTCGCATTTGATTGAGTCCTCCATTGCAAGAAACCAAAAGATAGCCATTGTTCTTATAAACCCCTGAAACAAACAGCTATATAATTGAGGTGTACAAAGGAATTGGGCGCACCAACAACCATTTTTCAGTTAGTATGATATAAAAGAAAAGCACCAACAAAAAAATTATGAAAATATGCATAGCATTTGCATAAGAGAAATGCACCAGCAGGTAGGTAAAAACGAACATAGCCTCATTCTCGGCAGAAAAAGAGTTGAAACATTGAGCAAAACTCAAGGACAGAAAGTATGATCCAAGTAATCTACAAATTTTAATGAACCAATTTCGAAATGAAATCCTTACAATATTTAGGTCTTAACAAATTAAAAAAAGACACCAACAGCCAAAATACTAGATAGAAGTATTCTAAGTTATACAAGTAAATTCAACTACCAGCAAAGGCAAGTAACAAGCATCTAACTCACTCTTGGGAGGCTGAAAAACCTTGGGCTGAGCATCAGACAGGTTGACCTCAGTAAACATACATGAAGGCCAACTCTTCAACAACCTTGGACCCCAAACTTCACCCATTGTCAATAATCGAATAACAAATGTCCAAAGCAACAAAGTCGTCATTCCTCTGATAATCCACAACATCATTCGAGACCGAGAAACCATAAACCTTGATTTTGCCTCTTTCTTCTCATCCACAAACTTCATACTCCAACTCTCTTTTCTCCCTCTCCCCTCCACTCTCACACTTTTCATCTAATTTACACATTGTGACACCATCACTTTGCTTGTAGCTAAATTTTCAAATCTAAAAGGATCAAAACCATCTGAATCAGCAATGGAATAAGACGCCTATGTACAAAGACACAAATGACAAAATTTGCAGAATATTAGGAGGAGAATCTACAAACAAACCATTATATGCAAATTGCCTCGAAACCCAGAAAATTTTAATGATATTAATCATTATAAACGTAAATCAAAAACTCAAGTAGAACTTATTTCAATCATTTCACAAGCACCCCACTTACAATGTATACTCAAAATTGCTCCAAAGCTTGATTGATGAAATGGGTTTTATGACAAAAAGGAGAAAATGCAGCTAATTGAATCGACCCAGTACAAGATTTAGAGTTTAGAAGAATTTTCCGATTAATCGCCGGCGTGAAGATGATAAGAGAGGGGAGACGTGAGCGGCGTTTGTTGTTAAAAAGGAACCAAAAGAGCAAATAGAGTTGGAAGTGGAGAAGTGAATATTTCCCAGACACTACGGGGTCGGTGTCCCATTCCAATTCCATTTACGGGTATTTTAACCGTATATGCAATGTGTGCATGTTATAATTTTATCCTAAGAATAAGATTTGGGCAAGTCCAGATGATATTGAGTCGAGTCGAACTTAATCGAACATATTTATAAATCTGTAAATCGAGATAAGTATGAATTTTTTAAGGAAAATCGTTTTAAGAATAACTTATTTAAAACTAAATTATAAATTATACTCCAAACTTCACACAATCGTTTTAATTTATATTTTAACATTAAAGAGTTATCAATTGACATTCCACAATTTCTATTTCAGTATCAAAATACATTCTCCCACCATTTAATTAATAAAAAGTGACGATTGAACAAGTCAATATTTCATTTTATGAGTATAATAGAAATTAAGTTAAGATTTTATTTAAGAAAAATATTATTAAATTACTAATAATTATGGCAATTATGTACATATTTAATACTCTATTGTAAATTAGCAACAACTATAAATAATTTTTTTTTGAATATAACATGCACTATGTATTATGTATAACAAACACACTAATAACTAGAACTAATTAATTAAAAAGAATTTAAAATAGAATAGGGCAAAAATAAATAAAAAACCAATAATGATATTAAAAATTAGCATATAATTTCAATTGATACTTTATAATTTTAATAATTTTTCTTATAATTTAGAGATGATCTATCTTCTAAAAGTTTAAAACAAGTATCTCAATGTGAATGACAAAAATAAAAACAAAAAATTCCTTTTGTGTACAAGTAAAAGTTTGAGAAAAAAATTTATCAAAATTTAGAATATAAAAAAATTGTGATTAATATTTATTGATAAATTTAATAGTGATAACAATAGTGTTGACAGAAAAAATAAATAAATTAAATTATCACTTTTTACTCATTAAATGGTGGGAGGATGCATTTTGATACTTAAATTAGAACTATAGAGTGACAATTGATACTTCTTTAATATTATAGTGTAAATTGAAACAATTGTGTGGAGTTTGGGGTGAAATTCATCATTTAGCCCTTATTTAATTGTCCAAACAAGTCGATCCAAATTGAATACGAACAAAACAATGTAAATTAGTTGGATTTATTCGAAATTTTCAAATTTAATCGAACCTAGTTTAAAATCATTAGTGAATGAAAAATCATTTTCAATATTAGATCATTCATTTTCACGAACTAAATCAATCGAATTTTAAACGAGTTAGAACACGATTTTGTTCATGCAAGACTCCGTTCAATTACGATACTACCTTCGATTAATGTTAGAAAAAAAAACTTTCACCTGATCATGTATGTATTTAGTTGTTTCTTAAATCTTTATCAAAATTAATGATACATGTGTAACCAAAACAATGAATAAATGAAGATATGTAGATCTTTCCAAGTCATTTAAAAAACATTCAAAATTGATCGAGATTAATGTGAAAATGGTATAATCGCTAAAAAACAATAGAAACAAATTAGATTAGTCATACAAGTGATTGTCATAATAGTTAATTTCAAACTCAAGAAGATACGTGTCAAATTTGAATGATAGAAATTTAATTTAATTCAGAAAAATTAAAATGTATTTTGTTAGGACCCGAAGGTTAAAAAATACTAGAAGGGGGGTTGAATAGTATTTTTCAAAATTTAAAACTTGCTTAATAAAACTTAGCAGAGTTAAAACTTTCTTGCTGATTAAATTTTGAAAACGTTTAGCAGCGGAATTTGTTTCAGTAAAGAACCCCTTAGATTTTATAGCAAAGGTTTATGGCTTGAAGGAGCAAAGATAGTAAATCCTTGTTGAACAAGTTTAGCAGAGACAAAAGCAAAGCACAGTAAAGCAATGAAACAATATGAAAAGTAAGCAGGAGTAGAGATAGAATTTTTATAGTGGTTCGGACTAAGCCTACTCCACTCTTCTTCTCTTTTACTTGAGAAGATTGTCACTATAATTTGTTCACACAGAATAATCAGCAGAAGGACACTTAGTTCTTTCTACAACAAGGTCACCTAGACCTAACTAGTCACACAGACTATGAGCAAAGATTGAAATAATCTTGCTTGCTATCTCTAAGTAAAATGCTCCTTAGTTGAGCAGATGGATAACACTTGTTCAAGCTTTAATGATGTCTTGCTGAGATCTTTAAAGTGTCAGAGTGTCAGAGCGTTTGTAGTTGTACAGTTGTCATAAATGTCATTTATGACTTCTATTTATACTACTCCAAAAACTATCCGTTGGGGAATTTGAAAATAGATCCGTTGGAGCAGTCCTTCCTTTGATGTGACCTTGTACCTTCACATCTGTCCTTGCTTAGTTCAAAAATATGACCGTTATTTTGTCTTCTAGTGCTTTCAGAAAGAGCCTTCTAGAAGTTGACTAAGCAGGACTAAAGATAGTCCTTTTTCTGACACAATCTTGTCCTTTTCTTGATCCTTGCTTATTTCCATTCTAAGCAGAACTTGACTTGGAATATTCTAAGTTCAGAAGGACCCTTGCTTATTTCCTTTCTAAGCAGGGCCATATTTAGAAATATTCTTGCATCTTCAGCATCCTTCTTCAGTAGACTTCAATGGTGATCAAATCTTCAGACCTCTATTAATTAGATCAGAATAATAGGAGGTCATCAAACTCCTTGCTAAGCTAAAAGTATATCCACCTAACAAGTTGGATATTTTTCTAAGTCCTTTTACAAAGACTTAAGCAAGGACTATATTACATTATCAATTCTTATATATAAGCAATTTAGAATTAACTTTTAAGCATAGTATATAAGTAGGGGTGCTACAACAATCTCCCCCTAATTGATGATGTCAAAACGAGTTATTTTGATCACCACAGCAAGAACCAAATGAATTTCATTTTATATCAGAAATGTTCAGAATTACAAAGATAAAATGAAATACATCAAGTACAAGAGAAATAAGATTTAGTCTATTTTAGCATCATCAGCAGGTTCATCTGAACCTTGCTGATCTTCTCCTTCCCCGAGCTTCTCCAGTAAGTCTTGCCTTTGTTTTTCTGCAGCTTCCTCTTTCTCTCTTCTCAGTGCCTTCTTTTTTTCTTTCTTCCTCTGAATCCTTTCCTTTTTCTTGTCGTACTGAATTTGCATCTCCTGAACTCTGAGTCTTTTTATCTCCAATTCATATTGTTTGATTTTCGACTCATGTTCCTTTAGGTTGACAAGTTCTCTGATGACTTCAGCAGTGCCAGATTTCTTTTCCAAGACATCTGCTTCCTCCAAGGCCTTCTGAAGTCTCATATAAGGTGAAGGGCTTATAATTTGGACAGTAGAGTCTGGAATAATCTTCGGCAGTCTTCTTCTTCTTCTCTGAGCAGCAGTGGGAGGAACAGCAGGGACAGGGACAACAAGAAAACCTTGTGATGCTGTTTGTTCTGGTACAGCAGGAAAACCTTGTGATGCTGTTTGTTCTGGTTCTTGCTGAGCTTCATGATCTCTCTCCCCCTTTTTGATATCATCAACCATAATGGGAAGAAAGTCAATCAGCTTGCTGAGAGTGTGCTGAATCTGAGTAAGTTGGCGTTTGATGTCTGAGGATTCAGCAGGAGCAGGTGCAGCAGGTGTGGATTCAGTAGGAAGTCTTGCTAACACTTGGGCTAATTGGGCTTCAAGTTTAGCAAGCCTCTGGGAGGTTTTGGATCGTTTCTGTGAAGACTTGGGATCAGCCGAATCAGCCTTCGAAGAATGGAGATCCTCAAGACAAACAGGAATTGAACACTTTCGATCACGATAAAGTCTGTGTCGAGCGCATGAAAAGTCTTTTGAAGCTTCAGCAGTAGGGATACCCATCAGCAGTAGGAATGTTTGCGATAGGAATGGCTGGAAACTTGTGTCTTCGCATATCCATTCTGAGCTTCCGGGCAAAGGCAACAGAGGTATCCTCACCAGCAGGAATTGCCTTAATCATGGTCCATGCGGCCCTCCAAGGGTGTTCGATAAGAGTGATGAAGTTGGGAACCCTTCTGAAGGCATCAGAAATGGTCCATATGGCCATTCCACTCCAGTAGCAATGAAGAAGTGGAAGGAATAGTAAGAAGTCAGCAGGGTGTACCTCGGAGAATACATCGTGGCGAAATGCATACCACTGCTGACGACTTTCTTCTGAAATCTCTGAATGGATGATTTCCTCTTCAACTTGCAGCCAGGAGGTTCCGTAGATCCTGCTGACATTCTCAGCAGGAAAGTCTTTATACTTCTCAGCAAGCATCCTTTCTTGAAATTCTTCGAAGAGAATAATTTCTCTTTCAGCCCGTTCATAGAAAGAGGTATGTCTCACCGGAGCATCAAAACCCAACTCCTTGAGACGCTTCAGCAGAACCCGGCGAAAGTGTCTTACCGTTAGGTCAAGATCAAAGTCTAGTAAACGAAACTCGTTCTCCATTTCAATGCTGCTGTCTTCAGCAAGATTACGTTTGGCCATGTTAATGGCAGCAGCATGAACGCTTTTCTCGTGGACACAAACCTCTGTTGGCTCCACCTCAACAGCAGGTATATCTTCAGCAGTCCCTATGTCTATCTCTGCCTCTGGCTCCCCCTCAGCCAATACCCTTGCTGGAGAAATATGGCTGGGTCCTTCTTGAATGTTCTCAGCAAGGTATGCCTTGGGATCCAAGCCAGCTTCCAAAGCATCCTCGACCAGTAGAGCTCTGATGAGTTTCTCAGATTGAATTTCCCTCTTTCGCTCAGCAGGGATCTCATCAGAGTCGCTGTCGGACTCGCTGCTGCTTGCTTCCTTTGGTGCTTTGCTTTTTCCCTTTCCCTTGATGGCAGCATGCTTGCGTGTGACAGCAAGGACTTCGGTTGAATGGATAGCAAGGGCAGGTAGAACTAACCTCCGGGCAGCAGCAGGTTTGGAAATAGGCTCTGAAGCAGGTGCTGCTGGGGACATTGCTGATCTATCAATTTCCTCAGTGAAATAAGATGGTGGTGGATTTTCCTTGTTGGCGCAGTGTATGGCTATCTCCGCCTCAGCAGGCCCAGAGACAGAATCAGGAGTATCAGCAGACTCCAATTCTTCAGTAGGTTCCAACACTTGAGTTGGTGTGTTGGTTTCTGCTGAGAGATGGATTGAGGGAGTCTGTTGATCAGCAGCAATAATGTCGGTATGAGTTGGAGAGTCTTCAGTAGGGATGTAGTTATCAATCTCAGCGAAGATGTCATCGGAGTCGTCTCCTGCTGACATAGGAGAGAGAAGAACAGCAGTGGGAATTTCTGGAGTTTTAGCAAATGAAGGAAGGTCCTGCTGTTCTTTGGAGTCGGGCTCAACGTCCGAGCCTCCAGCAGCAATTGCTTCAGCAGCTGATTCTTCTTCCATTAACTCCATGAAGAAGTCATAAGTCTCCCTCTCTTCAGTAGTCATAGTTGATAGGTCGACATCAACAGAGGGAGTCTTGGTTTTCTTCTTTGGACGGGGCTTTTGAGTAGGAGCTCTCCTTTTCCTGCTGGGCTTAACCACGAGGGCTGATGTGGATGGCAGTGGTTCTTCAGTAGGCCCTTCAGGAAGGTCTGCTGATCCTTTAGACCTCCTTTCAGCAGCAGCACGGGCAAGTGCAGCAGGATTCCTTCCATAATTCTTGAGAATGGAAGGGGTGATTACCTTGCTGCTGATGAGTTTCTTGGACTGAGTCCCTGCTGGAAATTTGTCTCCAAGAATCCCTTTCAACGGCAGGGACAGAGTTCGTCCATGTCTGATCTTGGTTCTTCTCTTGCTGGATAAGGACTCAGCAAGGACTTCAAAGAACAGTTGAGCCCAGTTGATTTGCTCTCCTAACTTCAGCAACGACACCATAGAGACGACCTTTGCTGAGACCTTTGCTGAGCCTAGTTGAATGCTGACGACCTTTGCAGGGTCTTGTGTAGCACGTCCATCAGAAAGTCCCATTTCTTGGGAAAGTCCTTCCTCTTCTTGTTGCTGTGGGCTTTGACGTAGCCCAGGTCTTCCAGAACAGCAGGGGTGACGGTTTGGAGGTGTCAGCAAGCCCACACTTGACATTTGCAGGTGAGTGGCGATGCTTGCTGGGGTGATAAGTTGAATCTGTCCAGCAATGCGTCCAATAATGCTGCTGTTTCCAACTTGCATTACTGAACAGAATTCCTTAAGAATTTCTTCGTAAATGGGGGAATCAGTGGTGATGGCAAAGCAGATCCCACTGTTCCTCAGCAGGGTGATGATTTCTGTGATCTCTGGGTCTTGAATGTTGGCAAAAGAATCGAGATCGATGATCGATTTTGACTCTACTTTGTCAGTCCAGTTGGCCATGGTTTTGCTGAATGATGATTGCTGAAGGAAGGTTGAGATGGTGGTCGGTGCTAAACCGCGGAGGAGTTTCAGCAGGTGTTAAGAAGAATTCTAGAGTGTGGTTTTAGAGGGAAGTCAGAGCTATTCTGAAGGTTGGTAAAAAGTAATAAATGAGGGTGAAATGAGGGTTTATATAGAAGGTAAAGAATTTGAGTGGTTTAGAGAGTGGTAAGAGTAATGAGTAGAGGGTATGTTAGTCGTGAAGGGAAATATGAGAAACGGTGATAATTAATTACGGAGTTGACAGCAGCTGTAAAAATTCATGGGGCAGTGTGAAAATTTAATGAGAGAGAAAATTA
>CM025785.1:21987170-22031119 GCA_014636745.2 Centella asiatica
AAAAATTCATGGGGCAGTGTGAAAATTTAATGAGAGAGAAAATTATATGGCGGGGTTATGATGGCTTTTGAATGATGGAGAATTTACCACGTCTCACATTTTCAGCACTGTTGCTGTCAGCAGTCTTGAAATCAGCAGTGTAACCATCTTTGCTTAATGTATTAGCAAAGGTCTTGTGATTTTCAGCAACAGTTCCGTTGATCTAGTAGGAGATTTTACATAGATTTTGTAAATTTCTCTTTTTTCGGAGCGTCTCCCCTTTTTCATATTTTTCAGAAAAATTGTTGATTTGCATAGATTTGTTCAGCAGCAATGTAGTCCTCGTCAGCAGCGTCTTTGATGATTCAGCAGAAGCTTTACATAGATTTTGTAAATTGCTCTTTTTCCGGAGCGTCTCCCCTTTTTACAAAATTTTCAGAAAACTATTGGCTTGGACTTGTTCAGCAGTGAGCAGCAAGGGCTTGATCAGCAGGATTTAGTTACATTTCAGCAGGGTGAAATGTTTTCTTCAGCAGGATAGATCTCTTATCAGCAGGACGTTTTTATCATAAGAAACTCTTGCTAAGAACTATAAGTCCTTGCTTAAGAGGCAAACAAGTTAGTACAGCAGATACTTACTCTAAATTTAGCATGCCTAGTTCACTTATTAATTTATTAAAACGGTTTTCATCCAAGGGTTTTGTAAAAACATCTGCTAATTGATTTTCAGTAGGAATATAGTTAATCTCTATTGTACCTTGCTGAATGTGATCTCTAATGAAATGATGCCTTATATCTATATGTTTAGTTCTAGAGTGTAAAACAGGATTATAAGCAATGGCTACAGCACTAGTATTATCACAAAGTATAGGAATAGACTTGAAATTAAACCCGTAGTCAGCAAGCTGATTTTTCATCCACAGAATCTGAGCTACACAACTTCCTGCTGAAATGTACTCAGCTTCAGCAGTGGAAGTTGACACTGAGTTTTGCTTCTTGCTGAACCACGAAACGAGTCTTCCTCCTAAGAATTGGCATGTTCCACTTGTGCTTTTCCTGTTGATTTTACACCCAGCAAAGTCCGCATCCGAATATCCAGCAAGGTCGAAGTTAGAAGCGTTTGGATACCATATTCCTAAATTGGGAGTTCCCTTGAGATATCTGAAAATTATTTTAACAGAAGCTAAATGCGATTCCTTGGGGTTAGCTTGATAACGTGCACAAATACAAGTAGCAAACATAATGTCAGGTCTACTGGCAGTTAAGTACAGCAAGGATCCGATCATACCTCGATAGCCGTTATGTCTACGGATTTACCTTGCTCATCTTTGTCTAACTTTGTTGCTGATGACATGGGAGTTTTCATAGGACTTGCTAATTCCAGCCCAAACTTCTTAAGCAGGTCTTTGGTGTACTTCGATTGATTGATAAAGATTCCATCACATCTTTGCTTAATTTGAAGTCCGAGAAAGAAGTTCAGCTCTCCCATCATACTCATCTCAAATTTGCTCTGCATTAACTTATCAAATCTTGCACAAAGTTTTTCATCAGTAGAACCAAAAATTATATCGTCTACATAAATTTGTACTAGCAAGGTTTTATCTTTATGTTTTCTAATGAAGAGTGTGGTGTCTACTTTACCTCTACTGAAACCTTCGCCAATTAAAAAGGAAGATAGAGTATCATACCATGCACGTGGGGCTTGCTTAAGACCATACAAAGCTTTATCAAGCTTATAAACATGGTGGGGATTGGCATGATCAGCAAAGCCTGGAGGTTGCTCCACATAGACTTCCTCATGGAATTCTCCATTCAGAAAAGCACTCTTGACATCCATCTGAAACACCTTGAAGTCTTGATAAGCAGCATAAGCAAGAAAGATCCTTATGGCTTCAAGCCTTGCTACTGGAGCAAAGGTTTCGTTATAGTCGATTCCTTCCTCCTGAGAGTAGCCCTTGGCCACAACTCTTGCCTTGTTCCTTGTGATGATTCTGTCTTCATCCATCTTGTTGCGAAAAACCCACTTGGTGCCAATAACAGCATGATTTCTTGGCCTGGGAACAAGATTCCATACTTTGTTCCTGCTGAATTGGTTTAGCTCTTCTTGCATAGCAAGTACCCAATCAGCATCAGCAAGAGCATCTTCAATTTTCTTAGGTTCCATTTGAGATAGGAAACTTAAGAAACTATTCTGATTTTGAGCAGATCTTCTGGTTTTTACTGAGCTCGTAGGATTTCCAATGATTAAGTCTTCTGAGTGAGACTTGGTCCATTTCATCCTTTTCGGTAGATCTGATCTAATGTCTTTCTGTCTTAGTTCCTCCAAGTTGGGTTCATCATCTTTTACTTCAGCAGGGGTGCTTTCCAATGGAGCAGTGCCTTCTGAAGGTCCTTCAGCAGGGTCTTCTTTAGTCTCTATAGCCTTTTCTGCTTCTTGTTGATTTTGATTTGGTTCTTACTTAACTATCAGAGGGAGTGAACCACTTGGTTCCTCATGGTTAGTTTCATCAAAAACAACATGAATAGACTCTTCTACTGTTAGAATTCTTTTATTAAAAATGCGAAAGGCTTTGCTGTGAATAGAATACCCTAAGAAAATACCTTCATCAGACTTTGCTTGAAATTTGGTTAAGTACTCCTTACCATTATTATGAACATAGCAGGGGCATCCAAATATTCTGAAGTAGCTAATGTTCGGTTTCCTTCCCTTCCATAGCTCGTATGGAGTTTTGCTTAATGTAGGATGAATCAGTGATCGGTTCTGAGTATAGCAAGCAGTGTTAACTGCTCAGCCCAGAAATACTCAGGAAGTCTAGCATCAGCAAGTAAGGTTCGTCCTGCTTCTTCCAAGGTTCTATTCTTTTTTTCAACCATTCCATTTTGCTGTGGAGTCCTTGGTGCAGAGAAGTTATGAAAAATCCCTTGCTCATCGCAGAACTCAGTAAAGCCTCCGAAGTCAAACTCTTTTCCATGATCGCTCCTTACTGACTTGATTCTGAGTTCCCTTTCATTTTGCACTTGTCTGCTGAACTTCTCAAACTCTGCTAAGTCATCATTCTTGTGAGCAAGAAATAATGCCCATGTAAATCTAGTGAAATCATCCACAATAGTGAATGCATATTTCATTCCACCAAGACTACTTGCTATAGGGCCAAACAAATCAAGATGTAATAGCTGGAGGGGCATAAAGTTTGATTTTTCAGGTTTGCTTAAGAAAGAACTTTTTGTTTGCTTACCAAATTGGCAAGCTCTACATGGTTTTTCTTTTTCAAAAGAGAATTTAGGTAAACCTTTAACAAGATCTTTAGCAGCGAGTTTTGAAATCGTTTTAAAGTTTAAGTGTGAAAGCCTCTTATGCCATAACCAACTAGCATCTGCTGAAGCTTTAGCAAGGAAACAGGTCGTTTCAGTAGGACTTAACTTAGTCAAGTCAACTACATAAACATTCCCATTCCTTGAGCCAGAAAGCTTCAGAGAATTCATTTGAAGATCTCTTACCTGACATTGATTGTCTAGGAAGGTGACCTTATGCCCTTTGTCACACAACTGGCTTATGCTAAGCAAGTTGTGCTTGAGACCCTCCACGTAGGCAACCTTGTTGAAGTAGACTAATCCGTTCCCTGCTGAACCATATCCCTTTGTTTTTCCAGCACTGTTATCTCCAAAGATCACTTGGGGTCCATCCTTTTCTTTGAAATTTGTGAGGAAGGCTTTATCTCCTGTCATATGTCTTGAACATCCACCGTCCAAGTACCAAATTTGTTCCTTTTACAACCTGCAAAACATAAGCAATTACTTTGGTACCCAGCAAGACTTGGGTCCATTTAGGTTAGTACCCTTGGGGACCCATACTTGTCTCATTCTTGGTTTATGAGACCAACCAGTATAGTACGGACCAGCAAGGCAAAGAGAAGCTATGTGGTCAATTCGATGGCAACAATAGCATCTCAAATGCATCATGTTGTGATGTGTGTGCTGCTTACTTCTTCTCTTGGGTTGAGGTGGTTTCCAGTGTTTGTTCCTAACCTTACCCTTGCTAAATTCTAAATTCCTCACATTGTTATAACGATGAGCAGGAGGAACGTAGTTCTTGCTAAACTTTCCACCATTGGTCCGTTTAGCACCACGTCCCTGCTCATAGTTACGGTCAGCAGGGAATTTATTCTTTAGCAAGGTTTTAGCAGGAGTTTTACACTCTGCTGAATGCACAGAGATTGTTCTGCTGATAGACTCAGCATCACTTTCTCCACTTGATTCAGCAAGGACTTCGCAAGTCCCGGATCCAATTCCACTTCGGTCTAGAAAGCTCCTTTGACTTTTCAGCAAAACGCAAGCATTAGAGGAGGACTTGTTCCATGTGGAGATTGTAGCAGTTAATTCCTCAACTTGGGAGGATAACTTAGACTCTCTCTCTTGAGAGTCTCTGAGATGCTGTCTAAGCAAAGTCCTTTCATCATCAGTAGCAAGGAACTCCAAATTCTCAGCTTCCACCTTTTCAAGTGTAAGCAAGATTTCAGAATTCTTGCTCCTCAATTGATCAGACTCTGCTGAAGCAATTCTCAGCAATCTTCTATATCTATGCCACTGAGATGCAACATCCTTAAGCAAGGAGCGTAACTCAGCTTCAGTCATGTCAGGAGAGTCAAAATCAAATACCTCATTAAGGTCGACCTCCTTGCTCACTTCTGATTCCCTTGCCATCAGGCAGAGATTGACAACTTCTGGTCCGGAGTCTTCTGAGTCACTTTCGCTCTCACTCCATGACTTCTCAGCAACAAGTCCTTTCTCTTTCTTGAAATTTGTAGAGTTCTTCTGCTGGTACTTCTTTTTATAATACTCCTTGTATTCCTTACCCTTGCTCTTGTCATTAGCAGGGTATTTCTTTTCTTCTTTAGCAGGGAATCTACAATCAGCAGCGTAGTGGCCCGGCTTCTTGCAATTGTAGCATAGGTCCTTTGAAGGATCTCTCTTGCTACTGCTGGTGTTTCTTCTAAGTTCCCTCTATCTTTCCTCATGAATCTTTTGAACTTCCTGGCTAGCATAGCCATATCATCATCACTATCAGTAGACTCTGAGTTAGAATCTACCTGTTTTCGTTCATCAGCCTTCAAGGCTACTCCTCTCTCCTTTCTTCTTGGTTCAGAAGTGGCATCCCTTTGAGCCAACTCCATTTCATATGTAAGCAGGTTCCCATAGAGTTGTTGTAGATCAGTCGTGTGAAGATTTCTCAACTCTTTTACAGCAGTGGTCTTGGGATCCCACTGTCTTGGCAGCGATCTCATGAACTTGAGATTTATGTCCTTTGTGTCATAGGTCTTCCCTAGAGCTCGTAGATTGTTAAGTAGGACTGTAAATCTTTCATACATTGTAGTGAGATTCTCTCCCTGCTGCATGCTGAACAACTCATATTGTTGAATAAGCAAGGATTGCTTATTCTCTCTGACTTCCACGGTTCCTTCGTTTAGAACCAGCAAGGCATCCCATATCTCTTTAGCAGACGTGTAGTTGGATACACTTTCGAACATTTCCTCTTCAAGAGCCATGAAGAGGATGTTCATTGCCTTCTTGTTATAGCTCACCAACTTCTTCTCTTCATCTGTCCATTCATTCCTTTTCTTTGGAACCAGCTTGTTTGCATCATCAGCAGATAGTTTTTCTGGTATGTAGGGTCCAACCTTTATTGCTTCAAAGAGTTCATCATCGATGGCATCCATGTATACCTGTATTCGTAATTTCCAGTTAGCAAATCTATCTCTGGTACAAATGGGTGGTTTGCCACCAAAATTACTTCTTAGAGCCATTTAAAATTTTAGAATAAGGATCCTCTCAAGCTGTAGGGCTTAGCAAAGAGTGTTAAACTCTGATACCACTTGTTAGGTCCCAAAGGTTAAAAAATACTAGAAGGGGGGTTGAATAGTGTTTTTCAAAATTTAAAACTTGCTTAATAAAACTTAGCAGAGTTAAAACTTTCTTGCTGATTAAATTTTGAAAACGTTTAGCAGCGGAATTTGTTTCAGTAAAGAACCCCTTAGATTTTATAGCAAAGGTTTATGGCTGGAAGGAGCAAAGATAGTAAATCCTTGCTGAACAAGTTTAGCAGAGACAAAAGCAAAGTACAGTAAAGCAATGAAACAATATGAAAAGTAAGCAGGAGTAGAGATAAAATTTTTATAGTGGTTCGGACTAAGCCTACTCCACTCTTCTTCTCTTTTACTTGAGAAGGTTGTCACTATAATTTGTTCACACAGAACAATCAGCAGGACACTTAGTCCTTTTTACAACAAGGTCACCTAGACCTAACTAGTCACACAGACTATGAGGAAAGATTGAAATAATCTTGCTTGCTATCTCTAAGTAAAATGCTCCTTAGTTGAGCAGATGGATAGCACTTGTTCAAACTTTAATGATGTCTTGCTGAGATCTTTAAAGTGTCAGAGTGTCAGAGCGTTTGTAGTTGTACAGTTGTCATAAATGTCATTTATGACTTCTATTTATACTACTCCAAAAACTATCCGTTGGGGAATTTGAAAATAGATCCGTTGGAGCAGTCCTTCCTTTGATGTGACCTTGTACCTTCACATCTGTCCTTGCTTAGTTAAAAAATATGACCGTTATTTTGTCTTCTAGTGCTTTCAGAAAGAGCCTTCTAGAAGTTGACTAAGCAGGACTAAAGATAGTCCTTTTTCTGACACAATCTTGTCCTTTTCTTGATCCTTGCTTATTTCCATTCTAAGCAGCACTTGACTTGGAATATTCTAAGTTCAGAAGGACCCTTGCTTATTTCCTTTCTAAGCAGGGCCATACTTAGAAATATTCTTGCATCTTCAGCATCCTTCTTCAGCAGACTTCAATAGTGATCAAATCTTCAGACCTCTATTAATTAGATCAGAATAATAGGAGGTCATCAAACTCTTTGCTAAGCTAAAAGTATATCCACCTAACAAGTTGGATATTTTTCTAAGTCCTTTTACAAAGACTTAAGCAAGGACTATATTACATTATCAATTCTTATATATAAGCAATTTAGAATTAACTTTTAAGCACAGTATATAAGCAGTGGTGCTACAACATATTTTTAATTATCAAAAATTTATGTTTAAAATTTTAGAATGAAAGGGGTTATTTTATAACGCAATTTTTAATATTATTTTGTAGAGAGTATTTTATGCCTAATTTTATGTCAAACTAGCTAAATTACGGACGTCATATACACACGGATACAGTTGTATACATTAACTTCATGACTCATGTAATCCGATATGGCGATGAGGTCATTGGTTCCATATATGGCTTGTTATATGAAAATTTAAGAAGTAATACATTAAAACTCTAAAATTCCTTTTGGGATCGTAATACACCTGAGCTGAAATGTAGTTAATCACTCAAATATTGTAAATTAAAATTTTACTTTAATACGGTGTCAAATTTTTAGGAAGTGAACAAATCATGAGAGACAGTTTAAGATTGATTCAGTTAATCTTTTTTTTAAGATCAAAATCTGCATAAGGGCGTACGATTAAGATAATTCAACACAATGATATTTGATATAACATTTAATTATAAATTAGTATTCATTATAATATATGCGTTATAGATTTCTAATTAACTCACATTCATTTTAAAGTTTATAAAAAAGGAATAATAAAGACAAAAAGTTGCAATCAACTACATTCTTGCAAATGGAAAGACTAAATAGTGTTAAAAGCTTAATATTACCTCCACTCCGTCCATTTCGGTTAAAAATAAATATTTTTACGGTGGCGGTAGAGACACCAATTTTTACACAAATAAATATATATAAATTGATGTGGCTAAACTTTATAGGAGATTGATTAACCTTGATTGACTCACAATTAAAATTTTAATAATTAATAATTTACTACCTATATTTATATATATTTATTTGTACAAATTATTAATATATATAGTGTTTCCCACATTTTTATATAACTCCCCACAAGGTAGTGAATATGATCTTGGTTTTTATTGCTAAAGGGAAATGATTGTCATAGCATAAATATATAAAATCAGAGAGCTATCATGAATATGAATATCCAATATTTACGTATATGCATAAAATTGGGATAAAACCAGATTGTAAAAGTATGTCAAACTCAAACCTCTTCCGCTACAACTGGAATTTTCTCGGCATGTTATAATAATCAATTATTAAAAATTTTATTTTGCAGTAAAAAAAATACAGTAAATTACGGGTCAATGTTTAATTTTGAAAATAATTCTCATCAAGTTGAAGATAACACTTTCCGTACAGTTTATATTATTATGTTATTATTTGATATCCTTATTATTATCCACACTATAATTTTGTTAAACAAATAAATATTATATATTATAACAAAAATTTAATAGGATGAATTGAAAATTATAATAATTACACAAAAATTATTTTCGTTATTGAACATCTGTTGGGAATTGACCTTAAAAAATATTATATGGTTTAATGCACGAGCTAAAATTATGATGCAAAGGACTTTAAGCTTGTATTATATTCGTTCTTAATGGTTGAGAGTTTATTCTAAGTTTTTCTTCAATTTTGTTTTATCTTATTTGAATTTTATTTTGGATAGAAGAGATTTTACCTTTATTCTTGTCATATATATAATTAGTTCAAAAATTCGTGCACATCACACGTTATTTTATTAAGTATATTTATTTTTATTTTAAACTTTTACTTTTTAAAAAAATATAAATAATTAAGAATTACTTACGTTATTTTTAAGTTAATTATATGATAAAATATTTTATTATCTATTTTTTCAATTTAAATTTCAATCAAATTTTTAAATGTAGTGATTGAATGATAATAACAAACATATTCGGGTCGAGATAATTATTAAGTTACGGAATTCGTGCACAACACAAGTACGTTAATTTAAATATATTTAGCAAATTAATTTTTTTAACATTTTTTTATGTATATAGATAATATATTTTAGAATGAAAGATATTGTGTTAATTAAACATATGTTTATATTTTTTTAGTTAATTAAAATTTAAAATTATGTTATTAAAGTTGAATATAAATATCATAAAAGAATATAATTTGATTATAAATATGTGTATCTTATTACACTATACATAAATTATTTGGATAATTAGTTAGTTAAAATTATTATCGGACAAAATTAATATATTATTCATATTATTATGAAATTAAAGTTATCTTGGGACTCTATTATGATATTATTTTAGGATTTGTGATTATATGACAAAACTAATATGTTATTCATTATAAAATTAGAGTTATCTTGGAACTCTATTATGAAATTATTTAGGATTTGAGACTTTGTTTTTTTATGTGTTTTTTTTTTAAATTTTACGTACATACTTACCATATATTTCGTCACTTATTTCTTTAATGTATAGGTCAGAAACCCGTGCACAACACGAGTTGTATTATTAAGTGTTGTTATTTTTGTTTAAACTTGTAAATTTTTAAGGAAAAAAAAAATTAAGAATTACTTACAATATCTTTTAATTAGTTATATGACGAAATATTTTATTATCTATTTTTTCAGTTTGATTTTTTGTCAAATTCTTAAATGTAGTGACTGAATAGTGATAACGAACATGTTCGAGTCGATGTAATTATTAAGTTACAGAGCTCGTGCACAATACAGGTACGTTAGTTTGAATATTTTTAATAATTTTTTTCTAACATCTTGTAAGTATATGGATAATATATTTTATAATAAAAGATATTGTGTTAAATAAACATATGTTTGTATTTTTTTTAGTTAATTAAAATTTGAAATTAAATTATTAAAGTTTAATATAAATATCATAGAAGAATATAATTTGATTATTGTTAGGTCCCAAAGGGTAAAAATACTAGAAGGAGGGTTGAATAGTGTTTTTCAAAATTAAGTTTTGCTTAGAAAACTTTACAGATTTAAAACACTTCTTACTTATAAAGGAGTTTCTTATGTTTAGAAAAAGTTTAGCAGCAGAATTAGTTTAAGCAAAGTACCCCTTAGATTTTGTAGCAAAAGTTAATGGCTAGAAGTAGTAAAAATAGTAAATCTTTGCTAAGAGAGTTCAACAAAGACCAAAGCAAAGCACAAATAAAACAAGTAAGCAATATGAAAGATAAGCAGGAGTAGAGATAGAATTTTTATAGTGGTTCGGACTAAGCCTACTCCACTCTTCTTCTCTTTTACTTGAGAAGACTATCACTAGAACTTTGTTCACACAGAACAATCAGCAGGTGTGTTCACACAGGACAATCAGCAGGACGACACTTAGTCCAATTTACAATAGGTCACTTAGACCAACTTAGTCACACAGACTCTAAGTAGATTTGAGAAAATCTTGCTTGCTATCTTTAAGTAGATTGCTCCTTAGTTGAGCAGATTGATAGCACTTGTTCAAGATTTATGATGTCTTGCTGAAATCTTTAATATGTCAGAGATTGTTCAATTGGAGGTAGTTGTTGTTAGTCATAAATGAAATTTATGACTCCTATTTATATTTCTCCAAAAAAACTATCCGTTGGAAATTTAAAATAGATCCATTGGAGTGCACTGTTCTTGATGTGACTTTACCTTTACAGCAGTCCTTACTTAGTTCAAAAAGTTAGCCGTTATACTGTCTTCTAGTGTCTTTCAGAAAAGTTTCCTAGAAGTTGACTAAGTAGGGGTTAAGATAACTTTTTTGACAATCTTGACTTTGATAAGCAAAGAATCTTGTTTACTAAGGTCCTTGCTTATTTCCATTCTAAGCAGAACTTATACTTGGAAAATTATTCATGTCTTCAGAATCCTTCATAGCAGGCTTATCAAATCAGCAGACTTCGCTGGTGATCAAAACTCCTTACTTAACTACAAGTTATATCCACCTAACATGTTGGATATTTTTCTAAGTCTTTTTACAACATTTAAGTAAGGACTATATTACATCATCAATTCTTATATACTAAATAATTAATAAACGTTTAAGCAAAGATTATATAAGCAGGGGTGCAACAACAATCTCCCCTAGTTGATGATGTCAAAACGAGTTATTTTGATCACCACAGCAAGAACCAAAGAGAATTTTATTTTATTTCAGAATGTTCAACAAATACAAGATAAAATAAAATTACAATTATACATCATTAGCAGGTTCTTCCGAACTTTGCTGATCATCGCCCTTACCAAACTTCAGCAGGTCTTGCCTTCGCCTTTCCTCTGCTGCCTCTTTTTCTCTTTTCCTTGCCTCCTTTTCTTCTTTCCTCCTCTGCATCCTTTATTTCTTTCTGTCATACTCCAGCTGCATTTCCTGTACCCTAAGTCGCTTCATTTCCACCTCGTACTGCTTGATTCTTGATTCTGATTCCTTGATACTTGCTATCAGCTTGAGACTTTCAGCAGGTCCTGACTTCATTGAAATGATATCAGCTTCTTCAAGTGCCTTCTGAAGTCTCATGTATGGGGAAGGGTTCATAATTTGTACAGCAGACTCGGAGATATGTTTGGGAAGTCTCTTCTTTTTGGTACAGCAACTGGAGCAGCAGCAGAAGTAGTTTCAGCAAGAAGATCAGCAGAGGTTGGAATAAGAGGTACTTCTTGCTGTGCCTCATGACCTCTCTCCCCCTTTTTGATATCATCGGCCATGATAGGGAGGAAGTCAATCAGCTTGTTCAACGTTTGCTGAAGTTTTTCAAGTTTATGGTCCATTTTGGTCAGTCTGGAGGCTAAGGCAGAATCAGCAGAGGAGGCTTCAACCGTGTTGTCAGCAGGAAGTCTTGCTAAAACTTGTGCCAGTTGGGCTTCGAGTTTAGCAAGCTTCTGTGAAGTAGGAGAAACCTTGCTGACAGCAGGTTGAGGGTCGAATCCAGCAGGTTCTTTAGAATGTACCTCTTTTTCAGCAGGAGTATCCTTGAGCTCTCCCTCAATAGCAAGCATCTCAGCAGACGATTCAGCAGGAGTGGGCTCCCCCTCGGTTAGTACCCTTGCTGGAGAGATGTGGCTGGGGCCTTCTTGGATGTTCTCAACAAGGTACGCCTTAGGATCCAAGCCAGTTGCAAGAGCATCTTCGATCAGCAGTGCCTTAATGAGTTCCTCTGATTGTTTTTCCTTTGCTCATTCAGCAGGAACATCATCAGGGTCACCGTCATTGCTGCTGCTGGATACTTGGATTTGTTTTCCTTTACCTTTGCCCTTGACAGAAGCATGTTTTCTTCTAGGAGGAAGGGTCAGATCAACAGGGGAACGGATAGTGAAGTCGGGAAGGACTAGTCTCCTTGTAGCAGAGGGTTTTGGGTTCGTCTCTGTTGGTGGCTCTTCTGGGGACACTGCTGATCTATAAATTTCAGCAATGTCGTAAGCAGGAGGAGGATTGGCTTTATTTGCAGCGTGGATTACAATCTCCACTTCAGCAGGCCCTGTGACGGAGTCCGGAGTGTCAATAGACTCAGTCTCTGTGAGCTACAGGACTTCAGTAGGAATGGTAGGCTCTGCTGCTAAAGTTTCAGTAGGGATTGGTTCATCAGCAGCAGCCGCCACTCCTGTGATCTCATCTATCTCCTTGAAGAGTTCAGTGGAGGAGCTCTTCTGATCATCAGCAGGAGTAGGGGACGAGTCAGTAGGGATGTAGTTGTCGATTTCATCAAAGATTTCATCCCCTGCTGACTCAGATGAAAGAGGAACAACTGTGGGGATATCTTCTTCAGAGGGAGGCTCCACATCAGATCCTCCAGCAGCAATGGCTTCAGCAGCAGAATCTTCATCGTAGAGCTCCATATAGAACTCTTAGATTTCCCTCTCCTCCTCAGTCAAGGTCGAGAGGTCAAATTCAGCAGGCGTTGCCTTGGATTTCTTTTTGGGCCTCTGAATTTGACTTGCTGCTTGCCTCTTTTTGCTGGGTTGAACAGCATGGACGTGTTCGTCACTTCTAGCATTAAGGGTTAAAGATGTTTGCCCCTGAGACTCTGTTGATCCCCTGGCTCTTCTTTCAGCAGCCGCTTTTGCTAGGGCAGCATGGTTGCACCCATAATTTTTCAGCAGGGATGGAGTGATCACTTTGTTGCTGATCAGCTTCTTGGCCTGGGTCCCTGCTGGGAAGTTTCCTCCAAGTATTCCCTTGATCAGCAGGGACATGGTTCGTCCATGACGAATCTTCGTCTTCCTCTTGTTGGAGAATGATTCAGCAAGGACTTCAAAAAATATTTGAGCCCAGTTGATTGGCTCTCCAGATTTCAGCAGGGAGACGATAGAGATAGCCCTTGCTGATGCCTCGTCCTGTAAGGTGAACTTACACAGCAAGGTTTTGTGAAGAATATCCATCAGAAAGTCCCATTTTCTTGGGAAGTCCTTCCTCTTCTTGCTAGCATGGGTCTTGACATAGCCCAGCTCAGCAAGGACAGCAGGGGTGACAGTGGGTGGAGTCAGCAGACCCACACTTGGCATCTGTAGAACTCGGGCGATGCTTGCTGGAGTGATGAGGACCAACTACCCATTTACTCGTCTAATGATGCTGTGGTCTCAGACTTGTATTACTGAGCAGAACTCTCTGATTACTTCCCCATATATGGGAGTATCAGCAGAGATTACATAGCGTACCCCGCTGTTCCTCAGCAGGGTTATAACCTCAATGATTTCAGCATCTTCAATGTCAGGAAAGGAATCTAAGTCGATGATAGACTCAGACTTTATTTTATCCAACCAGTTGGCCATGTCTGCTGAAGTTGATCGGAAAAGGTGGTCGGAGAGGGTTTACGGTGGTTTTCAGAAGGGTTTAGAGTGATTATAGAGAGAAATCAGAGCAGATTGTTTTCGGTAAAAATTTTGAGAAAGGTTAAAAAGAGTTTATATAAGAGGTAAAAGAAGTTGAAGGGTTTAGAGAGTAGTAACTGCTTTGAGAAGGTGAAGAGTTAGTGGGAGAAAAATATGGATAGTGGTGAGAATTAATTACCGAAGTGATAGCAGCCGTAAAAGATCATGGGGCAGAGTGACATTTAATGAGGAGAGAGAAAATAAACAGCTGGATATGACGTTCTATTTTTTCGGCGGTAAAGATGGAAATGAGCAGATTTGCTATAGTACTCGTTTGCTGATGTGGAAGGATAGAGACATGAGTCAGCATGAATAATATCCTTGCTGATTTTGTGGCTTCCTCTAAAGGCGGATATCAGCAGGGTCTTGTAAGCAGTAGTCATCCCTTACTTATTTTGGATGTTTCAGTAGGATCATCCTTTGCTTATGGGATCAGCAAGGTCTAAGATAGTTTCTGAAACAACAGTTTTCTCTAGATGTCTCCCCCTTTTTCAAAACTTTTCAGCAAGGTTGATGTAGACTTTTCAGCAGCATTTGATCAGCAGTGTTTTTGAAATTTCAGCAGGAGATTTACATAGTTTTTGAAACAGCTATTTTGTTCGGAGGTCTTCCCTTTTTCAGAATTTTTCAGCAGTCATTATAGATCAGCATGGATGTTATCAGCAGCATCTTTGTTCTTTTCAGCAGCGTCTCTGATATTTCAGCAGCGTCTTACATAGATTTTAAGATTGTCCCTTTCGTCTGGACGTCTCCCCTTTTTTGGAAATTTTCAGCAGGGTCTTTGTTGATCAGCATGGACTTTATCAGCAGCATCTTTGTTCCTTTCAGCAGCGTGAAATGCGTCTTTCAGCAGGGATAAGAAAGTCTGCTGAGACATCAGCGGTGCTTTTCCTTCTCCTGAAATTATCTTGCTAAGAACAAAAATCCTTGCTTAAGCAAACAAGATGTTAGTAGCAAAAAGGTTATTCACAATTTAACATGCCTAATTCACTTATTAGTTTATTAAAACGATTTTCATCCAAGGGTTTTGTAAAAACATCTGCTAATTGAAATTTAGTAGGAATATAGTTTATCTCTATAGTACCTTGCTGAACGTGATCTCTAATGAAGTGATGCTTTATATCTATATGTTTAGTTCTAGAATGTAAAACAGGATTATAAGCAATGACAACAGTGTTGGGTTTCGTACCAGCAAACGCAGCGGAAAAATATGGATTTAAAATAAAACAAAAACGAAACCCAAACCCGAGGATCTATGCGAAACAGTTTAATACAGATAGTTCAAGATTTTACCGATTAAAAGTGCGAATCTGAAACTTTGGTGAAGGTGTTGATCGTCTCCAAATCTTTAACGCAACCCAACTGGACAGCGTCTCTACGGTATCCACACGAACACCCGTGAACCGTCTTACGATTCGAGTAAAGAGGATAACAGTACTAGCTGTAAATAATCTGTATCTCTTTTATCTCTCTTAACCTTAGTCTCTCTCTTATGAGCGGCTACGTCAAAACGTTGGTTATTCCAGAGAAAAATTCTATATATCTTTATATATCCCAGAGAATAGCTGACATATCATATATATATATAGCCTTCTATAGAGTAGATTCCAAAACCTAATCTAATTAGGAGATTAGAATCCGAATCCTATATTCATTATATATTTAATCAAGTCTCACTTAATTAATATATGTACAAATAAATATATATTTGTATTTCCTTCCAAATGACTCTTCTTCATACAGATTACATATATATATATGTATATATATATATAATTTAAAGTCATGATTTAATTAAATCAATCTTATTGATATATTAAAATCATTGACATTTAAATTATATCTCCTTGACGAATGTTCTATGTGTGTGACCCTGTAGGTTATTATTACGTTGACAATAATTTTAAATCATATTATAAAATTATAAACAGTGAGCGGCATCTAGTAATACATCACTGTTACCCAAGTAATAATAAAGTCATAGATTCGACGTTACCTTTTGTGACCAATGTTTCAATGTAATTTAATCCTTTTAACCATGATATCTAAGATTAAATTCAAGGCATGGATGTGTCATCCTCTTTATAATTTAATCTCAGTTTTCTTGATCAATGAGTAAACTATATGAAACAAATCTCTATTTGAGCATGGCCATGCATTTCATAGTTTCACTCAATCAAGAGGCCTATAGATATCACCCCTAATTTATAGGAGGGTTAAATTCCATCTACATCATTCTCATTTCTCACATAACTCATTATGCATCCAACAATCACCTTTATCGTCCACCCGGTTAAAGGTGACTTTTGATAATGTCAAAACGCATAACTCCTTATGTAGAAATGTCATGACTTCAGGTCGAAGGACCATTACATCATTGTCACTATGAGAATTACTTATGACACATAGCATAACGCTCCATGTAGAATTCTCATGGTGGGTCTGTCCAGTACTATGTTCTCTAACATGTACCTATGAATCAACTTAATATATCTCGTATATATTTATGACCAATGAGATATAGCCATCAGTTAATCCACATACTAGTCTCAATGTATTATTGTTGTCCCACTGACAATGATACTCGACTAGGGACATTTAAGAATAATGATACTTTACATATTTATATGGTCTCATATTCAAGTCACATACTTGAATCCATATAATTAGTATCATTCTTCTAAGGACATTTATTATGTTAACATTTATATTACGCAGTAAATAAAACATAATAAAAGTAATTATCATTTAACCAAAAAACATAACATAAACATAGTGTCACAATCATTACATAATTGGCCACTAGGGCATACACTCTAACAAACAGTACTAGTATTATCACAGAATATAGGGATAGACTTGAAATCAAACCCGTAGTCAGCAAGTTGGTTTTTCATCCACAGAATTTGAGCAACACAGCTTCCTGCTGATATGTACTTAGCTTCAGCAGTGGATGTTGACACTGAGTTTTGCTTCTTGCTGAACCACGAAACAAGTCTTCCTCCAAGGAATTGGCATGTTCCACTTGTGCTTTTCCTATATATTTTACACCCAGCAAAGTTCGCATTGGAATATCCAGCAAGGTTGAGGTTAGAATCTTTTGGATACCATATTCCTAAGTTGGGAGTTCCCTTGAGATATCTGAAAATTCTCTTAACAGAAGCTAAATGTGATTCCTTGGGGTTAGCTTGAAAATGTGCACAAATACATGTAGCAAACATAATATCTGGTCTACTAGCAGTTAAGTATAGCAAGGATCCGATCATACCTCGATAGCTTGTTATGTCTACGGATTTACCTTACTCATCTTTATCTAACTTTATTGCTGATGACATGGGAGTTTTCATAGGACTTGCTGATTCTAACCCAAACTTCTTAAGCAGGTCTTGGTGTACTTCTATTGATTGATGAAAATTACATCACCTCTTTGCTTAATTTGAAGTCCAAGGAAGAAGTTCAGCTCTCCCATCATGCTCATCTCAAATTTACTCTACATAAGCTTAGCAAATCTTGCACAAAGTTTTTCATCAGTAGAGCCAAAGATTATATCGTCTACATAGATTTGTACTAACAATGTTTTATCTTTATGCTTTCTAATGAAAAGTGTAGTATCTACTTTACCTCTACTGAACCCTTCATTAATTAAAAAGGAAGATAAAGTGTCATACCATGCACGTGGAGCTTGCTTAAGACCATATAAGGCTTTATCAAGCCTATATACATGGTGAGGATTAGCATGATCAGCAAAACCTGGGGTTGCTCCACATAGACTTCCTTTTGAAGTTCTCCCTTCAGAAATGCACTCTTGACGTCCATTTGAAACACCTTGAAGTCTTGATAAGCAGCGTAGGCAAGAAATATTATTATGGCTTCGAGCCTTGCTACTGGAGCAAAGGTTTCATCATAGTCGATTCCTTCCTCCTGAGAATAGCCCTTAGCCACAAGTCTTGCTTTGTTCCTTGTGATGATTCTATCTTCATCCATCTTATTTCGGAATACCCACTTGGTGCCAATTACTGCATGTTTCCTTGGCTTGGGAACAAGATTCCAAACTTTGTTCCTGCTGAATTGGTTTAGCTCTTCTTGCATAGCAAGGACCCAATCAGCATCAGCAAGAGCATCCTCAATTTTCTTAGGTTCCATTTGGGATAGGAAGCTTAGAAAACTACTTTTGTTTTGAGCAGATCTTCTAGTCTTTAGTGAGCTTGAAGGATTTCCAATTATCAAATCTTCTGAATGAGACTTGGTCCATTTCATCCTTCTCGGTAGATCTGATCGAATATCTTGTTGTCTTAGTTCCTCCAAGTTGGGTTCATCATCTTTTACTTCAGCAGGGGTGCTATCCAATGGTGCAGTGCTTTTTGAAGGTGCTTCAGCAGGGTCTTCCTTAGTCTCTGCAGCTTGATGATTCTCCTTTGGTTCCTGCTCAGCTATAAGAGGGAATGAACCACTTGGTTCCTCATGGTTAGTTTCATCAAATACTACATGAACTGACTCTTCTACTGTTAGAATCCTCTTATTAAAAACTCGAAATGCTTTGCTATGATTAGAGTACCCTAAGAAAATACCTTCATCGGATTTTGCTTGAAATTTACACAAGTATTCCTTACCATTATTGTGGACATAGCAAGGGCATCCAAAGATTCTGAAATAGCTTATGTTTGGTTTTCTTCCTTTCTATAACTCGTATGGAGTTTTGCTTAGTGTTGGATGAATGAGTGATCGATTTTGAGTATAGCAAACAATGTTCACTACTTCTGCCCAGAAGTACTCAGGAAGTCTGGCATCAGCAAGCAATGTTCTTCCAGCTTCTTCCAAGGTTCTATTCTTTCTTTCAACCATGCCATTTTGCTGTGGAGTCCTTGGTGCAGAGAAGTTATGAGAAATTCCTTGCTCATCACAGAACTCAGTAAAGCCTCCAAAGTCGAATTCTCTTCCATGATCACTTCTTACTGACTTGATTCTGAGTTCTCTCTCATTTTGCACTTGTCTGCTGAATTTCTCAAACTCTGCTAATGCATCATTCTTGTGAGCAAGAAATAATGCCCATGTAAATCTAGTGAAATCATCCACAATAGTAAATGCATATTTCATTCCACCAAGACTACTTGATATAGGGCCAAACAAATCAAGATGTAATAGTTGGAGGAGCATATAGTTTGATTTTTCAGGTTTGCTTAAGAAGGATTGTTTTGTTTGCTTACCAAATTGTCAAGCTCTACATGGTTTTTCTTTTTCAAAGGAAAATTTAGGCAAACCTTTTACAAGATCTTTAGCAGTGAGTTTTGAAATCGTTTTAAAGTTTAAGTTTGAAAGTCTCTTATGCCATAACCAACTAGAATCTGCTGAAGCTTTCGCAAGAAAACAGGTTGTTTCAACAGGACTTAGCTTAGCCAAATCTACTGCATAAACATTCCCATTTCTTAAACCAGAAAGCTTCAGAGAATTTGTTTGAAGATCTCTTACCTGACATTGATTGTCTAAGAAGGTAACCTTATGCCCTCTGTCACATAACTGGCTTATGCTAAACAAGTTGTGCTTGAGACCCTCTACATAGGCAACCTTGTTGAAGCAGACTAACCCATTTCCTGTTGAACCATATCCCTTAGTTCTTCCAGCACTATTATCTCCAAAGATCACTTGAGGTCCATCCTTTTCTTTAAAATTGGTGAGCAAGGCTTTATCTCCTGTCATATGTCTTGAACATCCACTGTCCGAGTACCAAATTTGTTCCTTGCTCACAACTTGCAAAATATAAGCAATCACTTTGGTACCCAGCAAGACTTGGGTCCATTAAGGTTAGTACCTTTGGGACCATACTTGTCTCATTTTTGGTTTTTGAGACCAACCAGTATAGTAAGGGTCAACAAGGCAAAGAGAAGCAATGTGACCAATCCTATGGCAGCAATAGCATCTCAAATGCATCATGTTGTGATGTGTGTGCTGCTTACCTCTTCTCTTGGGTTGAGGTGATTTCCAGTGTTTGCTCCTAACTTTACCTTTGCTAAATTCTAAATTCCTCGCATGGTTGTAACGATTAGGAGGAACGTAGTTCTTACTAAACTTTTCACCATTGGTCCGTTTAGCACTACGTCTCTGCTCATAGTTACGGTCAGCAAGGAATTTATTCTTTAGCAAGGTAACATTTCTGTTACCTTTGGTTGCAATAGGAAGCACACACTCTGCTGAATGCACAGAGATTGTTTTGCTGATAGACTCAGCATCACTTTCTCCACTACTTTCAGCGAGGACTACGCAAGTCCCAGATCCAATTCCATTTCTATCTAGCATGCTTCTTTGGCTTTTCAGCAAGGCATACGCATTTGAAGAAGATTTGTTCCATGTGGAGATTGTAGTAGTTAATTCCTCAACCTGGGAGGTTAACTTAGACTCTTTCTCTTGAGAGTCTCTGAGATGCTGTCTAAGCAGAGTCCTTTCATCATCAGCAGCAAGTAACTCCAAATTCGCAGCTTGCACCTTTTCAAGTGTAAGCAAGATTTCAGAATTCTTGCTCCTTAGTTGATCAGACTCTGCTGAAGCAATTCTCAGCAATCTTCTATATCTATGCCACTAAGATGCAACATCTTTGAGCAAAGAGCACAACTCAGCTTCAGTAAGATCAGGAGAGTCAAAATCAAATACCTCAGCAAGGTCGACCTCCTTGCTTATCTCCGATTCTCTAGCCATTAAGCAGAGGTTGGCTACTTCTGGTCCTGAGTCCTCTGAGTCACTGTCACTGTACTCCATGACTTTTCAGCAAGAAGACCTTTGTCTTTCTTGAAGTTTGAATTGTTCTTTTGCTGATATTTTTTCTTATAGTACTTTTTTCCCTTGCTTTTGTTGTTAGCAGGGAATTTCTTTTCTTCTCTTGCTGAACTTCGACAGTCAGCAACATAGTGGCCCGACTTCTTGCAATTGTAGCATAGATCCTTTGATGGATCTCTCTTATTGCTGCTTGTGTTTCTTCTGAAGTTTCCTTTATCCATTTTCATAAACCTTCTGAACTTTCTGGCTAACATAGCCATATCTTCATCACTATCAGCAGACTCTGAGTCAGAATCTGCTTGTTGCTTAGGCTTAACAACCTTTAATGCAACTCCTCTATCTTTCCTCATTGGCTCAGATGTAGCCTCTCTCTGAGCTAACTCTATTTCATATGTAAGTAGGTTTCCATAGAGTTGTTAGAGATCAGTAGTATGTAAATTTCTTAACTCTTTGACAGCAGTGGTCTTGGGATCCCACTGCCTTGGTAAAGATCTCATGAATTTGAGATTTATGTCCTTTGTGTCATAGATTTTTCCTAGAGCACGTAGATTGTTAAGCAAGACAGTAAATCTTTCATACATAGCAGTGAGATTCTCCCCCTGCTACATGCTGAACATTTCATACTATTGAATAAGCAGGGATTGCTTATTCTCTCTGACTTCTACCGTTCCTTCATTGAGAACCAGCAAGGCATCCCAAACCTCTTTAGCAAAGGTGCAGTTAGACACACTTTCGAAAATTTCCTCTTCAAGAGCCATGAAGAGAATGTTCATTGCCTTCTTGTTGTATCCTACTAACTTCTTTTCTTCATTCATCCATTCCTTTCTCAGCTTAGGAATAAGCTTGTTAGGATTAGCAGGGTTTATCTTCTCTGGTATATAAGGCCCAACTTTTATTGCTTCATATAGTTCTTCATCAATTGCATCCATATACACCTGTATTCTCAATTTCCAATTAGCAAATCTATCTCTGGTACACATAAGAAGCTTGCCACCAAAATCACTTCTTAAAGCCATTAGAAAATTTTAGTTAGGATCCTCTCAAGCTTTAGGGCTTAGCAAAGAGTGTTAATCTCTGATACCACTTGTTAGGTCCCAAAGGGTAAAAATACTAGAATGAGGGTTGAATAGTGTTTTTCAAAATTAAGTTTTGCTTAGAAAACTTTACAGATTTAAAACACTTCTTGCTTATAAAGGAGTTTCTTATGTTTAGAAAAAGTTTAGCAGCGGAATTAGTTTAAGAAAAGTACCCCTTAGATTTTGTAGCAAAGGTTAATAGCTAGAAGTAGTAAAAATAGTAAGTCTTTGCTAAGAGAGTTCAGCAAAGACCAAAGCAAAGCACAAATAAAACAAGTAAGCAATATGAAAGATAAGCAGGAGTAGAGATAGAATTTTTATAGTGGTTCGGACTAAGCCTACTCCACTATTCTTCTCTTTTACTTGAGAAGACTATCACTAGAACTTTGTTCACACAGAACAATCAGCAGGTGTGTTCACACAAAACAATCAGCAGGAGGACACTTAGTCCAATTTACAATAGGTCACTTAGACCAACTTAGTCACACAGACTCTAAGTAGATTTGAGAAAATCTTACTTGCTATCTTCAAGTAGATTGCTCCTTAGTTGAGCAGATTGATAGCACTTGTTCAAGCTTTATGATGTCTTGCTGAAATCTTTAATATGTCAAAGATTGTTCAGTTGGAGGTAGTTGTTGTTAGTCATAAATAAAATTTATGACTCCTATTTATACTTCTCCAAAAAAACTATCCGTTGAAAATTTGAAATAGATCCGTTGTAGTGCACTGTCCTTGATGTGACTTGTACCTTTACAGCAGTCCTTGCTTAGTTCAAAAGATTGCAAAGAGTAAAGATCTGGAAGTCTGTCTATGAGAATATTTCTCATGACAGGAGGAAAAGTTAAAGGAACATTTACCTTTGCAGAGTTCTTCACATCTTTTATTATTCTTTTACTCTGCAAAATAGTTGGTACAACTTGCATTCCAGTAATATTTAGGTTAGGGATTAGATAATAAGCAATCATCATCAAAAACCTAGCATAATAAATTTTAGTTCTACTGGTTTTAAGTTTTGGCAACAAGTTTTGCAGAATTAAAAGCCCAATGTTTACTCCTGTCATGAGAAATATTCTCATAGACAGACTTCCAGATCTTTACTCTTTGCAATCTTTTGAGGAAAATACAAGCCAAAACCCTGAAAATCCTCCAACAACTTCACAACAACAGTCTATAGCCCCCTCCACAGTTTCTCAAAAGACTGTGGTTGTAAAAACCAAGACAATCACCAAGCTCCCAATTAAAAGAAAAATAATTGAGGGAGTCAGTGAGGATGAGGGAGAACAAGAAGCTGAAGTTCCACTTCAGAGAAAGAAAAGAGTTATAACCCAAAGCCAACAGCAATACATTGCTTCCCAACAGGCAATGGAGGTTATAAGGAAAAACAGTGAACTGTCACCATCCTCCCAAAAGGATGCTGACATTGAAGACAGTTCCCAACCAGGAACACACTGTACAGAGTCTGCACAAACTCTTGGTCACAGCCAAGAGGAACCAAATAGAGAGAATATAAAAGAAAAGAGTGACACAAGGAGTGCACACACAGAGTTATCTTTTGATGTTCCTCAATTTTTGTCATCTGAGGAACAGTCAACACTCCTCACTGTACATTCTTCTCCTTTTTCTCCCATTCTTGATTCTTTTGATACACAAATAATTGATTCTCTTGATTTTTCCCAAGAGGAGCCAATAATTGAGACAAGCTCTCACACATCTTCCATGGATAGATCCCTAGACAAAATAAAGAAAAGGAACCCCTTATCCATGTTGTCACAAGTACTTCTCAACTCCCCATTTCTGTAGGAATGAGTGCACCTTCCCAAAAGAGTGAGGTTGAGAGAATAATTAGTGAGAGTCAGGCTCCTGATCTGGAAAAAGGAGATAATATTAATACACAAGAGAGTCAAGCTTTAGACAGCTTGGAAAAAGGAGAGATTGAGAAGCTGGGTGCCCAACCCCAGGCAAAAGGAGAGGGTGTGAGCAAGGATGAGATCCTTGAACAAAATAATCGAGAGAAATTTTCAGCAAGTGTCTTTTTACAACCTGCTGAAACCA
Source organism: Centella asiatica (assembly GCA_014636745.2). Taxonomy (NCBI): domain Eukaryota; kingdom Viridiplantae; phylum Streptophyta; class Magnoliopsida; order Apiales; family Apiaceae; genus Centella; species Centella asiatica. The sequence continues at coordinate 22,010,818 of CM025785.1, forward strand.
GCTCACAAGAAGCTCCGGTTTCTGCTGCTCCCTCCACTAATATCCGAACAGCAGTACCAGAGAACAGTCCAAGCACAGGGGATGCAGCCTTACATGTCATAGCTGAAATGACAAATGCTGATTTTGAAGAGTTATATGGTCTACAACAACGACAAGATCATATTTCTGCAATGAAGACAAGACTTGCAGATGAACCTGTGCATGAAGAAGCTCCAGAGGAAAATGTTGATGTATGGCTTGATGCCACATATTCCAACACTCTGGAGGATGCAGCTGCTCAACTCAGGAAGGATTATGTGACCAATATAGGGTCTACAGCAGCTGCACCATCTCCCAAGGACTTACTTGAAGAAATAACCAAAGTGGACAAGAAACATACCAAGTTTCACCACTTTTTGGTTATTGGCTTAAATTCTACAGTCAAGGAGATGAAACAACAGATGGAGATTGAGACTGATAAAATTTGAAGGAGCTATGAAGGCCACTTGCCACGGAGAACTGTCACTGCCGTTGATTTTCTCATTAGTAACAAGTCTAAAACTGACAGTAAGATTCAAGCCCTTGAAGACAAAATCAATCTCCTTCTCCAGAAACAAGATCAAATGGAACAGCTCATGATGCAGGCACTACCATCTCTGGCCACCTCCTCCCTCCCCAAAGATGCTGATGTCAAAAAGGGGGAGAGTGGTCACTTCAAACATCCTGTAAAATTCACACCAAACATTGTTCCAGATTCAAGTGCTTCCTTGCAGATGGAGTTGCAGGCATTGAAAGAAAAGACAATGAAAGAAAATGCTGCACTGCAAGCTTACAAAGAACAAATTCTAAAGAAGCATGCTGATCTTGAAACAACAGCAACAACAACAACAACAACAATATCAGCAGTAGCAACAATTCCTCCTTCCCAATCAACTGTAGCAGCCCCAACTTCTTCAAAAGATAAAGGCAAAGGTGTCATGGTTGAAGATCCAAAGAAACAAATTCTTACTCAACCAGGACAGCCTAAGCTATTGGGGGATGCTATGAAGACTGCTTACTTTCCCACCCCTATTGAACTTGATCTAGGAGGGAAAGTAGAGTTAGTTAATCCTCGAGATCAAAGGTTAATAGATGCTGATGCAATGCTTGCTCAGAAACTTCAACAAGAGGAAGACATGGCTACAGAACAAGAAAGGGAGGAGGAGGAGATTAAAAAGAAGAAACACTCAACAAGGAAGACAAGTGCAAGGAAAATAGTAGTTGCCAAGAAAAAACCTTCAAGGAAAAAGCCTACAAATGAAGATCCTCCAAGGTCAATTGAGACTGCCTTGGTGACTGTAAGTGGACCAACAAAGTCACAAACAGCTCCATCAAGGAAGTCTTACAAAGTTGATATGGCTAGTACAAGTGAAATGATCAAAACCTTGAAAAAGAATACAAGGAATATTAATCTGATCAAGGGTGCAAACGACAAGGATTTACTTCATATCTTTTTTAAAGATGGAGATTCTGTGAAGTATACTAAGCCAGACTTGGAGGGGCAATCAAAAGAAGATTTGGAATGGCTGTTATCTACAATACTTGTAACTACAAAGCTCAACATGGAATTTTGAAACCAGATCAAGAAGGCAATAAAGGAGGTAAAAAGTGTGAACAAAGTGTCATCCGATCCTTTTGAAACTGCACCTCTTGGATTGTGGTATGAGACTTTCCATGGTGATAAAGTACTCTTTAACTACAACAGAGATAAAGTGAGTGAAAATCATATTGAAGGATTTATCAAACTTCTTAGAAATGCAGAAGAACCAACTGAAGTTGTTCTCAAAAATCTGCTGATGGAAAGGCTAGAACGGATAAGGGAAAACAGAAGGAAAAAGAAAGATTGTTGAGTCGAAGGTATGTTGTTTGCTGTACAATTTGTAGCTTTTATTTTTTTTTGAAACCAGACTTATAGGATTTAAAACTGAGTCTTGGTGGAAGCTGAACAACAGATCAAAGATCTTAGTTCAGAATACATTTGTAGTTAGCAGTTCTTTATTCTTTTTCTAAGTATTTGCAATGTTGAGTTTTGACATCATCATCAACCTTGAAATTATGTTTATCATTCTGACATTCATAATTAGGGGGAGATTGTTAGGTTTTAGAACATTTGATGATGATTGTCTTTAGAATACTTAGAATACAAATGTATAGAAAGTGTTAATTAGTAACACTGAAAATTTTGTAGCCAGTAGTTATCTCTTTGTTTGTAATTCATTCATTCTTTGTAAAAGAGATACGATTATTGTTATTTGTAATTAACTGCTGGAGTGTAGTATCGAAGCTTCAAAGAAATCAAGATGTGTATTTGGTCTATTAAAGTTTGCAAAAAGGCTTATCGGAGACTAGAAGAACTGGTCAGAGACTAAAATGGTTTAACTGTCAGAGACTAGTTGTTCTATCGGAGACTAAACGCTTACGTCATCAGAGATTAAAGGAAAAGGGATCAGAGACTAAGCTGATGTCATCAGAGACTAAGCCTTAACGTATCAGAGACTAAATAACACTATCAGAGATTACATAAGCTGACGTCATCAGGGACTAAACGTACGAGAGACTAAATGTACCAGAGACTAAAAAGATACGTCAGGGACTAAAGCAGTCAGAGACTAAAAGAAGCATCAGAGACTAATTGTGAATTAATCTCTGAAAGATACGGAGTTCGAATTGAAAAAGGAATGTCTTCCACGTAAAGTTAAATGTTATTGAAGACGTAGCTGGTAAGAAAACTCACCAGATATCTTTACCTAATCAAAAAGGAAAGATTGTATTTGATTCGAATAAGGAAGCTGAATTTTATTCAGAATAGAAACTGAGTTAATAATAATTTAGTAGAAGAAGAAGCTGTAATTAAGTTTACAGAGAATTGTAATTCGAAGCTGTATAGGTTTTCATTGTTTTGTATCTTTACTATACAGTTTAGAATTAGGAGAAGCTGACGATCAAATTGATTGTTAGAATTTGTAATCAATTGTAAATTAATAAAGCAATTGTTTATAAATAGATTTGTGTTCTTGTTCTTTTTATTCCGCAAGAAAAATTTAGTTTCTTTAAGAACAAGTAATCGAAGAATTTTCAAAGAACTTGTATTCAACCCCCCTCCCCCCTTCTACAAGTTCTCGGCATCTCACTGGGAAAACATAACCACTGACCCAAATTCAGTTTCAACTTTCTTTACATTGTCAATGACTTGTTGAGGCACCTCTGATTTAGCAAGTTGGAACTTGACCTAAGTGTATCTGGTGTAGTCATCCACATTGACCAATGCAAATCTCTTCTTTGATACTGACATTATATTGATAGGACCAAATAAATCCATATATAACATTTGAATTTGATATTTGATCATTGTGGCTTCTTTGCTGACAAAGGATGATCTCTTTTGCTTCCCTTGTTGGCAAGCTGAGTATAAACCCTCTTGAGTAAAATCCATTTGAGGTAGTCTAGTCACCAACTCTCTCTTTACTAAATCATTAATTGTTTTGTAGTTCAAGTGAGAGAGTTTTTTGTGCCACAGTCTGCTCTTATCAGGAGTTGTTTGGCTATATAAACATGAGGCTCCATTTACTGAGCCAAAATCACCAACATAAAGATCTCCTTTCCTAACATCTGACAAATCTAGCTTCCCATAATCTTCATTGGAGATCAAGCACTTATCACCTTTGAATGAAATGATGAATCCCTTGTCACATAGTTGACTTATGCTTAATAAATTGTGCTTTAGCCCATCTACTAATGCTACATCATCAAATGAGACATCCTCATTTGCTATTTTGCCATAACCAAGTGTTTGTCCTTTTCTGTCATCACCAAATGAAATTACTGAACCAACTTTTTTAGTGAACTATGTGAGTAGGACTTTGTTTCCTGTCATGTGTCTTGAGCAACCACCGTTTAGAAACCAGACTTGTTTGCTTTTGACTTTTCCCTGCATATAAAGAACATTTAATTTGTTTTTGGTACACAAGTGCATTTGGGTCCTCTAGGTTTAGTCACAGTTATTGGTATAACAACCTTTTCATTAGATTTCACTTTTGGCTTAGGCAAAACACACATTTTCTCTTGTTTAGAAGCTTCACATATTGCGTTAGATTTATTAACTACCTTCTTTTTTTTAACCTTAGGGTTGCATACATGAATAGAAGTTGACTTAGGTAAATCATCAGTATATAATATTGTGTTAGTTAATATCTATGACTTTTTCTTGCATTGAAAAAATAAGTGATTAAAATTGTCACAGTTTCAGCACACTTTTCTAGGGACTTCAAAATTGGGAGCATAGTTATAAACTTTATTCACTCCTAACTTCCCATTCCTATTTTTTTTCTTATCCCCTGACATGCATTTATCCCTTGAAGAGCTTCTAAGGCCTGATGCACTTATATCCCCTGATGACTGTGTATCCACTGATGCATAGTCAATCTCCTTCTTGGTGGGGTCTTTGGGTGTTTTGGCAAGAATAGGCAACTTTTAGGTAAGCTACACTCTTATGGAAGATATTCCCTTTCTCTAGCTTGGTTATTTCCTTCACAAACTTGACAAGTTGCACAGGCTTTTTACCAAAGCTAGCAGCATTTTCAACCTTAATTGAATGGTTGCTTCATCTGAGTCTCCTCATAGCCTAAACTAGATCTGGGATCACATTTTCTATTGTTTAATTGATCATCTAGTTTCTTACTAGACTCAGTTCACTTTCTTATGACCTCATCCTCTTCCTTTAGCTTTTTGGAGGTCTAGTTATCTCTCTTTATGACACAGTTAAGGAGATTCCTAGACTTGAAGAGTTCTTTTTTCTAAATTGTCAATCCTCGTAAGTTCTAATTCTAAAAGAGTGTTTCTATGTGTTAGTTGTTCATTGATTTTCTGCACGCTCTTAGTCTCAGCTACAACACTCCTTAAGGTGTCATAGAGGTTTCTGATCTCACAAGTCATTTCCTTAACAGTTTTAAAATAATCATTTTTAGACATGTTAGAGGATATCTCGAGACTAACTTGTGAGTTGCTATTGTCAGTGGATGAGGCCATTAGGGGTAGTTGATATATTCCTTAGTTTCTTCTTCATCTGAGTCAGCCCAGTCTTTTCCCTCAGCAATATATGTTTTGCCCTTCTTGTTAGCATTAAGCAGGTCAAAGTATTTCTTCTTGTAATCCATCGCAGATTCCTTCCCTTTGGGCTCACTTTCATGGTTGGCCGTACAACACTCATTTGCAAAGTGTCCAATTTCATTGCATTTGTAGCACTTGATTATTGATTTATCAATGAAGTTGCTTGTGCTACTAGGTTTCCTTACTGTAAATTTCTTTGTTCCTTTTGGCTTTTGAAATTTTAGCTTGGAGAACGTTCTTGCAAGGAAGGCCATTGTTTCATCCAAGTCCTCTAACTCTTTTGGAGTGTACTCAATCCCCTTTGAGCTAGTTTCATTATCTTCACTCTCTTCTTCACTTTCTTCAGCATGTCCTAGTTGTTGCTTCATCAAGACACTTTGTCCTACTTTTCTTTTGTTTTTTTTTTCTTGCTAGCCATCAGGGATATTGATTTAAGTTTTCCGATATCCCTTGATATTTTAGATCTTTGTTGAACCTCCAGTTCATATGTTTGTAGGGTACCATAAAACCTATCCAAGTCTAGGAGATTCATATCCTTGGATTCCCGATAGTTGTTGTCTTTATATCTCATGATATAGGAAGTGCCCTTATGAATTTTCTATTCACATCTTTGTTGGTATAGGTCTTTTCATATATTTTCAGGTCATTTACCAACCTATTGAATTTGTCAAACATTTCAGTGAGTGACTCACCAGATTTCATTATGAACCACTAATACTATTGTATTAACAGTTGCAGTTTATTTTCTCGTACGTCCTCTATACTGTCACATAGGATCTAGATGGTATCCCATATTGACTTAGATGAGTTGAGATTCGTGATGTTGTTAAACATATCATCATCTAAACCATTATAATGTATACCAATAACTTTGAGATCCTTATTCAATTTCTCTTTTTCCTCTAGAGTCATTTCATCAATCGTCTATGGGACTAGACGTTCCAGAATGTTGACTCCATTCACTACCTCTTGAGGAATGAGCATCTTTGGTAAATGGGGGTCTTCTTCTAGAACTTGTAAATATTCATTATCAATAGATATGATATGAACTATCATTTGCTGTCTCCAAAAGAAGTACTTACCACGTTCTAACATGGGAACCTTACTATTTCTAGCTTTGTTAGCCATAGATAAAGATCTTTTAGCAAGTGTAATATGCTAGAAGGCTCTAATACCAATTGTTATAACAAAATAAACTAAAGTGTTTGTATAGGGGGGGAATACAAACACCACAACTTTTTCTCTCTATTAAGACTAAATAAGCAAAAACTAGAATAACTGCAATATACAAAAAAAACTTTACTGAAATTAAAATGAACACACAAAAATTCAAGTTGAAATAGTTGTATTATAACTTAAGTTTTTTTTGAGAATCTGTATAATCACAAAGTAATTAAACAACTACAATTTTGTAAGTGATTATAACTTCTTGTTTCACATACTAGCTACGATTTCTCTCAAGAAATATTACAAAACTTCTCTCTAGTGTATGAATGTTGATAGATATATTTCTAAGTTTTTCTAGATCTATGTTTCTCTCTCTCAGTTGTTGGTGGTAGCGTGTAACAATTCTTCCATATGTAAGAAAACAGAGATATAACCCATGTGCTTGCCATTCTTCTTTTTCAACGTAGCCGCAGTATGTCTTGTCATTATTCTTTTGGAAATACACATATTAGACTGTTATTGGCTAGTGTTACTTTTATTTTAGTCCATGTTCTTCATGTGTTTCTGGTGTAAAGGTTGTTATTGGACCACCATATTTCAAGCAATATCTTTCTAGTTATCCCTTGTTTTTTTGCCAAGTATTAGTACATATCTCTTAAGCCCTGATGAAGTGTGAATTAGGTCTTAACTATCCTCTATTGACAAGCTCTAATGTTGTCTTGATCAGTACTTTTGAATCCCCAGATGACAAGCTCTAATGTAAACTTGATAAGTGTTTCACTATCCATTGATGTTAATCCCTGATGTGCAATTAGATCAGTACTTCTTGATCCCCTGATGCTAGGACCTAATGTTATCCACTAATGTCATCTGTTGATGCAGTGTTCAGGTTATCCCCTGCTAGACCCAACTGTTGACAGTATGCCTTGATGGTATCTCCTGACGATCAAACTATTTCCTGATGGTATCCCTTGACAGTCAAGTTATCCACCAATGACATCCCCTGACAGTATCCCTGGCGAATTTATCTACTAACGGAATCCCCTGACACAGTATTTGAGTCATCCCCTGACGGTATCACCTAACGAGTTTATTCACTGATGTCTTTTTAAATACTTATGTTTTCAATCATTGATACTATTTTTGGCATTTCCTTGAATGTCTGATGTGCAGAATAGTTGATCATTAAGTACAACTAGACATTCCTTAACATAAACAAATTCTAGAGATATCCCCTAATGACTTGCCTAGTTCAGTTAAGACTAGGCCCCCTGACAGACTAAATTGTCCATCTGTGGATGCTTATTTGTGCAAATATACTAAGGCTTATAACATAACTTGAGTATTTACAAATGCAAAGTTATTAAATAATCTTTATATCATCATTAACATCATTATATGTAACATACGTATAATAATTATGTTAATTAAACTTCAAATATCGCATTTAATTTTTTGTCCATAATCTCATTAATCATGCATGTAAAGTTATTTATTATATTATATTCATATATTTTATTTTAAAATTATCTAATTATGAATTTCATTACTCTTAATAGAAGTAGGAATCAAAAAAATAGAAATAGATTATGAGTATTTGATGAAAGTAAAAGTGAATTAGGAGATAATAATAATGGAATAAAAGAAATTTGAAGAAAGTAATATTAGAAAGAAAAAAATATAAAACCATGACATAAAAAAAATATATTTGTGCTTTTAAATATATAATATAATAGATTCACTTTATTTTTAACATGAGCACTATCACTTGCTTCTTCCTTTCGATCCAATCGCTCTTTTAATTTTTGAATTTATTTTATTAATATATTATTTCTTCTTATTATTAAGTACTAGTTTTGTTACCCGTACCAAGAACGAATTCTATTTTTTTATAGTTATATATTTGTATAAATTAATTTTTAAAAAGTCAATTTTTTCTAATTCTTTATAATCTGTAAAGGTATTTGTTATCATTATTTTAGTACATATTTTAATAAAATGTTATTACAATAAAATATTAGAAATTTTAAAACTTTAAATAAATTAGTTTTATTACATAAGAATTGTAAATGATTACAAATTAAATTTTAATTAAAAAAGTGATAAATGATGTTAAACCAAATTAAAATACAATTAGAGAGTTTTTAGGGATAAGATTTTAATTTGACTTTTCTAACTCATTCTATTGAATGTTAAACCGAGTTAAAACAACAATAAAATTAATTTAGGTACTTATTTTTATTTAACCTTTAAATAAAACTATATATATTTAAAGAGGTGAATGATATAACTATTTTAGAGACGTATCTAGCAATATTTGTATTACTCTCCTACGACCTCGTTTTTAAGTGCCGTTAGAATACCTAAGATTTAGGAACCGTTCTGGACATTCTTCGAGAAATAATTTATTCAAGTGTTTGGAGATGTGGACCTGTTTATAATTATATTCTAATTTTAAATCTATGAATAATCACACAATTTGTGTCAAAACATCGAAGCAGTAACGATATTGTTAGAGATAAATAATGATGATGATGATTATGTAATAAATTGTGCAACTGTAAATACTTGAGGTATTTTATAAACCTTAAGACCAGCACAAGTTTTGCATCCACTGATGATAAGTTTATTCATTAGTGGATAGTTAATAACTTCACAAGACAAGTCAGAAAACAGGAACATTCAAAGGACTTGACAAAGTGAAGGAGAATGTCTGATGCTACTTGTAAGCAAACGAAGTATTCCGCATATCAGAAGTTCTAAATCAAAGTTACGTTGATTAAGTACCATCAGTGGGAACCCATCAGGGGAACCCATCAGGGGAACCCATCAGTGGGAACCCATCAGGGGAACCTGTCAGGGTATGACGAGGGCAGACCAATCCGTCAGTGAAACACTTCGGGACATATCAGTGTCAGGCAAACCCATCAGGGTAACCTGTCAGGGAGAATGACCAACATGACATCAGTAGAAGCCATCAGTGTATGCCGTCAGCTATAACCATCAGGGTCAAGAAGCACTGAGTATAACTCAAGTGAAGGACGAAGCCCTGATCCAGTCAATAACCATCAGGGGATCCAGAAACACTGATCAAAGTCCGTCAGGGCTAGCAGTCAGTGGATCGTTGTGACAGCATACATCCGTCATCAGTTCTTACACGGAAATCAATGTAACGTGTTACAGAAGCAAGAAATATTAACTGGAAAGATATTTCTTGAAGTTTGTTAATGGTCCAATGAGAACTCTCACGCATTAAATGCACACATATCAGGGGAAGAAAAGCAGCAACAAAGTTTGTAGCAGTCTGACACATAAAGTTTAGATGTGACATACTTGCGGCTAAGTTGAGAAGAGAAGCACGTCACAAGAACGTGATTTCAACCCACTGATTGATATATAAGCAACGGAGCTCTCATTACACAAATAACGATTGATTGAATCCATTCAACAGATCAAACAAGCACTGAAGCACAAAACACTAGAGAGAAGCTTTGCAATAGATCTTGAGAGAGATATTTCAAAGAATATTAGAAGCTAGTGAGTGTGAGAAGCTGTGAACTTTATTCACATAATTTGTAGCTGTAAATCACATTTGTGATTATATAGATTTCCAAAAAAACCTCGAGTTATAATATAACTATTTTAACTTGAATCTGTGTGTTCATTCCATATAGTTTTTCTAGTTGTTCGACTGTTTTCAATAAGCCATATAAAGTTTTTAAGTGCGAAAAGTTTCAGGTGTTTGTATTCAACCCCCCCTTTTACAAACGCTTGTGCTAATATTGCACTAACAATTGGTATCAGAGCCTCTTAGCAGATTTCACTTGCTAAATACGATCACTATCTATGGCCAATAAAGCTGGAAACAGTAAAGTCCCCATGTTGGAAAGGGGCAAATACTTCTTCTGGAGACAAAGAATGATAGTTCATCTAAGAGCTATTGATGATGAATATTTGCAGATTCTAGAGGAAGGACCTCACGTTCCCAAGAAGCTCATTCCTATAGAAGTCGGTAATGGAGTCAGTTTTCCTGAAAAGCTTGTTCCAAAGACAATTGATGAAATGACGATAGAGGAAAAAGAAAAGGTGTAAAAGGATCTAAAAGTTACTGGAATCCTGTATAATGGTTTAGACGATGATATGCTGAATAGTATCATGAATCTAACCATGTCTAAATCTATATGGGATACCATACAAATCCTTTGTGATGGTACTGAGGAAGTGAGGGAAAACAAACTGCAGCTGTTAACACAACAGTATGAGTGGTTCACAATGAAAAATGGTGAAACACTTACTGAAATGTTTGACAAATTCAACAGGTTGGTAAATGACCTGAGATTATATGGGAAGGCATATGCTAACAAGGATGTGAATAGAAAGTTCATGAGAGCCCTTCCCATATCATGGGATCCAAAGACAACAGCCATCAGGGAATCCAAGGACATGAATCTTCTAGACTTGGATAGGCTTTATGGCACCTTAAAGACATATGAACTTGAGGTTCAACAAAGATCTGAAATGTCAGGGGATGCCAGAAAGCTTAAATTAGTAGCCCTGATGGCTGCCATGAAGGACAAACAAGAAGCAAGGCCAAGTGTCTTGATGAAGCAGCAACTAGAAGATGCTGAAATTGAAGGGGATAAAGAAGCTGACTTCAAGGAGGAAGAATATACTCCACAGGAGTTAGAGGAGTTGGATGAAACCATGACCTTTCTTGCAAAAAGGTTTTCCAAGCTGAAATTCCAAAAGCCATCAGGATCTAAAAGATTTTCAGCAAGGAAATCCAGTAGCACGAAAAACTTTATTGACAAATCAAGAATAAAGTGCTACAAATGTAATGAGATGGGTCACTTTGCAAATGAATGCCGCAAGGTCACAAAAGATGGTGAATCCAGAGACAAAGAAGCTGTTGTGGACTACAAGAAGAAATACTTTGACCTTCTTAATGCAAACAAGAAGGGAAAAGCATACATTGCAGAGGGAAAGGACTGGGCTGACTCTGATGAAGAAGAAAATGAAGAGTATGTCAACCTAGCCCTGATGGCCTCATCCACTGACAGTAGCAGCTCGCAGGTAAGCCTCGAAATTTCCTCTAACATGTCTAAAAATGATTGTGTTAAAACTGTTAAGGCAATGACCTGTGAGATAAAGGATCTCTATGACACCCTGAGGAGTGCTGTAGCTGAAACTGAGAGAGTACAGAAAATAAATGAACAATTATCTGTCAAGAACACTCTTTTAGAATCAGAGAACTCCAAATTTGAGAGTCTTGAAAAAGAACTCTCAAGGACTAAAAATCTTCTTGACTGTGCTATTAAAAGGGAAGAATGGACTTCAAATCTTCTTAGTCAAGAAAGGGAAGTCATTAAGAGATGGAATGAGTCTAGCAGAAAACTGGAGGATCGTTTGAAAAATCAAAAATCTGATCCAAAATCTGGTTTGGGCTATGATGAGACTCATGTGCAGCAACCTCCCATTGAGGTTGAGATGACAGCTAGCTCTGGAAAAAGGCCATCACAAACTATCAAGTTTGTTAAGGCAACAGCAAAGCTAGAGTCTGGGAATGTCTTCCCAGTGAATGAAGCTTCCACTAGTGGTGGGAGAGGCAAGAAAAGTATCCTTGCCAAAACACTCAATCCTCCAGTAATGAAAAAACTAGACTGTGCATCAGTGGATACACAGTCGTCAGGGGGAAAGAGTGAATCAGGCCATAGCAACCCATCAAGGAAAAAAGGTCTATCAGGGGAAAACAGGAAGAATAGAAATGGTAAGCTAGGTGTTAATAAATCTAAAAATTATTCTTCTATTCATGTAGCCCTTAGAAAAGTGTGTTGGAATTGTGGTAGCTGTAATCATTTATCTTTTCAATGCAAAGAAAAACCACAAATTTTGACTGGCACAATTTTGTATGCTAATGATTTACCAACTATTAAAACCTGCTCCTCCAAGGAAAAAGGTAAAATAACTGTTGAGAAATCAAAAGCATACATTGAAGCTCCTAAAAAGGAGAAAGTTTTAAATTTGCCAAAACCAAAAATTACTAATAAAGAAAAAGTTGCATTACCTGTTACTGTGACTAAACTAAGAGGACCCAAAAAAAATTGGGTACCAAAAACAATTTAAATGTTTTATTGTGTGCAGGGAAATAGCAAAAGCAGTCAAATCTGGTTTCTAGATAGTGGTTGTTCAAGGCATATGACAGGAAACAAAGCCCTGCTCTCAGAATTTCAAGAAAAGGCTGGTCCAGTAATTTCATCTGGTGATAACAGCAAAGGACTAACTCTTGGTTATGGCAAAGCAGCAAATGGGAATGTCTCATTTGAGAATGTAGCACTGGTTGATGGGCTCAAGCATAATTTGCTAAGCATAAGTCAACCAAGTGACAAAGGATTCATCACTTCCTTCAAGGGAGATAAGTGCCTAATCTCAAATGAAAATGATGGGAAGCTGGTTTTGTCAGGGATAAGAAAAGGAGATCTCTATGTTGCTGATTTTAATTTAGTAAATGGAGAATCATGTTTCTACAGTAAGGCATCCCCTGATGAAAGCAGGCTATGGCACAAGAAGCTCTCTCACTTGAACTTCAAGTCAAATTAATGATCTAGTGAAGAGAGAGTTGGTAACTGGACTACCCCAAATGGAGTTTATTCAAGAAGGTTTATGTTCAGCATGTCAACAAGGGAAGCAAAGGAAGTCATCCTTTGTCAGCAAAGAAGCCACCATGATCAAAGATCCAATTCAATTGTTACATATGGATCTCTTTGGCCCTGTCAACATAATGTCAGTGTCAAAGAAAAGATTTGCAATGGTCATAGTGGATGACTACACCAGATACACTTGGGTAAAGTTTCAACATGCTAAATCAGAAGTATCTCAACAAATTATTGACCATATCAAAAAGGTGGAAACAGAATCAGGGCCAGTGGTTAGAATGTTGAGAATAGATAATGGAACTGAATTCAAGAATGCAGCTGTTGAGGGATTTTGTGTGGAGAAAGGCATAAATCATACATTTTCTGCTCCAAGGACTCCTCAACAGAATGGTGTAGTGGAAAGGAAAAATAGAACCCTGATAGAAGCTGCTAGGACAATGCTAGCAGAGGCAAAGATTCCCACCTATTTTTGGGCTGAAGCAATTTCCACTGCTTGTTTTACTCAGAATAGATCTCTAATCAACAAGGCTCACAACAAGACACCATATGAGCTAATGACAGGGAGAAAGCCAAGCATCAAGTTTCTCCATGTCTTTGGATGCAAATGTTTTGTTCTGAGAAATTTTGGTGAAAACTTAGGAAAATTTGATCCTAAAGCTGATGAAGCAATTTTCCTAGGTTATTCTCTGTCATCCAATGCCTTCAGGGTTTATAACAAAAGACTTCAAGTGGTGATGGAGTCTATAAATGTAGCTTTTGATGATCAAGAAATATCTGGACTTGAAAACCCTAGTTTTCATGAAGAACTCAGGTTTGAAAATGAAGATGATATTGATTATCAAGAGAATGAAGCTGATGTGTGCAGACAAATAGAGAATATATCCATTCCTGATGTCAATCCGATTAATGAAGAATCCCCTTCAACAGATAGAGCTAATTTCCTGGACAACAGATCAGGGGATACTTCATAAGGGGATCATTCATCAGGACATGCACCATCAGGGGATAACTTGAATCTTGAATTATCCACTAATTTAGGGGGAGAGTTTTCAGAAGCTGGGAGCACAGGCTTAGGGGGAGGAAATGATAGTCAAGCAAGCTCATCAAGACACATTTCTAATCCAAAATGGGCCAGAAGTCACACAACAGATTTGATTATTGGTGACCCGAGCAAAAGTGTGCAGACCAGGAAAGCTACATCTAATGAATGCCTATATGCTTGTTTTCTTTCTCAAATTGAACCAAAGAAGGTTGAAGAAGCTTTTCAAGATGCAGACTGGATTCTGGCAATGCAGGAAGAGTTAAATCAATTTGAAAGGAATCAAGTATGGAAGCTTGTACCCAAGCCCAAAGATAAGATCATAATAGGTACAAAGTGGGTATTCAGAAATAAGATGGATGAAGCTGGCATTGTTGTTAGAAACAAAGCAAGACTGGTTGCAAAAGGATATCTTCAAGAAGAAGGGATTGATTTTGATGAAACCTTTGCACCAGTAGCCAGACTTGAGGCTATAAGAATTTTCTTAGCCTATGCAGCACATTCAAATTTTAGAGTATATCAAATGGATGTGAAAAGTGCTTTTCTGAATGGGAAATTGGATCAGGAGGTGTATGTCCAACAACCTCCAGGTTTTGAATGCTCAAAATTTCCAAATCATGTCTATAACTTGGAAAAGGCACTTTATGGACTGAAGCAAGCACCTAGAGCTTGGTATGACACACTGTCAAAATTTCTGGTGGAAAACAAATTTTCAAGAGGTATCATTGACAAAACCTTGTTCTTCAGACAACACCAAGGTTAACTGATTTTGGTTCAAATTTATGTTGATGATATTATTTTTGAATCCACTGACACAAAACTGTGTGAAAAATTCTCCAAACTCATGCAAAGCAATTATGAGATGAGCTTGATGGGTGAGTTATCTTATTTCTTGGGATTGCAAGTTAAACAAGACTCTGATGGAATCTATATTCATCAGACAAAATATGCCAAATAACTTCTCAAGAAATTTGATATGGAGGATTCAAAAGTAGCAAAGACACCTATGGCCACTGCAACCAAGATTGACCCTGATAAGAATGGAAAGAAAGTTGATTTGAAGACTTACAGGGGAATGATTGGATCATTGCTATATCTGACAGCAAGCAGGCCAGACAAAATGTTTGCAACATGTCTTTGTGCAAGATATCAAGCTGATCCAAAGGAATCTCATCTTATTGCAGTGAAAAGAATCTTGAGATATATCAAGGGCACTACAGAGTTGGGACTTTGGTATCCAAAGGAGTCTGGATTTGAATTGCTAGGATATTCTAATGCTGACTTTGGAGGATGCAGGATTGACAGAAAGAGTACAACAGGAAGCTGTCAATTTCTAGGGGGAAGGCTTGTATCTTGGTTCAGCAAAAAGCAGCATTCTATTTCTACATCTACTGTTGAAGCTGAATATATTGCAGCTGGAAGTTGTTGTGCACAAATTCTATGGATGAAGAATCAGCTAATGGATTATGTTCCGAACTATTCCAAAATTCCAATAAGGTGTGACAACACAAGTGCCATTGCCATTGCTGAAAATCCAGTACAGCATTCCAGAACCAAGCATATAGAAATCAGATATCACTTTATCAGGGAGCATGTCATGAATGGAGATATTGAACTACAATTTGTACCATCCAACAAGCAGCTGGCAGACATATTCACCAAATCTCTTGATAAAGCCACTTTTTCAAAACTTGTGGGGGAGCTAGGAATGGTAAATTATGCGTCAGGGTCAGAGTCAAAATCCTAAAAATTCTGGTATCTCTAACTCATTTCATAATTTCTTGATAAAATCAAACTGATATGTGGTTATATATGTTCAAATTGTAAATATGTATATACTTGTACATTCTGCCTTTTGTTATTTTGTTTTTGTTTTTGACTGATGCATCAGGGTCAGGGCTTCCTTAAAGACGCATTAGGGTCAGGGTGTCCGGATCTCTCGTCAGGGTCAGGGTATCCCACCTGTTCGTCAGGGTCAGGGTCTCCTACCTGTGCGTCAGGGTCAGGGTGTTTGGATCTCTCGCCAGGATCAGGGTACTCAACTCGTTCGTCAGGATCAGGTTGTCCGGCTTGTGCATCAGGGTCAGGGTATGTACATACAGTGAATCATCAGGGTAAGTTTAAATTTATTTTGCATCGGGTTTCGAGGCCAGTTAAGTGATGACAACTCATCATTGAATTCTTCTCTCACTGATGACGTGTCATCACAGAAACTGAACTGACACCCTGATAGCGTGTTTAAGTGAAAGTTTTCAAACGTCTTTTAGCGGGTATTAAAATGTTATCTCTCCTACTTTTTGAAACTCGCAAACACTTAATCTAAACCTGATATTTGCTAGAGTTCTTTCTCTCTCTCTCTCTTTTCGCAGAAACCCTAGAATCTCAAATCTTCAAAGCATCCATGGCACGTCAACAAATACAGAGGAACTTGACAGTCCCATCAACAAATTTTGTGGGCTTCTCCGGCATTGATGAGGTAAGTGATTGCTTCAAACCAATAATGAACTATCTGCTCAAATCTGAGTATAGTAAAGCCATCTTTACCGATGAAGAAATGTCGGGAGAAGCACTGTCACAACTGTGGACTAGTGCTAAATTTATGTACTCCACCACCAAGCCAGATGTGGTCAAGGGTATCTCATTCAAGGTTTTGTCTGAGAAAGGAAAAATAACTCCTTCCAGACTTAACTCTGTTTTGGGGTTACCTACTCAAGATCTGGTGGATGCTCCAAGTGATGCTGACCTATTGGATTTCTTGAGAGAACTGGGCTATAATGCTTCTCCCAACGCAGTGTTAAAGTTCAAAGATCTCAAAAGGGTGAATGTCAAGCGGGAGATCTCCTACCTGTTTGATACAATCACCAAGGCGTTCTCAGGTAAGTGTTCTAACTTTGAGGTTATTACCTCGTTAACTATGAAAATAGCATATGCAATGATTAAAAATGTAAATATAAATATAGGTAAAATTATTTTTGATGGTCTGGTAAATAAATTAGGTAATGTAAATAATAGGAAAACTGAAGTATACTATTCTAGATTTTTGTTTATGATTATTAAAGATCAAATTACTAATCTTTCTTTTGAGAATGATATACTTGTACAGACATACAAGCAAACAAAGAAACTGTTTGCAGAAATAATGAAGAAATCATATACAACTGAATCATTTGCTCTCCCAACGCATATGATACAGGTAGTAAATTCTACATCTTCTACCTCTAACACTGTACATTCTTCAC
Source organism: Centella asiatica (assembly GCA_014636745.2). NCBI lineage: Eukaryota > Viridiplantae > Streptophyta > Magnoliopsida > Apiales > Apiaceae > Centella > Centella asiatica. The sequence goes on from CM025785.1 coordinate 22,028,040, forward strand.
CTTCATCTACTATGGCAGAGAAAGCAAACACCTCTCTGCCTACCCAAGTAGAACAACCAATTTCTTCTCAACCACTCGCAATAGCCCAACCCACAGACTCCCAAAAGACTGTTGGGATTAAAAGAAAAACCAGTGAAGTTACCACATCAACTGAGGGGGAGCAAGGAGAGAGAGTGATTGGCTATAGGAGGAGATTGAAGAAGAAGAAAGGAGCCATGAGTGTTACCCCAAAGCCTGACCAGGCAGTATCCTCTCAAAAGGATGCTGCCTTTGATAAGGAATTAAACATATTTCTAACTAGTTCCTCTCAAAAGGAATTAGTTATTGAAAATAGTCCTCAACCAAGGACACAGATGAGTGAGTAACCATAGACACTGATGAACCTACCATCAGGGTCTCTGAGAGCCACTTGCAGATAACTGACACAGTGAGTGCACACACTTCTTTTGATGAATCACCTCCTCATTCAGTGATTCAGCCAACACTCCCATCTACACCACTTCCTTCTTTCTCTGTTTCTCAAATTTTTAACGATATAATGACACAAACTTTAAGTGTCATACAATCAGATTCTCCACATTCTCATTTTGTGGAGGAGCCAACACTCTCTGACACAGTGTTTGAAAGTCACCATACTCAAATGGCTGACTCATTTTTAATTGATACAAACACTAGTGATCAGGCAGGGGACATAAATACCACTGTACATACTACTGCAATAACACTTTATGTACCCCCAATTGTATATACATCCTATACAGAAACCTACACTTCTCCAATTGTACATACACATTCTTTTTCCAATCCTTCTCCTATCACAACTGTTGAACCAGAAACTGTAAATACTTCACTTGAACTGGTCACAGTTGATGATTTCCAAGCCCATAGGAGCCTCTCTAGGACAATTTTGAGTGAGAATGAGAAAATACTTAGTGCAGAGAGGCAAAGTCAATCCCCTGAGAGGACTTTGGCAAAAGGAGAGGAAGAGAGTACTGCCTTAGTAGGCAATGAAAAAGGAGAGGATATGAGTGCTACCTTAGAAGGTACAGAAAAAGGAGAGGATGAGAGAGATAAGGATGAGATCCTTGTAAATAAAGAACAGAGAGAAAATAATGATACTGTAAATATTACTTCCACTTCTGAAAGTGATGAAGATGATGCTCCACAAGATGATTTTTCCCAGTTCATCGGAGTTGATTTGTATTTTCAGCAGAATCAGATGGCGGATACTGTACAGTTATTAAAGCAGGAGTTAGCTAGGACCACTGATCCAGTCTTGATCAAAGTATTAAAGTCACAGATCATGATTGGTCAGTCCATAGACATAGAAAACAAAAATTTGTATACACACTTTTCTTCAAAGTTTCAAAATGTACAGACAGTTGTGGATTCCCTAGTCACCAGCCAGACTTTACTTCGAATGAAGAAGCAGGCTGACATTGTTGACCGCAAGCTTGCAGATCTCACTTCACAATTGACCAGCATGGCAACTCTGCAACAATACATGGCTGGCACTCTGCAACAAATTCTTCAAGTCACCTCCCCACATCCAACTCCTACTGATGATGCTGTCAAAAAGGGGGAGAAATCAACCCAGCATGCGTCAGGGGATGTTGCTGGACAGTCAAGCAAACCATCAGGGGATGTGACTACTACTCCTGTTCCTGCTCCAAAACCCAAGGATAAAGGCAAGGGTATTCTGATTGAGGAACCAAAGAAGACATCAAACACTCAATCAGGGCCTAAGCTACTTGGAGATGCCATGAAGACAGCCCACTTTCCACAACCTGTTGAAGTTGTAATTGATAGGAAAATGGAGCTGGTCTATCCCCAGGACAAAAAGCTGGTAGAAGCTGATGCACTATATGCACAGCAACTTCAAGAAGAAGAAGAAAGGGAAATGGCAAAGGAACAGGAGAAAGAAGTGAAGAAGAAGAAGATTGTCAAGCCAAGGACCTCTAGGAGACCTCAGCCTCGAAGATTACAGAACCCTAGAAGTGCATCAGGGGATAAAAATCAAGACAAATCCAATGACCCTGATGCCACTTCAAAGAAGTCTGAAGATGTCAAGGACAAAGCACCATCTCCTGATACCAAAGAATATGGTCCAACCACACTAGCTGAATCTCTCAAAGAAGAAAGGCTCAAAAACCTGGCATTTTTGTTCTCAATAAAAAGCATCGATGCCAGGTTCAACAATAGAAGAGATCAGTTGATAACAATTCAATTGAAAAATGGATCAGAATTCACTGTGGCAATGGACTGGTTCAGGAGAATGGATGCTGAGCAGTTAGGACTAACTTTAAACCTGATTCCAAGATCTTCTCAGGCCAACAAAGACTTAAGGGGGATAATCGACAAGCTGAGGAGTGCCATCAACAATGAAAGAAGCCTGCCCACAGCATTGGAAAATCCACTAAAGCTATTTTATAAATCCACTGATGGGCGGGAGAAGAATATAAGGATTAAAGAAGTTGATGGCCTAAGCCTGGAGGAAGCGATGCATGTTCTTGGTCAAATTGCAAACCATAAGAATGAACATGTCATCAAGTTCAGAGTCCTGCTGATTCAGAGGGTATTGAAGGAGATTGAAGAAACCTAGGCTGATGATAGGAACACTGCAGCAAGGCATGTGCCATCAGTGAAAGGATTCACAGAATATCCAAAAATGATCACAAGCCCCATGGGTGTACAGTTCAAAAATCAAAAGGGGGAGATCATTACCTTCTACTGGTCACAACTTGCTGCAGCCAACATTTTAGAAATAAAAAGTGTCCTTGAAGCCTTGAAATCAAGCAGCAACGTCAACATTGTCAACTTCAGAAGACTTCTACAAAAGGAGCTGGAGCAACTGGAGACAGGCAAGGAAGACACAACACTAAGGATTCCTGAGCAAAATCCTGATCAAAGGAGACAAGGCCTTGGGAGTGACACTCAACCAATTGAGTCTAATCGACCATTGCCCTTTGTCTCAGCAAAAAGGAACAGGAAATCCTAAAGTCTATACTACATTTTTTTTTTTGTAATAGTTATAAGAAAATACTTGTACAGAAATTCTTTTATTAGTTCATTCATTATTC
>CM025785.1:22042064-22074212 GCA_014636745.2 Centella asiatica
CCCCCCCCCCCCCCCCCCCCCCCCTTTTCTACAAACGCTTGTGCTAATATTGCACTAACAGATATTCAAGCATTGGTTAATTATAAATTATATACAGAGTATAGTTTCATGGGTTTTGCATAACTTTCAATGGTTTCGAGGTATGGTGTTTGTGTTTTATGTATTTAATCTAAATTTGTGAAAAGGTCTTCTTTTTGCGTTGATTTTTTATCTAATGAAATTTTTTGTCGATAAAAAAAATCAAATAATTTGGTCTAAATAAGCGTACCTCTATAAATTTTAATATTGAACAAAAGCCCGATATATACTCCATTCGTTAAAAAAAAGGTTATATTTGAAAAAAAATTTATTCAAAAAAAATTACATTTGAATTTTTCTTTGGTATTTTGCTATAAATTAAAAAACTTCAATTATAAACTTATAGATCTCTTCATAATTTAAACATTCATAACAATTTTCATGCGAAAAACTTATTATTTGTACATTTAATTTTTGGTTGAAAATTCGAAATTAACAATTGTCAAAAGTCTGAATGTTATTTTTTTTATGAAAAGAATGGAGTATACGAACACATACATATATATATTTATTTATGAAAAAAGAAAAAGAAAAAGAAGCCCGATACATATCTTCTTCTTCAATGGTACATGATCCTCCAATACTAACGCAAAAAAAGTAAAATTTCTTAACGCAAAAAAATAATTGTGACAAACATGGAAAAGTTAGAGGGACTAACGTTAACTTTTTGACAAATCCCTCGTTTACAAATGTGACAATCCCAAAATTTCATATCGGACCAAGGTATTGTCAAAAGAAGAAATGATAGCATCACATCCATTCATAGCATAAATACTAATAAAAAGGAGTTAGTAGAGAGTTATTATAACCCAAAATATTACAATATCAACGGAAACTATTCTATCTTCATAAATTACAATTCATAATCATTACAACTCAAAACATCTTCCTTCCTTCCTTTCTTATCGGCACTCAAAAAGGTTAACAAAACTCAATAGCCGATCATCTTTGCTTTCCCCTTGTCAGAGGGTTCAACCTTTGGACCTTACCCTACAAGACATTAAGTTCAACAAGAATGAGCGATTTACGTTCAGCAAGTATATAAACAATTTAGAGAAATATAACTCGAAGATTTGAAGGAAGTTCAATTCTGTTTGTGAGGCTCAGTGAAACAATACTAATGCCTCAGAAATCTTTGAAGAACATTGAGGATCACTGATGATAAACAATGTGTAACCCTTCTTGAAGAAAGACACGTATACACATGTACATATCTTTCTCAGAATATCCATCGGGGGCTAAATCCGTTGGATCTGCTAACCATACAGTACATAGCTGGTCTAACTGTGACCGCATGATCCCTCCTTGTGTGAACGTACGTAGTCACTTATAATTCCTCTAGGTAATGTGAAGAACAAATTAGCACCTTTCCTTTCCTCTAGCCAACCATGTGGTATAACCCATTTAAGGTACATCATTCTCATTTGTTTGCACAAATATAAGATTGAAAAATAGCTGAAAATCAAAACTCAGTTATATCCATGCATTATCATTCATATCATGCTAGCGGAATTTAAAGCATAGCATGCTCATTAATAAAAACAATTGAAACATATAATCAAAGCATTGCACACATATCGAATCAAATGATACTGTGTTAAATTGAAATAAGCATTAGATTGAATGTATATACTCGCCTCGGTCCTTTGCACACAATCAAATTCAATTTACTCGTGAGTGAAAAATTCTGTAAAATATGCATATCACAAGATGAATTTAATATCTTGGTTAAAATATGAGAGAAAATACACATGTGATGTCCTCAAATTTTTAATGTCTCAAATTTGATATAAGGACCGTTTAGGTTAAATAAATAATTAAATATCATAAAATAATTTAAGAAAATAATGTTTTATAGTTTCAAAAATAAATTGCGCATCAGGAGATAATCTGCTACGTCAAGGGATGACTGGACATCAGTGGATAAACCACCCGTCAGGGGATGTCTCTCGGCCATCAGGGGATAGCCTTCGACCATCAGGGTATCATTCACTCATCAGGGGATAATTTGTTCAACGCTGAACTAACTAAGTCAACGCCAAATTCAATTGGCTATCGCCAAACTCCGTCGCTATCAGGGGATGACTTGTTCATCATCAACTAAATAATTCATCACTGAACTCCATCAGTGGATAACTTGTTCAACACCAAACTCTTTGGAAGATAACCTCTTTAACTAACAATATTTCCTTCATCAGAGACTAGCAAATTTTGCCCATTAGAGACTATGGATGACGTCATCAGGGACTAAACTTAGCTTGTCGGAGACTAAGACTAACGTCACCAAAGACTATTCTTAGCCCGTCAGAAACTAAGAATTCTTCTTATCAAGGACTAACAACATTCATCAAAGACTAATTTAAACTTCCTCCATCAGAGACTAACATATCTCATCAGAGACTAACATATCTCATCATAGACTAACAAAAGCATTGTCGGAGACTAACTTAGAATCTCCCACAGACTATTTATAGGGTCAGAGACTAACTCCAACCCATCAGAGACTAAGTTAGAACTTGTCTCAGATACAGGGTCGTCTTCCTCACTCTTCCATGGGTGGTGTTTTCAACTATAACCACCATAGGTTAACTCTCATCATCCTATCAGTAACACATAACATCTCCTGGGGTTTACTAACTCTCGCAGACACATTTAGGCTTCGAAACTCAGGTTGACAAAGGTTCAAGCATGGCTTCGTAACTACTGATGAACAGAATACTTGGGGGTCAATGGTTGTCAACATTCTTACACTCATCTTGGATAATTTTTGAAATAAAATATGAACTCTAGATGTTAAAAGAATGCATTAAATCATATTTTTGGAATTGAATGAACAAGATGTTAAACGTGGCATGCATAACAAAACAAAAGTGTAAGAAACAGGGCAGGACTTTAATGTAATGCTTTTACCCCCTTGGCTGTAAAGAAGAAGTTAAAAGTTTGAGTTGTTCTTCCAGAAAAGGACAGTTGCTTTGAAAGCGAACTAGAAGTTGGTGGTATACTGTAAATAAATTTATGAAAGTGGGGTTAGGGTTGTAGTCAAATGATATATTTATATATCTGGCCAATCAATAAGAGCTATTGGATTGTTGAAATTTGATTTCAGCCGTTGGCTGGAAAAGAAGTAATAAGCCTTGAAACAGAACCATTGGCTGGAGGAACCGGTGTTGCGGTTGCCAAAGTATCAACCAATCACCTAGAATAGCCGACAATCCATTGGGCAAGATTTCTCTTCTCATTGGTACCTTATGTAACAAGGTTTCCTAAATTAGTAATTATCTCATGACAGTACTTGGCTTGAACAAGGGAGCTGCATCTCACAACCATTCACACCAGTGTATCTCCTTCTCACATGAAAAAAATCATCACCCTTTCTTTGATAAAACTTGAATAAAATAATAATATAAAGATTTGAACTCAAAATACATTTAAAACTTTTGGACATCACACTGTCGTGAACTTTCATTATTTAAACCAAATAAAATAAATTACACCTCCATGCATAAATAAATAAACACATAATGAATTTATCATATAACAAAACTTATTTAAATTTTGGGTTCTCACAACAAATTCATTAGACTTTTCAATTTATTCACGACTAATTTTAATGTAGTATAAATGAGGCCGGTAAATCAAATCAAACTGTCTTTATTTGTTCGGACTTTCGAAAATTAATAAATTTGATTTGGATTCTATATAAAATGAGTTAAATTTAATATTTAATTTAAAGTTTAATTGCAGAATATGAACATTTCAATTTCGCTCGATTTTATTCACGAATAGTTGGATTCATAAATATATTATCAATTATCTATCCATCTATTAATTCACAAGAAAAGCACATGTTTAATATGAATTTTTAACATTTCTCTCTCAATTGGACTCTTTAAAGTTATTTTTCCAACCCCAATTACAATAAGGTTTACATCCCTTAGACAGTATTCTTAATTACATAAAAAATAATTATTCACATAAATACTAACTAAATACTATTTCTAAAATTTGTAAAATATCTAATCTAATAATAATAATAATAATAATAATAATAATAATAATAATAATAATAATATCTAATCTAATCAATTTAAAAAAAATAAGAATCATGCAACTGAGAAAAAATAATCTATATGAAATAATTACAATTAAATTAAATATATTATTAATCACTAATTAAACCTATTTAATTAAAATAATTATAATCAAATTAATAATAAAATATAATCATGTAATTTACCATAGTTGATCGATTAAAATTTAATCAAACCTACAACAAAATCTATCATCTATCATGTCTACAACAATAGAATAAATTATTATAATACAAATTTCTTGATACCAATTTATTTGTAATGTGGACAGGTTGAAAAAACTATTTTGTTAATTTAATATATAGTACATAATATAGATAAATAATAGCTAATCAAGTCACTTAAAAAATAATGTTAAAATTATTGAATTGATTGAAATATGGAATAATAAATTTCACTGACATTTGACATTAAAACAAAGGCAATGGTTATGATAATCGTGAAATAGTCACGTATTATATCATTATATATAATGCATTGTACAAATTAATTCAATTAAATCATGCATAAAATACGAGTCAAGTGATAAAATTTCTTTTACTTTCTCTTATACAATAATATAAAATATAAATGTGTGAAATATGAGCCGTACATGTAAGATATCACTTTAGATAAATTATTTTTACTTAATAGTTATTTGTTAATTCTTTTTTGACAATACTTAGAACAATGATAATAATAAAATGAAGAAAACGTAAAGTGTTTATTTTAGTTAATTGAGAAACATATATTCAAGTAGAATATTACATCAATTTATACTATTATTACATTTTAATTATAAAACAATAAAATAATAATACATAAAACTATTATGTAAAACATGAAAACGTTAAAAATAAAAAATATATATATTAAAAAATTAAAAACATATCAAAATATTTAAAATATTAATTATTAGAACAAAATAAGCTCAAGTGTTTGTAGAGGGAGGAAGTTGAATACAAACACTCAAAATTTTTCGCTCTTTAAAAACTTGTTAAGCACAGTTGGAAATAGCTATAATATCAGAAAAAATATAATGAGTTTAAAATGAACATACAAACATTTAATTTAAAATAGTTGTATTAAAACTTGATATTTTTTTGGAAATCTGTTTAACCACAAATGTGATTAAACAGCTACAAATTCTGTAAAAAGTTACAGCTTCTCTATAATAAAATTACAGCTCCTTTTTCCACACTCACTAGCTACTTCTTTTCTTTGAATATCTCTATATAGATCTATTACAAAGTTTCCTTCTAGTTTTTGTAGTGTGACTTCTTGTTTGGTTGTCCTGTTGGATTTTCTTTATGTTTTTGTTGTTGTTTTTTCACTCCTGTATAATGAGAACTCTTTTGCATATATAGAAGATCAGTAGTTGAATCCACGTGCTTAGACGTGCTGCTCTTTCAACTTAGCCGCATATATGTCACATCGATGTCCTTTAGGAATGATGTGTCAAACTGCTGTTACTTTCGTTGTTTCTCTTTCATCCCCTGATCTGCGTGCATTTAATGATCGAGAGTTGTCATTGGACCACAAAATTTCAAAAAATATCTTTCCAGTTTATATCTCTTGCTTCTGTAACAAGCTTCATTGATTTGCGTGTAAGACCTGATGACGAGTGTATGCAGTCATAACTATCCATTGATAGCAAGCCCTGATGTTGACTTGATCAGTGCTTCCGAATCCCCTGATGACACGTCCTGTTTAAGAGTCGATCAGTGTTTCTACCTTCACTTGAGTTATCCAAGTGCTTTTTGATCTCCTGACGTTAAGACTCAAAACATCCACTGATGGCTTCTACTGATGTAGTGCTGAGCATTCCCCCTGACGGGTTTCCCTAATGGGTTAGCTTGCCATTGTTATACCACGATGAGTTCCCCTGATGGGTTGACATGTCACTGTCATGCCCTGACACGTTCCCCCTGATGAGTTTAGCTTGCCACTGCCATACCCTAATGCATTCCCCTAACGGGTTGGTCTGCCTTTGTCATCCCCTGATGGGTTCTCCTGACGGTTTTAATCACTGAATCTTTGTTGATTTTGTTTGGAATGTCTAATGTGCGGAATACTTAAGTGTTTTTGACTAACAACAGACATTCCTCTTCACTATACTTAAGTGTTTTTGCCTTGTGTGTAATACTTTATCCCCTGATGACTAAGTTGATCATCAGTGGATGTAAAATGTGTGCATATACTTAGATTTGTAGAATACGGTGAGTATGTACAGATGCACAAACAAAACTCAAAATATCATCATCATTTATACCCAACAGTAATAATAAAAAATCGTATAGTGAACGGGTTTTTATGATAGTGCCTTAATAATACATTCCAAATTAAATGTCCTACTTTGACTTTAATGATTATATTGACCAATTTTTTACTTTAGAATTTGACAAATATATTTATATTTATGAAAATTGAGTAATGTAGCTACTTTTATGAACTTGCATTTTATATAAATATTGTTATCTATAGTTTTATAAAATAGTAGTAATTTTGATTTTAAAATCGATCAGTTTGACTTTCAAAGTCAAAATTGAGATGTCTATTATGGGATGGTCGAAGTATTATATATATTATATAAGTTACTCTAAAAATAATGTCTGTAAATAAAAATAATTATTATATATAATTTATATCTTAAAAAAATAAAATAAAATGTTGTATTACTATGAAAATTTTCATCAAATTAATGTATTCGTGTGTAATTCATAATCAATTCGAATTTGAATAAAATAGTATTTAAATCTAAATATTTTATTTGACTAAATACTTGAATTTGAATAAAAAATTTTATTATAATAAAATTTAAGTACACTAATATTCGGTTAATTTCGATTCATTTACATCCTAACATAGAAGTACACAGTAGAATTACTAAGTAAATATTAGGACCTACTCACGAAAATTGTTAGGTGAAAGTTGCAGTTCACACATTGTCGTTACCTATGCAACATATATAGATCGCTTTCACTTGAAAAGTTATTGAGTTCTGAGTTTGGTGTAAAAGTTTTAATGGATATAGTAGTTGAGTTAAGCAAATGTGGAGTGACGGCTTTTTCATCATAATGTCGAAAGTTCTACTATAAATGCTAGAAATATAGAATTTCTAGTTGTATTAGGAGCAGAATTTGGGGTCGGCTGATAACGATTCTTGATATTATACATTACCCCAACCAATGGCGGATGCACCATAGGACCAGAGGTCGACCAATCCCGCTCAATTTTATATTTTATTTTTCTAGTATATATATTATATATGTAGATAATATAATAATAATAGATAATGAAAACATTAATAATATATTATTCTCTCCATTTTAAAATTAAAAATACATATATTTTTTAATTGTTTTAATAATAGAGATACATTTCTATTTTTAAATTATAAAAAATATGAAATTTCTTAAATGTCATTTAATTATTTCACTACTTGAACTAGTTCCACTATCTTAATTACTTAGTTGTCCACATTATAATTATCGTTACTATTATTTCAAATAACATAATAATATAAATATATTTGAAACATAAAAATTGTATTTAAGAACTGTCATTTTAAAAATGTACTTACAATTTTGGAACGAAGTGAAGAGTATAAGTTATCCATATTGATCAGCTATTCAAGTACAATTTGCAAAGTTCTATTATTAGGATTTTTCTCTTACTCAATTTAATGAACTAGAAGATCAACTTGAAACTTACATCATCAATTTTTTTTGAACTTGTTAGAATTGGTGTACTTGCTAAAAAGATCATAGTTATCAGAGCTGGACCGAACATTGAGTCGGTCGAGTTATTGGTTCAATGGTTTAGTGGTTGAACCGTTTGAATCAGATTTTTATTATTATATATATATAAATAAATTTATATGCTTAAATTGTAGTTTAATATACTAAAATTAAAGTATTACACGCTTTAAATACATAAATGAGCCTCTTAACTAAATATTATAATAACTATTAACTGTAGAAAATAAAATAATGCAAACTGTGCAATAAAACGAGGTAAAAAAATAATTTTGATTATTATTATTCGTTTATTTCAAAAAAAATATGTTTTGAATGTTAAATTTTATTTTTAATAAATTTATAGTAGTGTTACTAAGTGAAATACATGTTTAATTTTGATACATACTAAAAAAATATGAATTAAAACTATAAAAAAAATATTTTTGTCAATTAAAAAATTGGTTCGGTTGTTCAAAAATATTCATCAATTTTTGGAAAAATCGTTTGGTTCTTCCGGTTCGCTCTAGTATTTTTACCTATTTGGTATTTTTTGTAAACAGGACTGATTTAGGCACCAGTTCCTGATTCGATCGATTTGACCGACCGATCCGGTCCAGCATGATTCTAATAACTATGAAAAAGATAGGTGACAATGAAACTTTCGTATAACGATTTAAGAATATGAAGAATCATAATACAATATTGTGAAATATTCACATTATTATTATATTCCTATTAATGAATTTTTATTTTAATAAAATAATTTTTAATTTATTATATTTATCTTTGTGTACTTTTAAAATTTATATGTTAATAAATTTTGATCTCCTTCGATAAAATTCTGCGTCCCCACCGACCCCAACCACACAAAATATAAAGCTGAGAAAAAGATTAAGAAAATAATACAAATTTGGAAAAGACAATAGAAACATTTTGATTATGCAATTAGACAATCAAACAAAATAAAGTAAAATATATACTGAGGGTATGGTAACGAGGGATTCCAAACTCTGACACCTTTCCCTCAATTCGGGAAGGTAAGACAAAATAAAATAAATGCGATTTGCACTAATTTTATTTTATTTATTTCGCAAACGGTAATGTAAACAATACACACACATTTTGGGAAAGAAAAACTCGCACTTTTTCCCTTTCCACGTATAAGGGAATGGAATGTGAAGTTTTGGTAGTGCGAGTTTTAATCTCTTAATACTCTCCTTGTGGACAAAATTTCATTATTTCCGTTTGGTTTGATATAATCATTTATGATGAAATAAAAATAAAAATGAGTATGAAAATAAAATTAGAATGAATATTTTTATTAATACGTTTAATATGTTATTAAAAAATTGATTTGAAATGAAATGATATTATGTAAATTTACTTAAATATCCTCTTTAGAACTAAATAAATAATATATATATATATATATATAGATTGTCATTTATTAAATAATAATATTATAAAATTATTATTATATTAATATTTTATTTTATTATAATACATAATAATTATAAAAATAATAACAACAACAACAACAATAATAAAACAAGGAGGAGGAGGAGGGGGGGTATACATATCTTCATGCGCTTTATTAGTTCCCCAGTTAATCCTCAATTACTAAGGGATTTGGTAATACTCATTTCTTAAGCATAAAGGAATGAAGGATTCCATTGAATCGATTAATGAAAGATTTCATTGGAATCAATTCTTAAGCTTATTATTCAACCAAACTACGAAAAGAAATAGATCATTCCCATGTAACATGATTAATGAATGATCATTTATACCCTAAAATTTAAAAGAGCTTTATTCGCTAATCTCATTATATATCATTATCATTAAAGTTAACCGTTATGATTAATTATAAATGTAATCAAAGGTTGATAACTAGTACTCCGTATTATAAGAAACATTATAAGAGCGTCTAATCAACAAATTACTTGCATTCTAGTCCAACGGTTTTGACGTTGGTTGGATAAGATTCAAATTATGATTTGGAAATGTGGAACAAAATTACAAGTGACATGTGATATACTGGTAGGATAATATATAGGCATATGGCGTGGAAAGAAAACAAAAAGGATATATGAAATAGCCATATACATACATGTATATAGATACATGTAGGTTAAGCATGACATATATATACTTGGTCACGGGCATCCTGTCCTCTTTGTAAACTCCAAGAGGTGGCCTTGTAATCTTGTATGTATATTTAGAAACAACCAACTACCCTTATTTTTAAAACATAGCAAAAATGACCCACCTACCACTATATATATATTTCACACGCGTACATACATAAGACACCCAATCTTCAAAAATATCTATAAGGAATATATTTAATAATATAATGCTTGTTTCAAATTTTTTATTATTAAATTCTCCATAGTTTTAAGATAACTTAATTCAATTGTTAAATTTTCTTTTGGCAGAGTCAAAAAAATTATTACTACAAAATTTCTATTGAAAGTTTGGATAAAGAACCAAAGATACTGAAACAAAACATGAGAGGAAGTTAATGATAGAGATCGACTTGAAGTTCTATATAAATGGGGTCATTTCCGTACCAATTATGTCAGAGTCTTTCGACAATGAGAATACACTAATGTTGCATTTGATCCGGTAGAATTGAATGATATAAGAATTAAATAAATTTTATATTATTTGTTAATTTATTTATGTGTAAATTTATTCATTCTTATAAAATTATGTGTATTTTTAAATTTACACTTTTACATGAAAATTATATATTTTATTACTACCAAAATTTTATACATAATCTACCATTTCTCTATTTTTATACTCTCCTCACCGTCCTACTACCACTACCCCAACCCACAATTACCACCATCACCTTAATTACCGAACATAATATGCACTACTCTACTATTGTCGTTGTATTTTTATTATTATATAAATTTGTATTTGTAAATATATTTAGGTGCATCGAAACACGTGAATATAGTAATATTAAATTACTATTACTTTTAAATATATTATAATCAAATATAATATTCTTTATCTCAAATTAACATTATCGTGTAATAACCGTAACCTAAAAATCAAATGTGTTCCACATACTTATGGGATGTTTGGTCGGGAGGTTTTACAATCGAGTTAAAACTGAGTGAAGAAGTATAACACATACGAGTTGTTGACATACATTTTTATGTACAAATATATGTGATAATGTGTTTATAGTTGTGAACATATACCTTCGGCCAAAGTTTTGGACATGATATTATGTTTAGGCCCTTTTTGGAATAGGGAAAAAGGGTAAGGAAAAGGAAAAATAAAACTAAAATCTTCTGTTTGGAAGTTACGGAAAATGGAGTGGAAAAAAAAAAAGAAAACTGAAAGTAAAAAAATCGTATATTTTTACTCTTTAATTTGGGGAAAACCAAATCCCCACAAAACGCTGAGGTTATAATTGTCAAACAAATTTCGGAGTTCTTGACTTGATTGGAAATTCAAAACTCACATTAAAAGTGAAGAAAAATACAATTTAATAGTAGTAGATATCATTTTTTTTAAGTTACATAAGATGTCATTGTTTGATTTAAAAACTTACACTAATAACTATTGTATAAATACATTTAGTAATGTTTAAATTTCAAACTTAAAATAAAGAAAAAATAATCGATTATCAACTTGACCACGATAATAACATAATTTAATAGGTAGAATTTACTAACTTTTGACACATGAGTGTCGAAAGTTGGTGTACCTCTGATGGACTTTTAGTCTCGAGCACTTCAAGTCTTTTAAGCATACAAACCAATTTAGCCTTGATTGCAAGAGAATTTTCAATTACATGTATACCCCTAGATGACCTAAGCTTTTTATTATCCCATGTTGTTTCCCATTGCATACTTTCCTCAGCTAAATCCTCTAAAAATTGCCAAGAATTTATTATGATCAAATTATGTTATTAACTTTTGACACATCAAGTTTTTGGCATCGTTGCCAAGATTAAGATTAATTTTAAATTTTTGATGTTGATTCTTCGATTTAGTTTATTAACTATATATGTTTATATTTATTAATTCATTTTATGTTGTGATTGCAGAAAAAAATTTCTTTTCTTTAGTCATAGAACACGTAGCTAAGCATATTAATTGTTTATTGCTTTTATATATTACGTGCTTGTTTACGTATGCATTTATTTTAATAATTTTTAAGGGGGGGAAACCCAACATAAACATTAGGTGGTGATTTCATTACCCTTCCTTGGCCCATAAATCACTAAATCACATATTGCATTTCCAAACCAAAAAAAAAAAGAAGTAGACGTTGATCCCTAGAATTTTGAGCTCATTAAGAAGGGAGTTTAAAGGGAGTTCTAAATTTTTAATTATTCTTACTATTGGTATCTAGGCAAACTATTGCTTATCTGACCAAGTAATTAGTGTCTAGGAATGCGTTCTTGAGGCTATTTGCTTTGAAAATAGTAGTTATTTAATTAGTCGCCTTGATTTTCAAGGAGAAACTCTCACTTGCTGACCTTGCCAATTAGTTTGAATAATTTTAAATTTGGTTGGACCTTTAAGCTTATCTTAACAAGTTAGGAGCTGTCTAGAATTCTAGGATTTCCATAAATTTAGGAAATATTTGTTTTTTATTTTTATTTTTATACTTACTTACTTGATTATTTGCTTATTTGCTTGGTGTATGCAACAATCGATTAGGGTTAGGGATAAAAAATCTAAAAGACTTATGAGAAGACTTGACTTTGAAGTTACACTTTTAAAAGAGTTAATTGAGTTAAAAATGGAGGGTCAAGTTCAACCAAACATAGCCTTTAAGGATTGTTGTTATCCGGTCCAATCAGCCCAACACACCTGTATTGTCTTACCGGAACCCAATGGTAATAATTTTGAACTGAAACCACATTTTGTACGTATGCTACCTAGGTTCATTGATGAAGAGGATCCATACATGTTTATACAAGAGTTTGAGGAAGTCTGTGCTTTAATGAAAATTCAACAGTTGAGTGAGGATTCAGTGAGACTTAGATTCATCACTTTTGCTTTAAAAGATAATGCCAAGAAATGGTTATATAGTCTTCCTAACAAATCTATCAAAACTTAGGAAAAGTTTGTTATTGTTTTTCTCAAGAAATATTTTCCAAATCACAAAACAAGGATTGAAATTAATCAATTTTCTCAATATGAAAAAAAGACTTTTTGGAAATATTTTGAAAGATCTAAAAATTTGTTGTCCTAGTGTCCACAACATGGAATTGAAAAATGGAGACTTTGTCAAATTATTTATGCAGGCTTAGATTATCAAACTACTACCATGGTTGAATTCATGTTTCAAGGTGAATTTATAGCTAAAAGTGATGAACAAGCTTGACAATTTTTAGAGGATTTAGCCTTGAAAAGTATGAATGGGAAATAACAGGGGATAATGAAAGGCTTAGGTCATCTAGGGGTATACATGTAATTGAAAATTCCTTTGTAACCGAGGCTAAATTGGATGGTATGCTTAAAAGACTTGAAGTGCTCGAGACTAAAAGCCTATCAGGGGTACACCAACTTTCGACACCCATTTGTTTTAAGTGAAATTCACCCAACCATCTAATAGAAGAGTGTCTTAGAGTTGTGTCCCAAGCCAAGGAGTTTGAACAAGTAAATGCAATGTTTCAAAGGCTTAGGAATGACCCGTATACTCCCACTTATAATCTTGGTTGGAGAAATCACCCCAATTTTCTTGGAATCAAGGTAGTAATCTACCTCAAGTTAGTGCACCTCTCATTACTTACCCAAAGCCTAATTTTACTCCACTTCCTAATGTCAATTCTATACTTCAACCATAGTTTCCGCCATGTTTTCCTAGTGTCAATGATAAGAGACTAAGTGGTCTCGAGAAAAATGTTGAAGCACTAGTGAAATCTCAAGAAAATTTTATGCACAATATGACTCAAAATCAGTAACTGTTAACTGTGACAGCACAAGCCATCTCTCAATTCGAGGTACAAATGAGTTAGTTAACAACTATTGTTGGTGAGAGAGAAAAGAACAGATTTCCTTGTCAGCTTAAGGGTAATCCCAAGTTTTCCAACCCTAATGAGAGATGTCCTCAAATTAATACTTTAGATAGTAATTTTACTAATCAAGTGAATTCCATAATCACCTTGAGATCTGTTAATCTTTTCAATAATCATGTTGGATTTGATACTGAGGAAGAGAAAATTTTGAATGTTAGGTCTAGTCCATCAATTTCTGAATCTGCACAATTGGAAAAACACATTTCTCATGAGCCTAAAGGGCCTATATCACAAATTATTGAGCCCAAGATAGTTGAATCTAAGTCTAGTGAAAAAAATTTCAAGCCAAAAGCCCTATTTCCATCTAGACTTATTCCTAACAAGCAATCAACTAATTTGGTTAAAATTCTAAAAGTATTTAAGCAAGTAAAAATAAACATTCCTTTTCTAGATGCCATTCAACAAATTCCCTCTTATGCTAAGTGTTTGAAAGATTTATGTATTCATAAAAGAACCACTATGTTCCTAAGAAGGCTTTTCTATTTGCTCAAGTTAGTTCAATTCTTTCAAGTCAAGTCCCTATGAAATATAAGGATCCCGGATGTCCTAAAATTTCATGTATAGGTGGTGACACTTTTATTGAAAAAACTTTACTTGACTTAGGAGTTAGTGTCAATCTTTTATCGTTTTCTGTGTACCAAAATCTTAGTTTACGTGAGTTGAAAAAGGCAAGTGTCACACTCCAATTAGCTGATCGTTCTATCAAAGTACCCAAGGGGGGTTATGGAGGATGTTCTCATCAAGGTTGGTGAATTCATTTTTACTGATGATTTTATTGTTTTAGAGACTCAACTTGTTCTTAATCCAAATAGACAAATTTCAGTTATTTTAGGAAGATCATTTCTAGCAACGTCTAATGCTTTAATTAATTGTAGAAATGGATTAATGAAACTTTCCTTTGATGACATGACAATTGACCTTGACATCTTCAAATTAGGGAAACAACCTAGATATTATACTGATAAATCGCGAGAGGAAGTCAATTTAATTCAAGATTTGCCTATTGATGTCATGCGTGATGATGAAGTTCTTGATTTTTTTCTAACTCATTTTGGTCAAAATTTTGATGAAAATGAATATGTCAATGAAATATTAGAGTCTATAACTCTAATGTGTTTGTCTGACATAGAACTTGTCATCAAACCGGTTGGTCAACCTCTTGAACATGAATCCGAGCTCATTGAGAAGAGTTCACCCAAGTTAGAACTCAAACCTCTTCCTAATAATCTAAAATATGCATTTCTAGGCACTTCAGAAGCCTTCCATGTTATCATTGCCTCAGATTTGAGAAAATCTCAAGAGGAAGAGTTGTTAGTCACTCTTAAAGAAAACAAGGAAGCTATAGGATGGTCATTAGTTGATATCAAAGGGATAAGTCCAGCAATTACTTAACATAGAATCCATTTGATAGAAGATGCTAAACTAGTTAGAGAACCACAAAGGAGGTTGAACCTTGTCCAAAAAGAGGTTGTTAAGAAAGAAGTTTTGAAGTGTCTTAAAAATGGGGTCATTTACCCCATCTATGATAATCCTTGGATTAGCCCTGTACAGGTTGTGCCTAAGAAGTCTAGGATCACTTTGGTTCCAAATGAAGAAAATGAGTTAATTCCTACTCGTGTCCATTCTGGTTGGAGGGTATTATAGATTATAGGAAACTCAATGTTGGCACAAGAAAAGACCATTTTCCTTTACCATTCATTGACCAAATCTTAGAAAGGTTAGCTGGTCATGCTTATTATTGTTTCCTAGATGGTTTCTCCGGGTATTTTCAAATTTATATTGCCCCTGGAGATTAAGAAAAAATCACTTTCACTTGTCCTTTTGGAGCATTCCTACTGTCGCATGCCATTTGGGTTATGTAATGCCCCAGCCACTTTCCAAAGATGTATGTTGAGTATCTTTCCTGACATGGTAAAAAAATTTCTTAAGATCTTTATTGATGATTTTTTCATTTATGGTTTATCATTTTCAGAGTGTTTTTACCATCTTGACTTGACTCTTAAAAAGATGAAAGGAAAAAAATCTACTTCTAAATTGGGAAAACTATCATTTTATGCTTAAAAAATGTAATGTCCTTGGCCACATTGTGTTTGAGAAAGGAATTGAAGTCGACAAGGCTAAGATTGACATAATTGCCAATTTACCACCTTCTAAATCTATTAAGGAAGTTAGATCATTTTTAGGACATGCTGGTTTTTATAGGAGATTCATTAGGGATTTTAATAAGAAATCAAGACCTTTGACCAATTTGTTAGTTAAGGATGCCAAATTTGAGTTAAATTATTTATGTCTACAATCATTTGACCAACTTGAGAACGAGTTGACCTCAACTCCCATAATTAAATCATCAGATTGGGGACAACCTTTTGAACTAATGTGTGATGCATCTAACTATGCAGTTAGTGTTGTTCTAGGACAAAGAGTCAATAAAGTTCTTCATGTCATATGCTATGCTAGTAAGACCTTGAATAATTCTTAATTGAATTATTCAACTACTAAAAAGGAACTTCTAGTAGTAGTATTTGCCCAGAAAAGTTTAGGTCTTATCTCATTGGTTCTAAAATCATTTTTATACTAATCATTCTGCATTTAGATATCTCCTTTTTAAGAAAGACTCTAAAGCCCATTTGATTAGGTGAGTCTTGTTGCTCCAAGAGTTTGACATAGAAATTAGAGACAAGAAATGTGCTGAAAATGTTGTTGCTGACCATTTGTCTCATGTAGTTATTGAGTCTAATTCTAACGTACCATTACATGAGTCTTTTCCTGAGGAACATTTTTCTCTATTTTAACTAATCTACTCCTTGGTTTGTTGATATTGTGAATTACCTAGTCACTAATGAGATTCCATCTTATTGGTTCAAACAAGATAGGTTGAAATTTCTTTCACAAGTCAAACATTTTGTTTGGGACGACCCTTACTTACTTAAGTATTGTACAAACCAAATAATTAGATGATGTGTCCTTGACCATGAATTTATGAGCGTTTTATCATTTTCTCATGACCAAGCTTATGGTGGTCATTTTGGAGCTAAGAAAACAGCCGCCAAGATCTTTTAGTGTGGTTTTTATTGGCCTAATTTGTTTAAGGATGCAACTGAATTTTGTGTCAACTGTCATCAGTGTCAACTTTTAGGGAGGATCGCTAGACGAAATATGATGACTATGCAACTTATCCTTGTTATTGAACTATTTAATGTCTAGGGTTTAGATTTCATGGTCCCTTCACCAATTCATTTAGGAACTTATATATTTTATTGGCAGTAGATTGCGTGTCTAAATGGGTGGAAGCTATACCGACAATGACAAACGACAACAAGGTTGTTGTCCAATTTTTGAAAGAGAATATCTTTTTTCGTTTTGATACCCCTAGAGCTATAATTAGTGACCAAGGTCGTCATTTTCGTCATAGGCAATTTAAGTCACTGTTGAGCAAGTACTCTATTACCCACAAGCTTGCCACCTCTTACCATCCCCAAACAAGTGGCCAAGTGAAAGTTTCAAATAGGCAAATCAAACAGTTTTTGGAGAAAACAACGAATTCCAATAGGAATGATTAGTCTTTGAAATTAATTGATGTACTATGGGCTTATCGTACAACCTTTAAGTCCAATCTAGGGATGTCACCTTATCGCCTTGTGTTTGGAAAATCTTGTCATCTTCCTGTTGAACTTGAACATCGAGCCTTGTAGGTTATTAAGTATTTGAACTTTGACTTAGATGCAATTGAGGATCTTAGAAAGTTGCATTTAAATTAGTTAGATGAACTTAGGAATGATGCATATGCAAATGCCAAGATTTATAAAGAGCGAACTAAAATTTTTCATGATAAATCCATTTTGCGGAAAACATTTGTTGTTGGTCAAAAAGTTCTTTTGTATAACTCTGTGAACCTACATGACTTGGAGCTTAATCTCGATCTTAATCTAGACATTAAGTGCCCAACAAGCTACATATTTTTCCTAGAAAATTACGATTAGGCGGGATGAACCTTATATTGTCAAGATAGTTTATCCTCATGGTGCAATTTTAATTGAGGATCTAAAGAGTGGCAATACTTTTAAGGTAAACGGTCAACGCCTTAAGCCATTTTCACAATTTCAGATAAGTGAAGATGAAGAGGTGATGTACATTTATGATCCTCCTCCTTTGAGATGAATGACAATTGTTTTAATTTCTTTCCTCGTTCAAGGTCCAATTTTTTATACATTATTCTTCTTTTTTTTTTGCTGTAATTGCATTTATTAAGGATAATGCATGACTTACGTGTGGGAGAAATATTTCACTATTTAATTTTGTCTTTATTAATTATTTTTGTCTTTTCTAACTAGATTGTTTAGTTTTAATCATTTGTTATTTAAAATTTTTAAAAAAATTAGAAAAATAAAAAGTAAAAATTACTTGCAATTTGGTAAAAAAAAAAAAAAAAAGAAAAGAAATTCAGTTCTATTATGTCTAAATTTTTTTGTAAAATTAGTATTTCATTTTAAATGACATTATACAAAGACGTACATATTTTAATTTTGAACTAATAACTCATTTTATCTGATTTTAGGCATTCAAATCATGAGTATTATAATTCTTTCTCTAATTTTCTTTTATCACCTATCCACCTAGTAAGGTCTTAGTGTATGTAATTGACTCAAATTTTCTTGTGACTTAGTATTCTTCTTGCATTAGGAGCTATTGAGGAATTATTATGTATGAAACATTTTGCAGTATTTCATTGAATGTATTTCATTATTCATTTGTAATTATGTATGTTGGAGGGTCTTATGCTCTTAAAAAAAAAATCAAAGGAAAAATAATTCAAAAAAAAAAAACAAAAGAAGAAGAAAAAGAAAAAAAGAGAGCAAAAACTCAAAAGAAAAAATAAGGATGGTTACTTATGATTCTTTTTTTTTTTTTTTTACTTATATCCTTTGTAAATATGGTATTTATGTGGACTCCAAAATTAATTCTGATTGGTACTCTTTTAAATTGAAAATACTTAGAATGATTTATAAGTAATGAGGGTGTAATTTTTTCTAAACAGATAAAATGGCTAAACTAGTGTGGGTAATATTTTGAGTCAATACACATACACTTTCGTGCACAAACTACTCATAGATTGATGACCTAATTTTAGAATAATTCGAGTTAGTCTTTTAATAGTTTGTTATGTATGCATACATTTTTCTTTTTGAGAGTTAGTTTCTCTGTACTTGATAATTAAAAATGAATTGTTACTAATATTTAATTTTTTTTACATGGTTTAACTTGTTTCTAAATTTTCTGTATTAATTGTGAGTTAAATTTTAAAGAAAAAAATTAGCCATTTTTTCCCATGAATTTTGTGGGTATATTTACTGTAAAACCCTCACGATACATAACTCGACCAATATGGGTAACATAGAGGTTTAACGGTTTGTTGCACATGCTAAGTGCAACCATTTTCCTACGAAATTGGAGTAGTTTTGAATTTTGTTTCCATTTATTTTTTTTTACTTTATTTTATTTTACTCAAGGACGAGCAAAAGATAAGTGTGGGAGAATTTGACGAGTCTATAATTTATCTATTTTTATCACCTTAATTATGCTCAATTTATTATTATTATTAGATTATTTATTGCTTTTATTTTATTTTTGCAGGAAAATAAATAAATAAAAAATTTATGTGAAAAATAGGAAATGTCAAGATACAGTTTAAAGAATTGAAGATTTTTTCAAGAATGAACTTAGCAAGTTGAAGAAATGTCCACTACTTAAAGTGATAAAGTGATAGAGAATGATATCAAAGAGTTCAAAAGATGAAGTTGGAAGAAATTAAATACATTTAAGGTAATAAAACTTAGAGTTTTCATATTTTAGGAATGTATCTAGTTATGACTATAAATATTTGTGAATGAGAGGCTAATGTGAGTTTTTTTGTTCAAATTTACATTTTTTCATTCATTTTTCTACTTTCTTCCTTCAGTCGTCTATACATTTTTTTTTCTTATTGTTGCTATTCAATTAGCATTTATTCTATCTTCGTAAATACTTAATTACAAAATTAATAATATTTTATTTTTCATGATTACATCTTCTATTGCAGCCTTATATTTCAATATACATTATAATGATTTCTATTTCGTTATTATTGTCTCTTCTAATTATAATTTATTTATGTTTAAGTTAGTTTAAATTATTTTGTTTAAAATATTTATATCATATTTATCGTTTTATTTATATTTAGATTAATTACACACAATTTTCTCAATCATTACGTCTCTATTAGAATTTTTTAATTTCTGTGAATCGACCTATACAAATATTAATATTACAAAAATCTATGTACGTACAGAAATTATACACGTCAATTGTGGTCTTGAATTGTAATGGAGCGACAAGATAGTCCACTTTAATCTTCTTATTGTTAAATGAGTGGGCGCACTCGATCAACTCACATTATGTATGCACCACCATTCACTGAACTCCATTATATATGAAAAATGGTAAGGTGACAAGCCTATTTCCTATTTTGTAGGTTATGGTGCACCGGCCTATTCAAACTGTTTTCGAGTCGAAGTATTGTTTTTAGAAATTCTTAGAATATGTTTCTGATTATCAAGTTGACTTTCCAAAATAAGAAAAAACTTTGCTGGTTAAACTTGAATTTCCAAAAAAAAAGTCATTTTGCTGTTTAAGATTTGTGCTGCCAATTCATTATTGCTCAAGCATGCTTCATTTCATAATTATTGCCATGTGATTGGTAGTGGCTGAAAATGGGAGAAAAACATTTTTAATGGGCCCATATATAATAAGAAGAAGAAGAAGTTATGTGGACTTGATTTGTGTCAACTGGGTAGCAGCAGCTAGAAGACCTTAATTCTGTTCGATGATAATCGAAGCTTTGAAAGGTAGAAAATTCCATGAAACTCGGTCCATTCCTAATTAAAATTAAAATTCATGTATCACACAAGTAACAAATCTACTATGTAATAAAATTATAATGGAAAGAAAATTTATACAATCTACACTAAAATTTAATTTTCATAATTATACTACTCCATACTATATATAATTTTTAAGTTAAAAACTAGTTAATTTAACCATAACAAATTTTTATGTACGAGTATATATAGAGTAACCTAGAATCTAGCTAGCTAGGATTTTGTAATAGTGATGATTATTACTCATCACTTGCATTCACTCCTATTATCACCATCTATGGTCTATATATGATACGATCTTGACATGGCGGAGTCAGAGAACGACGTCAATACCGTGTTAGAAAATAAAAACTAACACTTGATAATTAATCATTGTTACGAGGACTTTAATTATTATTAATGAATTTAAATCATTTTTTTTAGTGGGATTCATAAATAAATGTGTGAGAAATAGTTTTTAATAATTGGGCAACACTGAGATTGGACATATTTAATATGTTGCAGTGAAATTATCCACTGATAAAATTATCTACTAATGTTTATTCACTGATAGAATTATTCTTTAATATTCACTGATAGAATTATCCACTGATGAAATCATTCACTGATAGAATTATTCATTGATGTTCATCGATGAATAATTTGTCCATTGGATGATATTTGGTCATCAGTGGATAATTTGTCCATCGAATGATATTTGTTCATCGGAGGATAATTTGCCTATCAGATGATATTTGGTCATCGGTTGATAATTTTACCATCAAACAATATTTGTTCATCAAAGGATAATTTGCCCCATCAGATAATATTTATCGGTGAATAATTTGACCATTAGACGATATTTGTTCATCCGAGGATAAATTGTCTATCAGATGATATTTGATCATTGATGAAAGTTTATTTGAAAAGTCCAAACTGATTTCAATTAGAATTGTGTATTATTATCAGATAATAATTAAGTCTTCTAATTCGATTCTAGTTAAGCGTTGCTCATGCAACAACCTACAAATATATATTATTTCAGGCAGACGTTACAAAGAGTTTTTAAGGAGACATTACCAGAATGTTTTGCTAAGAAAACGTTATAAAAACTTTTGCTCTCGTATGTTGTAATACACAGAACATACATAGAATTCTCTCTCACACAATCTGTTATATACTATTTTGGATTTGCGACGAACTAAGGTGGTAATCGTTGTTGCACTGGTATTGAATTGTGTCTTAGCACTGTTGTGTTGTTTTATCCTGGAAAGAGACTTGTAGCAACTCATCGCAACGTAAGTGGGGGTAAATACTTTTTCAAGAACAGTTGTTTCTTTTCTAGGAATCGGCGACTCAGCTGTTATTCTATTCCGATAAGTTCTTATTCTTTTCTTTTCTATTTTATGGTTGGCTAATTGTAGTATTTTTTTTCCAATTTTTTTCGTTTGTTATTTGGATATCCGTGCCCTGTTCTCGATATATATATATATATATATATATATATATATATATATATATATATATTGAGATGAGAGATAATACCGATAACACTGTTGTTGTCACTGCTTTTGATTGGACTACGTTCAAGTTTCCACAGCCTATTGATTTTTCTGGTATGATAGAGAAGTTCAGTGGGGGTTTTAACTTTTCTCGCTGGCAAAAAAAGATGAAACTATCGTTAACTATTAAAGTTCTATGGACAAGGTTTCAGCATGACGCTTTAGTCATAAATCAAGCTCAACCTAACACTATGACAGCTTATAATTTATAGGCTAAAAATGATGGAGTTGCTAGGGTTGCAATTTTGGCAGCTTTAGCAAATGCTCTCTTTGATGTTTATTCATCTGATGCCTATACTGCTAAGTTGTTGTGGGAGAAGTTAGATCATACACATAATACTAACTCACAAGGTTTGGAAAAGTGTTTTGTGTCTAAGTTCCTGGATTTTAAATTGATGGATACTAAGTCCATGACAGAGCAGGTGCATGAATTTGAGTTGTTAGTCCATGCTTTGAAGGAAGCCGACATGGATCTTCCTGAGAAGTTTCAATTTATGATTGTGATTGAAAAGTTCCATAAGTCTTGGGAAGATTTTGCTCTTTCCCTGAAAAGGTAGAAGGGAGAGATCACTTGGACTAACCTGATGTTGGACATAAATGTACAGGAACAACACAAGTACAAACAATAACATGTGATGCCTGTTGAAAGTAGTGGACCTAAGGCAATCATGGTGATAGTAGGGAAAAAGAGAAAACAAAATCAGAAAATTCTGGGGGTTAAAACAAACAAAAACAAGAACAAGGCTAAGAAATCAAAGGCAAACAAATTGTGTTGGTCTTATGGGCAAGTTGGTTATTGGAGCATGTAATGCCCGAATAAGAAAGCAAAGAAGCCTGAATTGGTAGACCAAGTAAACACTGTGCAAGGTCTTGAAACCAATTCAATTCTTGTGTCTGACAAATATGGTTATTGGTGAAGTTTTTGCTTCTGAAACGGAAAACATATATGTTTACTATAAGCCTGTTTTGTTAACCACTTATGAATCTCATGAATGGTTGATAGATACTCAAGCTAATGTGAACATTTGTGCTGATAAATCTCTTTTTGTGTCCTATCAATAGAGTTATGGATAGTCAATGACTATAGAGAATGCGAATGCAACCAAAGTACATGTATTAGGAAATGTGGACTTGAAGTTTACTTTAAGGGGTATTCTATCTTTGACGAGGGTGCATCATGTTCCTGATATTCGTAGGAATATTATAAGTGGTTCTAGTTTAGTTAGAGATGGTTTCAAATTTTCTTTTAAATGTAATAAAGTAGTTATTACTCGTATTGGTGTTTTCTTTGGCAAATATTTCTTGTCTGATGGTTTGGTTTTGGTTAAAGTTGAACCTATGAATTCTGACTTGGATAATGATAATGTTTGTCCTAATATTAACTGTGTTGAATCATATAATTTGTGGCATTTTTGTCTTGGTCATCTAGATTATGCTCTTAAAATGATGATGAATTTATATTTGATTTTAAAACATGCTATTGATAAGAAATCTAAGTGTCATGTGTGTATTGCAGAAATTATGAGATATTAGATTTAGTACATACTGGCATATGTGAGTTCAATGGTGTGTTGACTAAAGACATGAAGAGATACTTTATTTCTTTTATAGATGATTGTTCTAGATATTGTTATATTTATTTAATTAAACATAAAGTTGAAGCATTAGGAAAATTCATTATATTCAAGAATGAAGCTAAAACTCAAACTGGTAAGAAACTTAAATGATTGAGATCTGATAGAGGGGGTGAGTATACAGAGAATCTGTTAAGGTTAAACACTGATGATGATAGTTTAGTATTAAGTTGTGCAAATTGTAAATACTCGAGGTGTTGTATAAACCTTGAAATAAGCACAAGTTTTGCATCCGCTGATGATAATAATATCCATCAGTGGATGATTTTGTTCTTCACAAGACAAGTCAGAAAATGGAATATTTGAAGGGTTTGACTTCGTGGAGAAGAATGTCTGATGTTACTTAAACAGTCAAAGTATTCCGCACATCAAATATTCTAAGAAAAGAGTTACGTTGATTTCATACCATCAGGGGAACCCATCAGGGTGAACCCGTCAGGGGGAGCCAGTCATGGGGAACCCGTCAGGGGAGCTCGTCATGGGAACCAGTTAGGGGAACCTATCAGGGGATGACGAAGGCAGACCAACTTATCAGGGGGACACTTCAAGATATGTCAGTGTCAGACCAATTCATCAGGGTAACCTGTCGGGGGGGATTGGTCAAACATGACATCAGTGGAAGCCATGAATGTATGCAGTCAGTCATAACCATCAGGATCAAGAAGCACTGAGTAAATCTTAAGTGAAGAACGAAGCCCTAATCCAGTCAATATGCATCAGGGGGTCCAGAAGTACTAATCAAGATCCATCAGGGTTGACTATCAGTGGATCGTTATGACAGCATACATCCGTCATCAGCATATACACGAAAATCAATGTAACTTGAACAGAAGCAAGAGATATCAACTGGAAAGATATTTCTTGAAGTCTGTATCCATCCAATAAGAACTCTTGCGCATTAAATGCATACAGATCAGGGGAAGAAAAAGAAGCAACAAAGTATGCATCAGTCTGACACATTAGGCAGTGATGTGACATACTTGCGGCTAAGTTGAAAAAGACAGCACATCTCAAGCACGTGATTTTCAACCACTGATCTACATATATAAAGAAGAAGTTTTCATTGATGAAGATAGGACGAGAAAAATAGAAGCACACAAAAACACCAGGAAGCTCTGTAATATTTCTTGAGAGATTTATTGTCAGAGAGAAATCTTTGAAGCTAGTGAGTGTGAGAAGCTGTGAATTTCATTCAAAGAAATTGTAGATGTAATTCACATTTGTGATATTACAGATTTCCAGAAAAACACCAAGTTATAATACAACTATTTTAACTTGAATCTGAGTGTTATTATTTTACTGTTTTTCTGTTTTCTTGCTATTTCTGGAAGGAGCTATCAAAGTTCAACATAGCGAAAAAGTTTTGAGTGTTTGTATTCATCCCCCCCTTCTACAAAGACTTGAGCTTATTTTGCTCTAACAATTGGTATCAGAGCCACTTAGCAGATTACACGTGCTAACAACGATCGACATCATGGCTAGCAAATCCGGAAATAGTAAAGTCCTCATTCTGGAAAGGGGCAAATACTTCTTCTAGAGACAAAGAATGTTAGTTCATCTCCAAGCAATCGATGATGAATATCTGCAGATTCTAGAAGAAGGTCCTCACATCCCAAAGAAGCTCGTTCCTCAAGAAGTCATAGATGGTATTACTCGTCCAGAGAAATTAGTACCAAAATCAAATGAAGAGATGACTACAGAGAAAAGAGAAAAGGTAAAGAAAGACTTGAAAATTACAGGTATTCTTTACAATGGCTTAGATGATGATATGCTTAATAGCATAATGAACTTGACAACATCTAAGTCCATATGGGATACTATTCGTATCCTGTGTGATGGTACTGAGGAAGTGAGGGAGAATAAATTGCAGCTGTTGACACAACAGTATGAATGGTTCACGATGAAAAGTGGTGAATCGTTGACTGAGATGTTTGACAGGTTTAACAGGTTGGTGAATGATCTGAGGATGTATGGGAAAGTGTATGCCAACAAAGACATCAACAGAAAATTTATGAGGGCATTACCTATCTCATGGGATCCAAAGACGACAGCTATCAGGGAATCCAAGGACATGAATCTCCTAGACTTGGACAGTCTCTATGGTACTCTCAAGACATATGAACTCGAGGTTCAACAAAGATCAGAAATGTCAGGAGATACTAGGAAACTAAAATCTGTAGCACTAATGGCTGCCAGGAAGAACCGACCAGAAACAAGGCCAAGTGTCTTGATGAAGCAACATCTAGGAGATGCTGAGATGAGTGAAAGTGGGGAGGAAAACGAAGCTGACTCCGAGGAGGATGAGTACACTCCAGAAGAGTTAGAGGAGCTGGATGAAACCATGGCCTTTCTTGCTAAAAGATTCTCCAAGCTGAAATTTTGAAAGCCTGCGGGATCTAAAAGATTCTTAGCAAGGAAATCAAGTAGCACAAGTAACTTTATTGATAAATCAAGGATAAAGTGCTATAAATGCAATGAGATGGGTCACTTTGCCAATGAATGTAGCAAAGCTCTGAAGGAGGGTGAATCCAGAAATAAAGAAGCTGTTGTGGATTATAAAAAGAAATACTTTGACCTTCTAAATGCCAACAAGAAGGGAAAAGCATACATAGCAGAGGGAAAGGACTGGGCTGACTCTGATGAAGAAGAAAATGAAGAGTATGTCAACCTATCCCTAATGGCCTCATCCACTGACAGAAGCAGCTCTTAGAATTGACAGAAAGAATTCATCAGGAAGCTGTCAATCTATAAGAGATACATCGCAGCTGGAAGTGTGCACAAATTCTATGGATGAAGAATCAGCTGATGGATTATGGCCTGAACTATACCAAGATTCCAATAAGGTGTGATAACACTAGTGCCATTGCCATTGCTGAAAATCCAATACAACATTCCAGAACCAAGCATATAGATATCAGATATCATTTTATCAAAGAGCATGTCATGAATGAAAATATTGAACTACAATTTGTACCATCCAAGAAGCAGCTGGCAGATATATTCACCAAAGCTTTTGATGAAGCCACTTTCTCAAAACTTGTGGGAGAGCTGGGCATGGTGAATTATTCGTCAGGGTCAGGGTCAAACTCCTAAGTTCTGGTATTTCTAACTCATTTCATAAGTTTCTGGTAAAAACAATTGATATATGATTATATATGTTTGGTTTATGTAAATATGTAAATATATACTTGTACATACTATATTTTTGTTTGTTTGGTGTTTCTCTTTTTGAACTGATGCATCAGGGTCAGGGCCTCCAATAGAACGCATCAGGGTCAGGGTGTCCGACTCGTACATCAGGGTCAGGGTGTCAGACTCGCACGTCAGGGTCAAGGTGTCCGACTCGCACGTCAGGGTCAGGGTGTCCGACTCATGCGTCAGGGTGAGGAAGTCCGACTTATGCATCAGGGTCAGGGTATGTAAATATAGTAAACTTCAGGGTAAGTTTAAATGTTTTAACCGTTTCGGGAATCACGCTCAGTTAAGTAATGACAACTCATCATTAAGTTCTTATCTCACTGATGATGTGTCATCACTGAAACTGAACTGACTCCCTGATAGCGTGTTTAAAGGAACAGTTTTCAAACGTCAACTAACGGGTATTAATACTCTATCTCTCCTACTTGTCAAAACTCTCTAACACATTTAATCTTTCTCTGATATTTGCTCGAGTTTTTGTTTCTCTTTCTCTTTCTCTCTCTCTTTTCGCAGAAACCCTAGTTCTTCAAAGCTATCAAGCATCAATGGCACGCCAAGAAATTCCAAGGAACCTGATAGTCCCACCTACAAAATATGTAGGCTTCTCTGATATTGTTAGGTTTTATTAACATTTGATGATGATTGTCTTTAGAATACTTAGGAATACAAATGTACAGAAAAGTGTTGGTTTGTAACACTTTAGTTTTGTAGCTAGCAGTAGTATCTCTTGTTTGTAAATTAGTCATTATAATAAAGAGATAGATTTATTTTATTTGTATGTACTGCTGGAATGCTTGTTGAGTTTGTTCAACAAGTTGTTTTAAATTTATTAGTCCTTCGAAGATTGAATTTGGCGTGTCGGAGATTAAGGGAAAAGTTCATCAGAGACTAAGTTTTTGTTTATCAAAGATTGGACTTTGCCCATCGGAGATTAAAGTTTTCTTAATCGGAGATTGAAGAATCCTTCATCGGAGATTAAAGTTTTGTTCATCAGAGATTGAAGGATTGTTCATCGGAGATTAAAGCTTATGTCATCCGGGATTGGAACTAAAGAGTCAGAGATTAATGCTGACGTCATCAGTGATTAACACAATACCTCGGAGATTAAAAGCTGACGTCATCAGCGACTAAAGCCAAAGCATCGGAGATTACTCAAAGTAAAGCATCGAAGATTACTCGAAGTGATCAGGGACTAATGAAAGAAGCCATCGGAGATTAGTCGAGGACTTAATCACTGATGGAGTTAGAGTTCAAATCAAAGAAGGAAAGTCTTCCATGCACACGTAGACTTTATTGAAGATGTACCTGACAAGGAAACTTGTTAGAAATCTTTCAATTGGAAAGATTATATTTGATTTGAATAAGGAAGCTAGGTTTTTGGTAACTTAGTTTTTTTTTGAAGCTGTAATTAAATATATTACAGAAGATACACGAAGCTGTATAGAATTAAAAAAAAGAGAGTTGTATTTTCTTAATATACAGAATAGAAGCTGACGATCAAAGTTTGTCTTGATTGTTAGAAAACTTGTAATCAATTGTTAAATCAATAAAAAACAATTGTTTATAGAGTTTTGATCTTGTTCTTTATATTCCGCAGAAAAGTTTAATTTCTTAAAAAGAACAAGAATTTGAAAAAGTTGTAAGAACTTGTATTCAACCCCCCTTCTACAAGTTCTAGGTCGTCTCACTGGGAAAACAATTGGTATCAGAGCCTTTAATTGAAAATACTCAAATAACAAGATTCTGAGATGGCCAACAACGATGAAGCAAGCAGCTCTAACATGATTGCGTATAACGGAGGACGTGATGGTGGAACCAGGATCCCTATTCTGAAGAGGGATGAATATCCAATGTGGAAAGAAAAGATGTATATGCACTTGAGAGCAACAGATCCAGATTACATAGATAGGATTGAGAAGGGTCCTTATCTACCCAGGAAATTTATTCCTGCAAAAACTGTCGAAGGATCTATTGTCGCAGAACACTTTGTACTTGCACCAGAAAGTGATTATACCAACGAGGACAAGTTACAAGTGTTGAAAGATGCTAAAGTAATGAACATACTTTACAATGGAATAGACAAACATATGTTCAATAGCATCATCAATTGCACAACATCTAAACAAGTCTGGGACACCATCAAGGTCCTATGTGAGGGGACTGATCAAGTCAGGAAGAATAGGCGTTCACTGTTGACTCAACAATATGAGTTCTTTCATGCAAAGCCTAATGAACCAATCACGTCAATCTATGATAGATTCAACTCTTTGCTTAATGACTTGACCATACTTGGTAAGACATATGATAATGAAGATATCAATACCAAGTTCATGAGAGCCCTTCCTCCTAGCTGGGATCCAAAGACTACTGCAGTAAGGGAGGCTCATGATATGGAAACACTCACACTGGACAGGCTCTACGGGAATTTAAAGACCTATGAACTTGAAGTAGAGCAAAGACAGCGCATGCATGGCAGAGACAAAGGAGCTGCGTTGATGGTTGAGACAAACAAGTCTCAAGAGAAGCTTGATGAGGAATTTTCTAACGCTAGCTCAATTAATAATGAAGATGAACTGGATAGTGATGATGACATGGAAGAATTCATGGCATTCATGGTTAAACAGTTTAAGAAATTTAGGGCTAGCAGAAAAGGAAGAAAATCATCAAGAAAACCTAACCCTAAACGAGAAGGTCAAAAAGTCACCTTCGACTTAAAGAAAATAAGATGCTACAATTGTGATGGGTTAGGGCACTTTGCCAATGAGTGCAAGAAGCCTAGATCTAATGATAGATCTAAGGATGAAAAATCAAGGAAGGATTTTGCTGACAAGAAAGCCAAATCCAAGAGCAAAGCCTTGATTACTGAGGGAAAAGATTGGATTGACAGCGATTCTGATGAAGAAGTTGTCAACTTTGCCCTAATGGCTCGTAGTGACGAGTCAAGTGATTCTGCAAAGGTATGTAATGCAAATCAGAATTTTAACGTGCTTAATTTAGTTGATACATCTAGCATTGAAAGCATGCAAAAAGATATATCTGATTTGCATGTCAGTTTTAGGTCTTTAACTATAGAGCATACCAATGTAAAAGAATCTCGTGACAATCTCTTAAAAAGAAACAATTTTCTTGAAGAGAGATTGACACAGTTTGATACTATCAAGTCTGATTTAAACAAAGTACATCACATGATTGATGCTTTGAAAAAGAGGAAATATTACTTAGTAGAACAACTTGAAATTGCTCAAGCTAAGATCAAACTGTGGAATACTTCCTCTAAAAAGCTAAAAGACTTGGTAGATAGTCAAACTATGGGTCACCAATCTGGATTAGGCTATGATGATTGGATAAATAAAAATTCAGCATTAGATGACCTATTCGAAACTATTGAGTCCACAACTGCAAAGCCAAAAGTTGCTAGAAAAATTAACTTTGTGTCTCCTGTTCATGAACCCAGATTTATTAACATTCAAGATCAACAAAACACTGAAAAAACAAGTTTCAATCAAAAGACAGTGAATATTGTTGAGAAGAATGAAAACAAACATTTAAATATTGGATTTATGACAAAGAAACAGTTAATAAAGAAATTGGAAACTGTTCCAATACAAAAGGCTGACAAAGTTGTGGAATCAAATAGAAGCAAGAAAAATAGGAATGGCAAGTTAGGCATTAACAAATATACCAACTATGTTTCAATGCCTGATGCTCCTAGAAAAACATGCCATGTATGTGGTAATCCAAACCACATAGCTATGCACTGTAGGAGCAAAAATAAAATTCGTATGCTTGAGACTAGTAACTCAAAGACAACAAAAGATAAATCACCTGTAAAAAGGTCAAGTAGTCTTTGCATTGAAAATAATAAATCAAAGTCAATTAGTCTCACAAACAATGGAAGCAAGACTTTAAATTACCCAAATAAAATCAAACATGGAAAGAGGCAATCGACTCATTCTGAGTCAAGTCTTGAATCTGCAGCTAGTGAGAAAGGACTCAAGAAGATTTGGGTCCCAAAAATCTCAAACTAGTTCTCTCTACTGTGCAGGGCAAAAAGAAGAAATCATGGTACTTGGACAGTGGTTGTTCAAGGCACATGACTGGAGATAAGTCCCTGCTAAAACAGTATGAAGAGAGAAGTGGCCCAAGAGTCACTTTTGGAGATGACAGCAAAGGCCATACTAGAGGATTTGGATCTATTGAACATGGAGATGTCATCTTCACTGAGGTATCACTAGTTGATGGCTTAAAGCACAATTTACTTAGTGTGAGCCAACTGTGTGATAAGGGATTCAATGTCACTTTTAAAGAAGATCAATGTTTAGTAAGTGACAAAGAATCAGAGACTGTTATTTTGACAGGAAAAAGAAAAGGAAATTTGTACATTGCAAATCTCATTTCTTCAACTGATCAAATCACATGTCTTTATAGCAAAGCTTCAACTGATGAGAGTTGGCTTTGGCATAAGAAGCTTTCCCACCTGAACTTCAAGAATATCAATAGTCTTGTGAGGAAAGGATTGGTAGCTGGCATTCCACAATTGGAATTTACACAAGATGGATTGTGTGATGCATGCCAGAAAGGAAAGCAAAGAAGTGTATCATTCAAAAACAAACCAGCAACATCAATCACTGACCCTTTACAACTTCTCCATATGGATTTGTTTGGTCAAGTGAATGTGATGTCTATCTTAAGGAATAGATATGCACTGGTAATTGTTGATGATCACACAAGGTATACTTGGGTAAAATACCTCTTTGCAAAGAATGAAGCTGCTCAGTTAATTATTGATCATGTCAAGAAAATAGAAACTGAGTCAGGTAAAACAGTGAGGGTAATAAGAAGTGACAGAGGAACAGAATTCAAAAATTCCCAAGTAATTGAATTCTGCACTGAAAAAGGAATTACTCATCAATTC
>CM025785.1:22085192-22165494 GCA_014636745.2 Centella asiatica
TTGCTCTTGGATTTGGCTTTCTTGTCAGCAAAGTCCTTCCTTGATTTTTCATCCTTAGATCTATCATTAGATCTAGGCTTCTTGCACTCATTGGCAAAGTACCCTAACCCATCACAATTGTAGCATCTTATTTTCTTTAAGTCGAAGGTGACTTTTTGACCTTCTCGTTTAGGGTTAGGTTTTCTTGATGATTTTCTTCCTTTTCTGCTAGCCCTAAATTTCTTAAACTGTTTAACCATGAATGTCATGAATTCTTCCATGTCATCATCACTATCCAGTTCATCTTCATTATTAATTGAGCTAGCATCAGAAAATTCCCCATCAAGCTTCTCTTGAGACTTGTTTGTCTCAACCATCAACGCAGCTCCTTTGTCTCTGCCATGCATGCACTGTCTTTGCTCTACTTCAAGTTCATAGGTCTTTAAATTCCCGTAGAGCCTATCCAGTGTGAGTGTTTCCATATCATGAGCCTCCCTTACTGCAGTAGTCTTTGGATCCCAGCTAGGAGGAAGGGCTCTCATGAACTTGGTATTGATATCTTCATTATCATATGTCTTACCAAGTATGGTCAAGTCATTAAGCAAAGAGTTGAATCTATCATAGATTGACGTGATTGGTTCATTAGGCTTTACTTGAAAGAACTCATATTGTTGAGTCAACAGTGAATGCCTATTCTTCCTGACTTGATCAGTCCCCTCACATAGGACCTTGATGGTGTCCCAGACTTGTTTAGATGTTGTGCAATTGATGATGCTATTGAACATATGTTTGTCTATTCCATTGTAAAGTATGTTCATTACTTTAGCATCTTTCAACACTTGTAACTTGTCCTCATTGGTATAATCACTTTCTGGTGCAAGTACAAAGTGTTCTGCGACAATAGATCCTTCGACAGATTTTGCAGGAATAAATTTCCTGGGTAGATAAGGACCCTTCACAATCCTATCTATGTAATCTGGATCTGTTGCTCTCAAGTGCATATACATCTTTTCTTTCCACATTGGATATTCATCCCTCTTCAGAATAGGGATCCTGGTTCCACCATCACGTCCTCCGTTATACGCAATCATGTTAGAGCTGCTTGCTTCATCGTTGTTGGCCATCTCAGAATCTTGTTATTTGAGTATTTTCAATTAAAGGCTCTGATACCAATTGTTTTCCCAGTGAGACGACCTAGAACTTGTAGAAGGGGGGTTGAATACAAGTTCTTACAACTTTTTCAAATTCTTGTTCTTTTTAAGAAATTAAACTTTTCTGCGGAATATAAAGAACAAGATCAAAACTCTATAAACAATTGCTTTTTATTGATTTAATAATTGATTACAAGTTTTCTAACAATCAAGACAAACTTTGATCGTCAGCTTCTATTCTGTATATTAAGAAAATACAACTCTCTTTTTTTTAATTCTATATAGCTTCGTGTATCTTCTGTAATATATTTAATTACAGCTTCAAAAAAAAAACTAAGTTACCAAAAACCTAGCTTCCTAATTCAAATCAAATACAATCTTTCCAATTGAAAGATTTCTAACAAGTTTCCTTGTCAGCTACGTCTTCAATAAAGTCTACGTGTGCATGGAAGACTTTCCTTCTTTGATTTGAACTCTAACTCCATCAGTGATTAAGTCCTCGACTAATCTCCGATGGCTTCCTTCATTAGTCCCTGATCACTTCGAGTAATCTCCGATGCTTTACTTTGAGTAATCTCCGATACTTTGGCTTTAGTCGCTGATGACGTCAGCTTTTAATCTCCGAGGTATTGTGTTAATCACTGATGACGTCAGCATTAATCTCTGACTCTTTAGTTCCAATCCCGGATGACATAAGCTTTAATCTCCGATGAACAATCCTTCAATCTTTGATGAACAAAACTTTAATCTCCGATGAAGGATTCTTCAATCTCCGATTAAGAAAACTTTAATCTCCGATGGGCAAAGTCCAATCTCTGATAAACAAAAACTTAGTCTCTGATGAACTTTTCCCTTAATCTCCGACACGCCAAATTCAATCTTCGAAGGATTAATAAATTTAAAACAACTTGTTGAACAAACTCAACAAGCATTCCAGCAGTACATACAAATAAAATAAATCTATCTCTTTATTATAATGACTAATTTACAAACAAGAGATACTACTGCTAGCTACAAAACTAAAGTGTTACAAACCAACACTTTTCTGTACATTTGTATTCCTAAGTATTCTAAAGACAATCATCATCAAATGTTCATAAAACCTAACACCTTCTCCTATCACTGTTGTGGAACCAGAACCTGTACATACCTTACTTGAACTGGCCACAATACCTGATCTCCAAGCCAATAGGAGCCCTTCTAGGACAATTTTGAGTGAGGCTGAGAGAATATATAGTGATAAGAGGCAAAGTCAAATCTTGAGAGGACTTTGGCAAAAGGAAAGGAAGAGAGTACTGCCTTAGTAGGCAATGAAAAAGGAGAGGATAAGAGTGATGCCTTAGAAGGTACAGACAAAGGAGAGGATGAGAGAGATAAGGATGAGATCCTTGTAAATAAAGAACAGAGAGAAAACACTGATACTGTAAATATTACTTCTTCTTCCGCAAGTGATGAAGATGATGCTCCACAAGATGATTTTTTCCAGTTCATCGGAGTTGATTTATACTTTAGACAGAACCAAATGTCTGATACTGTACAGTTACTGAAGCAGGAGTTAGCTAGGGCTACTGATCCAGTTTTGATCAAAGTGTTAAAATCACAGATCATGATTGGTTAGTCCATAGATATAGAAAATCAAAAATTGTATACACATTTTTCCACAAAGTTACAGAATATACAACAAGTTGTCGACTCCTTGGTCACCAACCAGACTCTACCCCGGATGAAGAAACAAGTTGACAATGTTGAACACAAGCTTACTGATCTTTCTACTCAACTGAACAGCATGGATACTCTGCAACAATCCACGGTTGACACAATGCAACAACTTCTTCAAGTCACATCCCGACTCTTAACTCCCACTGATGATGCTGTCAAAAAGGGGGAGAATTCAACCAAGCAGTCGTCAGGGGATGTTGCTGAGAAATTAAGTCAACCGTTAAGGGATGTGACTACTCCTGTTCCTGCTCTAAATCCCAAGGACAAAGACAAAGGCATCCTGATTGAGGAACCCAAGAAGAAACCTAACACTCAGTCAGGGCCTAAGCTACTTGGAGATGCCATGAAGACAGCCCACTTTCCAAAACCTGTTGAAGTTGTAATTGATGGGAAAGTGGAGCTGGTCTTTCCCCAGGATAAAAAGTTTGTAGAAGCTGATGCACTCTATGCACAGCAACTTCAAGAAGAAGAAGAAAGGGAAATGGCAAAGGAACAGGAGGAAGAAATGAAGAAAAAGAAGAATGTCAGGCCAAGGACCTCCAGGAAACCTCAGCCCAGAAGATTACAGAACCCTAGAAGTGCATCAGGGGATAAAAATCAAGATAAATCTAAAGACCCTGATGCCACTTCAAAGAAGTCAGAAGATGCCAAGGACAAAGCACCATCTCCTGATACCAAAGAATATGGTCCACCCACACTAGCTGAATTTCTCAAAGAAGAAAGGCGCAAAAACCTGACATTTATGTTCTCAATAAAAAGCATAGATGTCAGGTTCAACAATAGAAGAGATCAGCTGATAACAATTCAATTAAAGAATGGGTCAGAATTCAATGTGGCAATGGACTGGTTCAGGAGAATGGATGCTGAGCAATTAGGACTGGTTCTAAACCTGATTCCAAGATATTCTCAGGCTAATAAAGACTTAAGGGGGATAATTGACAGGCTGAGGAGTGCCATCAACAATGAAAGAAGCCTGCCCACAGCATTGGATAGTCCACTAAAGCTATTTTATAAATCCACTGATGGGCGGGAGAAGAGTATAAGGATTAAAGATGTTGATGGCCTAAGCTTGGAAGAAGCGATGCATGTTCTGAATCAAATTGCAAATCATAAGAACGAGCATGTCATCAATTCAGAGTCCTGTTGATTCTGAGAGTATTGAAGGAGATCGAATAAACCAGAGCTGATGATAGGAACACTGCAGTAAGGGATGTGCCACCAGTAAAGGGATTCAACGTCTATCCCAAAATGATCACTAGCCCCATGGGTGTTCAATTCAAAAATAAAAAGGGGGAGATCATTACCTTTTACTGGTCACAACTTGCTGCAGCCAATATTCAAGAAATCAAGACTGTCCTTGAAGCTTTGGAATCAAGCAGAAATGTCAACATAGTCAATTTCAGAAAGCTTCTTCAGAGGGAATTAGAGCAGCTGGAGACAGGAGGAG
Source organism: Centella asiatica (assembly GCA_014636745.2). Taxonomy (NCBI): domain Eukaryota; kingdom Viridiplantae; phylum Streptophyta; class Magnoliopsida; order Apiales; family Apiaceae; genus Centella; species Centella asiatica. The sequence goes on from CM025785.1 coordinate 22,089,489, forward strand.
AAGACAACAGACTCAGAATTCCTGATCAAAACCCTGAACAAAGAAGACAAGGCCTTGGTAGTGACTCCCAACCGATTGAATCAAGTCATCCATTGCCATTTGTCTCAGCTAAAAGGAAAAGGGATTCTGATGTCTAAATACTAAATTCTTTTTGTAATAGATGTAGGTTATACTTGTACAGAAATTCATTTATTAGTTTATTCATTATTCTTTCTTAAATTTTATTTATTTTATTGGTTTTGACACCATCATAAGTGTATCTAGAGATTTATGATTATCAAATTGATAAACATAAATAGGGGGAGATTGTTAAGGTTAAACACTGATGATGATAGTTTAGTATTAAGTTGTGCAAATTGTAAATACTCGAGGTGTTGTATAAACCTTGAAATAAGTACAAGTTTTGCATCCGCTGATGATAATAATATCCATCAGTGGATGATTTTGTTCTTCACAAGACAAGTCAGAAAATGGAACATTTGAAGGGCTTGGCTTCGTGGAGAAGAATGTCTGATGTTACTTAAATAGTCAAAGTATTCCGCACATCAGATATTCTAAGAAAAGAGTTACGTTGATTTCATACCATCAGGGGAACCCATCAGGGGGAGCCAGTCAGGGGGAACCCGTCAGGGGGAGCTCGTCAGGGGAACCAGTCAGGGGGAACCCATCAAGGGGAGCTCGTCAGGGGAACCTATCAGGGGATGACGAAGGCAGACCAACCCATCAGGGGGACACTTCAAGATATGTCAGTGTCAGACCAATTCATCAGGGTAACCTGTCGGGGGGGATTGGTCAAACATGACATCAGTGGAAGCCATGAATGTATGCAGTCAGTCATAACCATCAGGATCAAGAAGCACTGAGTAAATCTCAAGTGAAGAACGAAGCCCTAATCCAGTCAATATGCATCAGGGGGTCCAGAAGCACTGATCAAGATCCATCAGGGTTGACTATCAGTGGATCGTTATGACAGCATATATCCGTCATCAGCATATACACGAAAATCAATGTAACTTGAACAGAAGCAAGAGATATCAACTGGAAAGATATTTCTTGAAGTCTGTATCCATCCAATGAGAACTCGTGCGCATTAAATGCATACAGATCAGGGGAAGAAAAAGAAGCAACAAAGCATGCATCAGTCTAACACATTAGGCAGTGATGTGACATACTTGCAGCTAAGTTAAAAAAGGCAGCACGTCTCAAGCACGTGATTTTCAACCACTGATCTACATATATAAAGAAGAAGTTTTCATTGATGAAGATAGGACGAGAAAAATAGAAGCACACAAAAACACTAGGAAGCTCTGTAATATTTCTTGAGAGATTTATTGTCAGAGAGAAATCTTTGAAGCTAGTGAGTGTGAGAAGCTGTGAATTTCATTCACAGAAATTGTAGCTGTAATTCACATTTGTGATATTACAGATTTCCAGAAAAACACCAAGTTATAATACAACTATTTTAACTTGAATCTGAGTGTTATTATTTTACTGTTTTTCTGTTTTCTTGCTATTTCTGGAAGGAGCTATCAAAGTTCAACAGAGCGAAAAAGTTTTGAGTGTTTGTATTCATCCCCCCCCCCCCCTACAAACACTTGAGCTTATTTTGCTCTAACAGAATCCTTTTATTGAATTTTGTCAAAGTACTAGCATTGTTCATGAAGAAACTCCTCCTTACACACCTGAGTCTAATGTGGTAGCTGAACGAAAGAACAGACCTTTTAAAGATATGATTAATAGTATACTTTTTAATTATTGAAATCCTAAGTATATGTGGGGAGAGACTTTGAATACGGCTTTTCATATTCTGAATAGAGTCCCTCTGAAATATATGAATAAAATTTTGTATAAATTATAAAGAGATAAATAACCTAATTTAAGATATCTTCGAGTGTGAGGGTGCCTTGCAAAGGTACTAGTCCTAAAGCACAAGAGGAAGAAATTAGGATCAAAAACTGTTGACGCTATCTTTCTTGGTTATGTGGAAACCTTGTATGCTACTAGATTTTTAATAGTAAAATCTGATATAGATGGCATTGTGATGAACGCTATAGTGGATTTTCGTGATGTAACTTTCTTTGAGGATGTATGCACTATGAAGGTTGGCATACCTCATAGTATTTCTGAAATTGATCCTACTCAAATATCTAAATCAATTCCAAATCATGTGGAAAGGATGACAAATGTGGAGGTAGATCCTAGTAGCTCAAAATCTGACAATTTAGAGGAACCTAGAAAGAACAAGTGCTTTAAGGTTGTCAAGGATTTCGGAAGTGATTTTATTACTTACAATGTTGACAATGAACCTTTGACTTTCCAACATGCTATGAGCTCTATGGAGTCAAGACATTGGAAATGTGCTATTAAGAGTGAGATGGATTCTATTATCTTTAATGGGACATGAAAATTGGTTAGTCTCCCTCCTAGGTGTACTGCAAAAGGATGTAAATGGATTTTTAAGAAGAAGTTGAATGTAGATGGATCAATTGATAAATTTAAGGCTAGATTAGTTGCTAAAGAGTTTAGGCAAAAGGAAGGTATTGATTAGTTTGATACTTATTCACCAGTTGCTAGAATGACTACTATCTGAGTGCTTGTTGCATTGGCTTCCGTACATGGTCTTCTGATATATTAGATGGATATGAAAACAACTTTTCTTCATGGTGACTTTGAAGACAAGATTTATATGGATCAACCTGAGGGATTTGTAGCTTCTGGTAATGAGACAAAAGTATGTAAGCTTGCTAAATCTCTTTATGGGTTAAAACAAGCACCTAAACAGTAACATAAAAAGTTTGATAAAACAGTTATATCTTTTGGTTTTTTTGTGAATAATAATGGTAAGTGTATCTATATCAAAGTTAAAGATAAAGATAGTATTTTATTATGCCTATATGTTGATGATATTCTATTGTTTGGAACAAATATTGAGATTATTAATTAGACAAAACAGTTCTTGAAAAGAAAATTTGAAATGGAGGATATGGGTGTTCCTAATGTGATTCTTGGTATCAAGTTAATTCAATCAGCTGATAGAATAGCTATGTTGCAGTCGCATTATTTAGAGAAATCTATACTTGAGAGATATGATTATTCAAATTGTAGAGTCTCAAGCATTCCATATGATTCCAAATTTGTTTTGATCAAGGATGAGTCAGGGGTACCTGTGTCTCAATTAAGGCATTCTCAGATTATTAAGAGTTTGCAGTATCTTGCTAGCAATACTAGACCCGATATATCATATGTTGTGTCTAGGTTAGCGAGATATACAAGCTATCCAAACAAGTCTCATCGGAATGTTTTGGATAGACTTCTTAGATATCTTAAGAGTACCTTAACCCTAGGGCTACATTATGAGAGGTTTCCAGTTTACTATAGGGGTACAGTGATGCAAGCTGGATAACTAAGAATTTTGGCTCTTATGGTGTTACAGGGTATGTTTTCACCCTAGGGGGGGTAGAGTAGTATCCTGAAAGTCTTGTAAAAAGACTATAATTACTCGGTCTACTTTTGAGGCTGAGTTGTGTGCATTAAATGCCACTGGAACTGATGTTGAATAGTTACATGGGTTGATGTCTGTGTTACATGTTATAAGCAAGCCACTTCCTACAATTGTCATTCATTGTGATAGTCAGACGACTATTGCTAAGATTGGTAATTTCAAGTTTAACATGAAAACCAAGAGATACATCCAAGTTAGGCATAAATCTATAAGGGGTTTGTTGTTTGAGAAAATCATTGTTTTTGAGTTCATTGGTACTCAAGAAAATACAGTTGATTTTCTAACTAAAAAACTAGAGCATGTTGTTGTCCTTAAGTCTAGGTTGGGGATGGGGCTTGTAGCCCAACATGATTCATTTACGACGGGAACGCAATACATCTGAGATGAGATCCTTTGAAGTGTATTCAATGTGGTAATAACAAGTCGCAAGGGTGGGTACCTAAATATTTAGATTGATACTCACGAATCTAGAGTCTATTCCCTGATAACCTATAAGGTATTGTTGTTACAAGATAAGCAAGAGTTTAAAGAACTCTGAATGGGGCCAAGTCTTTTCAACAAGATGAGAGTGGTACATCTTTGGAGATGTCCAGCTAAGCGAATGTCATTATTTGGTCATAATTAAGAGAAAAGGTTATTCCTCGAAGCATTCAACGAACATGATCGAGACATAACCATTAACGTCTCAAAGCTGTAAATTATCACCATAGCCAATAACATGTCATTGTCGTCTATGGAACATGGTCACACAAAAAACGGATAGAGATTGAAGGCGAAACATTCCATCTAGATCCGATGACTATCAAAATAGGGGACTTAGAGGGGATTCAAACTCATGAGAGTATCTACTCCGAAAAAACATGTTATGATAAATCATGTTAGCATTTATGCTATGGATTTGTGGGGGATCGTTAGAAATTGGAAACTAATACTTGGTATTTAATCCTTGTTATGAGGACTTTATTATTTTTCATGGATCTAAGTTTTTTTCTTAGTGGAATTCATAGATAAATGAATGAGAAGTAACTTCCAATAAATGGACTACATTGAGATTGAATGTATTTGATATGTTGTAATGAAATTATCCACTGATGTTTATCCATTGATGGAATTATCTGTTGATGTTCACTGATGAAATTATCCACTGATAGAGTCATTCACTGATGAAATCTCATTCACTGATGAAATTATTTCCTGATGTTCATCAGTGGATAATTTGTCCATCGGTTGCTCATCGATTGATAATTTGTCCATCGAATGATATTTGTTCATTAGTAGATAATTTTTTCTTCAGATGATATTTGTTCATCGGAGGATAAATTGTCCATCAAATGATATTTGATCATTGATAGAAGTTTATTTAGAAAGTCCAAACTAATTTGAATTAGAATTGTGTATTATTATCAAATAATAATTAAGTCTTCTAATTCGATTCTAGTTAGGTGTAGCTCATGCAACGACCTACAAATATATATTATTTCAGGCAGACGTTACAAAGTGTTTTTTAAGGAGACGTTATTAAAAGCTTTTGCTAAGAAAATGTTATAAAAAACTTTTGCTTTCGTATGGTGTAATACACAGAGTATACAAAGAATTCTCCCTCACACAATTTGTTATATACTGTTTTGGATTTCCGGCGAACTAAGGTGGTAGTCGTTGTTGCACTGGTATTGGATGCGCCTTAGCAGTGCTGTGCTATTTTATCCTAGAAGGAGACTTGCAGCAACCCATCGCAACGTAAATGGGGCGAATACTTGCTCAAGAACAGTTATCCCCTTTTCTAGGGATCGATGACTTAGTTGTTTTTCTATTCCAATAAATTTTTCTTCTTTTCTTTTTTGTTTTACAGTTGGCTAATTGAAGTACTTGTTTCCTAATTATGATTCATTTGTTATTTGAATATATGTGCTCTGTTATTGATATAAATATATGTGCCTAATTGTGTTGGTTTAATTTTTATTAGTAGTGCATGATTGTTTGTTGCAGCTTAAGATTTCCAACATATGATCTATATATCTATATATAAATGTTCATATATTATGTCCCAATTAAAAGGCAACTAGGCAGTGTAACAAATTTCGAACAGTTAGCTGGTTTCTTTGATATTATTCTGTGCGAAGAAACTTATTTATTTTTACTCGCGGGGTATTAGTGAAACTGTTGGTATAATTGAGATCCAAACATTTCAAATTGTACGTTAATCGTATGTATTTCTAAGAAAATGAGTGTGGAATATATTAATTAAGTTTTATTACTAACTATATTAGTATATACTACTATCTTTTAAGAAACTTAAAAAGACATTGTTTCTTCACACACACACATACACAATCAAAAGTAAAAAAAAAAAAAGAAGAAAAGATTAGAACATTGTTGATATGAAATATCGGCGGTGGCAGCCAAATGTTCTAGCCATTTTATATACGACTGAGGAACCCTTGGTGCCCAAAGTAACCCATTCCCAATTTTTATGTAGCCATATGTTCGACCTTGTGTAAACTTTGAATTGTAATCTGTGAGCCATTTCCAAACTTATTCGATTTAAGTTTTTTTTTTTTTTTTTTTGGGTAATAATATCTTCTGCTTTCGCATAAAAAAAAACAGAAAAGAAAAGAAATTGTAGATTATGGAGTGAATAGGCGTCTTAAATTTCACATGGCCGGTCTGTTTGGTACCAAACATATCAAGATTTTCGATTTCTAAATGTAGATAGACAATATAACTTATTACTACTATTATTTTCTTTTGGGTTACACCAGAGGTCAAGCCTAAACATAACCTTAGTATGCGTTAATGCTCAAAATTGTCGTCTCATTTTCTTCTGTATTAGTTTATTTATTTATCTCTTTTTATTGTTAATATTTTTCCGGTGGTCTCCACATACTCGGGACTAGTAGAGATAACAATAATTTACCTTTAAAATCTTCCATATAAATTACTAAAATATAGCTAAAATTTCTAAAATAAAAAATGGAGAGTATTGTAGAGTACTCAATCCATTCTAGAATTAAAATTATGTTTTGATTTTTTGGATAAAACAAATACGTATTTGAATTGTTTTTTTTAAATATGGAAATTTTAAATGTGAATCATGTTGCAATAAATTCTTTTTTTGGTCATAAATTATAAGACTACATCAATTGTATCAACCAAAATTAATTAAATTAAAATTTATTTAAAATTTAATATGTTGTTGTCGTCATTGATTGACATAAATATAAAAAAGTTTGTCTAATTTTGAAATATTAGTTCATACTAGTTTTTTGGAACAAATATTTTAGGCGCAAAGACAGAACCTTTAATTTATTTTTTAATCGGTAAATTCCTCCTAAATTAGGAACCTATTTTCACACAATGCCGTTAAATATTGATCTTCTCAAATAATTATTAATTTTTGATTAAAAGATATAATTATCCCATTTTTTGTCCCTTCTTCTCTTGCATATAAGCTCTATCTCATTCTCTCTCTTTTGCTTTCGTTCTTCTCTCTCCTGCTCCACTTCTGTCTTTGCCTCTCACCACCATCACTGTCGCCCTGGGGCGAGTCTAGAATTTAATTTCGGAGGAGGATGACATAAAAAAATTAATAAAATAATAACTAATAAAAAAATTTAAAATTTATTTATTAAATAAATTATACTCTCTCCATCCAAATTTATATGTGAATTTATACACTTATTAAGAAATAATATTAATATTATCATTTTTCAAAAAATATTAATGAATGTAAACGTAATATAGAAAATTACGCTTCTAAATTCTATTTGAATATTGTGCGTAATAATTATATTTAGACAAAAAATGATCAAATATAATATATGAAATTGTACGAAGATAATACAATCCTATAATTTATCACTTTTTATATAAGTTTCCCAAACTAGGGGGACCAAATTACTTAAATATTCATAATATAATTGACTTAGATAGAGGACAAAGGGGTGGCATATGCCATCCTTCGACCCTTAACAAATTTGTGACCGCTGTGGCCGCCTCCTCTTCATTCTTCTCCTTCAAATCTACTTCGTATTTACCGCATAACCACTATCGTTGTCATCATCATTATCTTCTTCTTCCTTTTGCTTCTCTCTTTATCTCACTCTTTCTCCTACTCTTTTATGGCTGACGTCGCCTTCCTCCTCATCCTTTAGATCTATTTATCGCTGCACAACAACAAACATTGCTACTATCATCATCCTTTTTAAGATATAAACAACTTCTTTTTTTAGTTTTGATGTGCGCCTTTATTTTCGTAATCACCACACAATCACCATTATTATCATCCTTGCTGCCATCACCATTGCCACCTCCTTCTCTTTTAAATGACATACTTACTATTTAAAGGATATACCTACTATTTGTAGCTTCAAAAATAAATATATACTTTTTGAAAATGAGATACTCACTATTGGTAATTTAAATGTGAAATAACTAATGTTTAAAAATAAAATACATAATATCAGTAAATAATGATTTAATAATAAAAATACCTAAATATTATATTAAATAATAGGTATGTGTTAGGCGGCAAGTTGTGCGATAAGTTTTATAAAAATAATAGTTTTGAATATTCATACTGTTTGTAGGTAATAATAAATTGGGGTGGGATGGGAGATAGGGTGATGATTTAAAAAAAAAAAAACATAGTTCGTACTTTATGAAAAATATTAGGCACTTGAGCATGAGGCGTAAGGGTGTGGTGGATGAACTTTTTGAAAGATAATATTGTAAAAATTAAGGTGGTTAATGAGTTGACTCGAGACAAATTTGATCTAAGCTTAAGCGAATATTTTTGTAAATGAATCGAGTCGAACTGAGTTTGAAATTTGTAACTATTATTAAATAGTAATAAAATAACGAGTTAAATAATTATTTTTATGTAATTATTAAATAGTATGCATATAGACAGTAAATATGTAAAAAATAATTATTAAATAGTATGCATATAAACAGTAAATATATCAAAATAAATAACGCAAAAATTTCTAGCATAAAAAATGAAGAGGGTATTGTAGTATAGTAGTATAGTACTCAATCCGGATTCTAGAATTTGATATATTTTTTAACTTTTTGATTTAAACAACAATGTATTAAATTTTTGAAAAATGTAATTTATGAAAGTTTTAAATAAAAATTATGTTGTAATAATTTTTTTTAATAAACTAGAATCCGTCCGATCCTGCAAACAAAATGGATCAAAATACTGGCTCTGGAATGTCGAAATGGTCTAAGCCAAGTTCGTGATATCCCAAAGTTAGTGCAAGAGTACATCAATTGTATCAACCAAAATTAATTTTGTCTAATTTTGGAATATTAATTCATATTAGTATCGTTTCCTGGAAAAAATATATTTTTTTTAATAAACTATAAGACTACATCAATTGTATCAACCAAAATTAATTTTGTCTAATTTTGGAATATTAATTCATATTAGTATCGTTTCCTGGAAAAAATATTTTACAAGGTGATCTTGATTATGCACATTGAATTCTGTTATTGACTACTTGGATGTTTCTTTAGACACATATGGACCAAAATTTAGGTAAAAAAATTTGGGCCTACTAGATCTAAAAATGTAATGTGTTGTTGCTGCCCAGGATCGAACTGGAGACCTTTAGTGTGTAAGACTAACGTGATAACCACTACACCACAGCAACTTGATGTAAATAACTGCACTTCATGATGTTCTATATCATATGATAAATTTCTCAAGGTCCCCTAGGGAAATATACATACATACATATATATATATATATATATGAATACGAAAAATATGGCATATTGTACCTAATTAATGCTGAGCATATCATCCTTTAATTCAGAGAAGAATTGAACAAACCTCCATTATTAATTTACAATGTTAAGGCTCATCGGGTAATGTGAAACTCAGCCTGTTAATTAGGTGCTAATATAGAAAAGATGATTAAATCATTTTGACCAATATTTTTTATGGTAGAATACTACAATTTCTAGCCTACATATAAGGCGGAGAGACTAGTTGTTAATTTACGATTGTCTTTACTTGAAAATATGGCGGTTACGTACTTAATAAATTAATTGCACATACATTCATTTGATTAATCTTCAGAAATACTACCATAGAGAAGTTTTATATATTTGAAAAACACTGACATGTGCTATAGTTGCAAAGGAAGGAACTAAATTTGCATACTCTGTTTGTTGCAAATTAAGTGAACACTTAAGCTTCACATAAAAAGAAGAGGAAATACAAAACCACAAAGCAAGGGATGCAACGATGATGACAGCAGTGTTTGTTACTTGGTTTTGCTCCGATCGATCCTATGTAGGGAAACAGATAAATGAAAAAAATTATTGCTGCTCAGGATCGAACTGGGGAGTGTGTACCGTGATAACCACTACACTATTTCATTCTTAAACTGTTTGGATGTCATGCTAAGAAATGATCTCGTCACCGGTCTCAATTACAATACTCCTCCCAATAACGTCATTTTAGAGAAATTCATGAATATTAAGAAATATATTGATTAGCTAAATTAATGATTAAAGGTAACTCTAAATTATAATATCATTCTTATAATAATTAATTAAAATTTTACCTTTTTTAATTACTGTGTATATTCCCCGTAGATAATAAACAAGGGTAATATAGTAAATTTATTCATATAGTTTTTATGGGAGTTTAACAAAGCATTTCTCAAATACCAAAACCTCTTTTTTATTAGGTACATTTTCTCTTTGTGGTATTCCATCTCTTGCTTATTATTGGTATAAGGATGAAATTCTTAATGATACTTGGCTATATTCACCAATTTTCGCAATCATAGCTTGGTCTCAACAGGATTAACCATATTTTATATGTTTAGAATTTATTTACTTACTTTTGAAGGACATTTAAATGTACATTTTTAAAATTTATTTGTCTAAATTATCGCAATGTGTCAATTATAATAATATTTTAATAAATCTCTATAGTGACTATTATCGTAAAGCGGAAGGAGTATTATTTTGTTCGAGTCTTTAGTTAATTAATACCGATAATTGTTAACATTGAAAACTTATTCCAAGATTGTAACTTAAGTAGAAACTCATTTTGATAAATAATTTACACAAATAAAGGCTTTGTGTAAATGTAATTGTACTAAACAGCATCTGTTTAGTGCCTCAAGTACCAGAATGTTTTCCCAGAACACTGAACCAAGTCCATGTTATTAATATGTTGACACAAATATTCAATTCAAGTGGCCAGTAATGGGTTAAGCACAGCTCCAGTAAAGAAGACAATCCGCGACGTTTCTTCTCTTATCATAAAAATAAATGGATGATTTGCAACAAAACTTGGCTTTGGATGTGAAGCACACAACCATCTCATTAGCAGAGCTGTACTAGTTGCAGCTTCTGTCCCCTCCTCATTCACTTCTATGTGTGACTTATGGAAAATCTTGGACAGGCTAAGTTTATCACTGTGTGGAGAATCCACCATTTCTGTGTAATCACCACTTGTGAATGGTAACTTCAGTCCCAATTCCTTAACAATTTCTGATGCTTCAAACTCGAATGAGAACTTGAATCTTGGGATCCAGAAATCCGGAATTTCCTCTTCCCATAACTGAAATTCTTGACTAAAGAATCCAGGAATGGAATTGAACTTGTTCAGTATATTTTGTAAGCTATTTTTCTCATGTGGAAGAAAGAAATACATGGAGAATTTTCTAGTGTCCTGACCATTTTGATATGGGATTTTGAGAATTTTATAGTCGCAATCATAGCCATTATGGTAAAAATATTTTTCATCTTTCTTGCTGGTCATGAAAGGAACTTGAACAATCTGGCCATTGACAAGGTGAAAGTCTTTCTGCATAGTCTTTGTTGCATCAAGCTTTCTGTCCCATGCTCCTTTGAAGTAAAGTGCATTGGAGAATACAAGTGCAGTATCACTGTCTAGAGATCCTGATGGAAGGAGCTCTTTGATCAGTCCTTGTGTTGCATCATCTACACATGAATTCACTTCTTCAATCACTTGATCAGCCTTCACATAACAAAAAGCACAAAACTTTCACCAACAGATCATATAGCTCTTTCAATTCACAAGATCATTCACTTCTTTGAGATGTATAGCCAAAGACTCTGAGAAATATATGGCAAGTTTAATAGATATTCCGAAAAAGTTCTTGCTTCTGGCAAGTGGATTCAATTTTTTGGATCAAATGTATGAAAATTACTAATTAAAATTGGTGAAAGAATTAATTTTCAAAGCTACTACTATGAGAAATTACTCACCTTGTTTGCAAAGTCAACCCCTTTAGCTTCAGCGTTGTAAACGTCTTTGAGAATGCCTGCAAAAGATGGCTTTAAGCCAAAACTTTGATCAACCCAGACACCATTAACAAATGTTACAAGAGGGCCTGTGGCAAGATTTATGTCATGATCGCCTCGCTTTCTTGTTGCCACAGAAACAATTTGTGAACAAAGGGACTTGAGTTCTTCAACAGAATTTGATCTCAAATACAAAAGAAATTGTTCCAAAATATGGCCAGTTGATCCCATGGCAATCAAGCTCAACATAACATGGAAAGACAAAGGTGATAGCAGAATATTTGACCCCTTTTCGGCTTCTCTCAACAAAACATGGTTTGACAGTTGTAAGCAGAAATGGGAGTTCATATCATCAATATTTATCTGCTCCATATTGTTGTTGCCTAAGATTTGTGTGGAGACCTTTCCTTTACTTGCCAAGACTCAAGACTTTTATATGAAGGCGGAGTAATCAACAATGGTGATTAATTTGAATGAATTTTAAGGAATATGGATATGTTTTGTGTTTCAATTCCTTTGGCCTTATGCTATGCATGATAAGATGGTTTCATTAACCAAACCCTGCCATTTTATTGAGTAAAAGTTAGAAAAATATGACAAAAGATATAGATTTTTTCGAAATTTGTGATGATAAATTGTTGCCATTTTCTTCTAAAGATCAAAAAAATATTGAAAATTATGGGGATGGGATCAATCACAATTGTTTTCTTCTCCCAACTTTTCTTCCAATACATCACTAAAGTTAAACTGCTAAATGCCTAAATAATTTAAAACGGGCACTTTATGAATTAGATATAAACTTGTGCGGAAAAAAGGAAAAAACGGAAAGAATTAATGAAAGAAAGGAAAACTCGTCTTAATCAGTGCTCCCTCGGTTAAAATTCTTTTAATGTATATTCTAAAATTAGAGATATATTTTTTTTAATGTACTATTATTTGCGAATATTATAGTTTCATTTGTGGTATGAATTTGTAAAATTATCAAAGTATAAAAGTTTGTATTTAAGAGTATTTTTTATATATTTTATGGTATTCACTTCAAATTTATTAAAAGTAAAAGTTTTCACTTCAATTTTAAATTTTAAGATTTCGTAATTTTTTTTTCTGTAAAATGAGATGTATATTTAATTTTGGAACATAAGGAGTAACTGATTGAGAGTGAATTTGTTTGAAGAATAAATTTATAAATTACAATATTATCCCAATTCACACGAGTCGTTCACCAACTAGGATGGAGCTTGGTTGCACATTATAATCTTAATAAAAGAAATTATTAATTAAATCTATGTAATTAAAACGATTATAGTTAAATTAATAATCACAAAAACAAATGATTTATCGTAATTGATCAATGACAACTAAATGAGTTATAATATCAATAATTAATTAAATTAATTTATTCTAATTAAGATAATTATATATAAATAATTATTATAAAATTATCCGTATTATGTACGTATTTTAAAGGTAGTAAAGTATTAAGTGATGAATGATTTTGAGAGCTCCAATAATTTTCAAATTTCATTTTGTTTCTCTTGTCAATTTGTTTCAAGCACATCCAAGTAATTCCACCTGAGCATCCAACTCAATAAAATGTTGAATCAATCATAATAAAGATTTCACCCCCCTCAGTCAACCTTTTAAGATGGTAAACCTTGTCATAAAATAACTAAAGGTAAATATATTCAAGAAAAGGCCCTGGCACATAACAATCATCATATAATCATTATAAAAGTTAAAAATAGTCATGAAACAAAAAGACAAGAAGAAGAACAGTATTATAGCGAATATATATATATATATATATGACCTATCACCTATGTGTTGAACTATTATTAATGCTCTCCCCTCCATTTCAAAAAAAAAAAAATACATTAAGTTTTTAAAGGATAATAATATTACATGATCAACAATCGCATGTTCAATCATAAATTTTTTTTATTAAATTTATTATGAATATTCAATTAATAATAAAATAAAAAGATTGTAATGACAAATCTTAAAAATGTAACATCAATAGTAAAAATCCTTTTTTTAATGAATCTCATTTGAAAAAGTTGCTTATATATATATATATATATATATATATATATATATATATATATATATTTGTTTGTTTATTTATTTTATTTTATTTTTATTTTTATTTGTTTTTTGAGTAGGGGAGTAGGTTTGTCTCGTTTTACATTCCAATACAAATGTATCCAAGAACTTCACACATCTACTTCAACTCAAGTGGCCAGTAGTGGGTTAAGCAGAGCTCCAATAAAGAACAAAATCCGAGACGTCTCTTCTCTTATCAAAAACATAAATGGATTGTTAGCAACAAAAATTGGAGTTGGATGTGTAGCAGAAAGCATATACATTGGAGTTGGATATCTTTATATATGAACATGTGTGCTTGTAGAGTAATCAATATTGGTGATTATTTAAGTGAATTTGAAGAATTTGGATATGTTTTGTGCTTAATTCAATTATTCTGGATTTAAGCTATGCATAATGAGTTGGTGGCATCAATCAAAACCTGCCGGTTGAACAAGTAAACATTAGAAGCATCGATGGAGATTAGTTGTTTGTATTTTGTATAATTCAGTCAATAGACAAATCACAAATGCGTATACTTTAATCCATCAAACTTTGTCACGACAGACTTTTGGCCTTTGCTTTTGATTTCTCAACATTCTAATTTTTTATTTTATACTCTCATATGTTCCAAAATTAAACATATATTTTGATTTTTTAAGTCAAACGACAACATATTAAAGTTTAAATTAATACTAACTGAATTGATTTTAGTTGATGTAATTATTATAATCTTACTGTTTATGACAAAAATCTTTGATCGCAATATAATTCGTATTTGAAACTATTAAAATTCAATATGCCGTCATTTTATTCAAATATTGAAAACATATATCTCTAGGAACTGAAACTTATAAGCTAATGGCAATTGGCACATACAATATGGCCGGCGGCTTCTCGTGAATTTTATAACACTACTGTGCAAAAATGATTGCTTTTAATCATGGGATTAATCATGTTTTCTTGTTCCCAGAAAAAGGCAAAAGAAAAGCTACAGATTTGTCTAATGAATGGTTATGAGAGCTCCAATAGTATCTATTTCTTTTTATTTTCCTCTGTCCTTTTGTTATAAGAACAGCCAAAGTCATTCCACTCGATCATCCAATTTTACGAACACAAAGAACCAATTTCAGTAAGGTATTACCCTTGTAAATCAGCCTACACAAAAATTTCAGATGTTTATTGTAGATACAATGACTTCTGTGCTACATATAATTATATATATTTATATATATATATATAAATATATATCACTGACAATGTCATGTTACATCTCCATATCTAATGCTCTGGCACGTAACAATCGACATATGATCATTATATAACTTAAGTGACATGGAACCAAAACCAAGAAGTACTATTAATTATAGAGAATTTTACTGGGATATTATATGAATTTTAGGTACTAACTAGTCATGGTCTTGTCTCCTTTTTGGAAAGAGCTGATCTGGCAGATGGTGGAACTCCAGGGGATGGTTGAAATGGGAAAGGAGGAAGGAGTGGGAACGCTGGTGGCGGTGGCGGTGAAGCTGGGGGGGTGAAGCCTGGAAATGGCGGGAAAGATGGAACCGGAGGGAAGAGCGACGGCGGTGGTGACGGTGGTGCAGGGAAAATTGGAGGAAATACGGAAGGTGGGGGTGAAGGGAAAATAGGAGGAAATATGGAAGTTGGCGGCGATGGAACAATCGGAGGAATTAGGGCTGGTGGTGGCTGAAAGGGGTTTGGAATCAAAGGTGGCTGAAATGGGTTTGGAGGGAAACCAAAAGTCTTTTGGCCTGATATATCAGGGGATTTTGAAGAGGGTTGTGTATTTTTAGGCAGTGGTGGGAGTAATGGAATGCCTGGAAGATTTGGTAGAGGTGGAAGTCTAGGCAGTATTGGGATTGGAGCAAACTGGCCTGGATTATCTATAGGGGGTATGATTGATGACTCTGGTGGATCTTCAAGTGGTGGTGGAAAAGTTGAAGGATCAGAATTGGGAGATGCTGCAGAAGTTTTCTTTTTCTTAGAATTCCAAAATCTTGGCTTTTGCTTACATAATGTTGGTTGTGTTAGGGGTTTAAATGTGAAAAACCCTGCTGAGAAAATGTGAATTCCTGGCTTTCTTGACTTGAGATGAAGCGATGATGAAGTCGCGGTTGATGCCACAGAACAGTAAGGCTCACTGCTACTGATCAGTTTCACCCAACATTTTTTGATTTTCGTGACATGTTTGTTTACTGAGAATGGTAAACGAACTCTGAATTCTCCATGTTTGTTTGTTTTCACTTTCTTGCGAAAACTCGGTTTTGAGTTCGTGTCATCGCATTCTACCGCCACCAGTGCGCCTAAACACAAAATTTAGAGCAATGCATTAGTCTGGTATGTTACCAAACTGCTACAAAATTTTAATAATTTGACAGACATGAGTTGTTCAAACTTACCTGAAATGAAGTGGCTGGTCTTGGCAAAATCGCTCTGGAAACATGTGTCGCAGTAGACAGTGCCTACAACTGCTGATTGAAGCTTATGTTTTGCAGTACTTCTTGCCTCTGAAGAATGACTCTTAAATATGAAGTAGAGAACGGTTAGGGTCATAAACCAAGACATTCTATTACCCATCATAACTAACTCCTAACTCTTCTTCACTTAAAAAAAACACAAAAAAAGGTATGTATAATCTGTAGATGAAGTTAAGGCTGCTATAACTTTTATAGGGAGATATGATACCTCTCAAGAGTCGACACCCTCTTTATGTCAATCATGAAAAAACCAGTCTAACTACGAACTACAAAATGTGAACATAAATGTTGTCAAGATAAGAGTTTTTATTTATGTTATTATCATTTTATATATCTTTTGTTGTCAAAAAAATCAATTTTTTTTTTTTGGGAAGATAAAATAAACTTTATTGATGAATTTGTTTGTATGCTAGCTGAGAATTGTAGAAAGAGGATAGTTGGGTCCCGGTTGGTTCACGAGACCCTTATAGTGGCCACAACTTTCATGAGTCCTCTCCTCAGTCCCCACACAACAATACAACACAACCCAAGTCACAATATTGTTAGCTATCTAATCCCATGGAAAGCAGCATTGGCATGACTATGCATAACATAAGAATAGTTCTGAGTTCTAGGATTAATAAATTCTTGAAGCATTATCATATATATATATATATATATATATATATATATATATATAAATGTATATATTGTATATGTTAATTTAGAATTATAGATTTTCTCCATTAAATTTGTCTTCAAATTCGAATATTTTGAATCTCAAAATGAATTTAATGGTTAAAATTTAGAATTGTGATTTTTATTGCGATAATTGTTAAGATATAGAACAAAACTCTTTATATTATTGTTTCTAGTGGTACCTCTGAGTGTACCTAATACAAAAAATTCAAATTAATTTAATCCAACTCAATAAAGTTCTAAAAAATTCAATCCTCTTTCACCTTTTATTAACGTCAATATTAATATTAATTATCATTATTATTGTTATTATTTATATATTAAAATATATATTCCAACATAAATTGTCACCGATTGATCACAAAACTCAAATGCGCATATATTAAGCTTACTTAGAACAAGTAGCATAACTTAAAATAATGACAAAAAGACGTTAAAGTTGAAAATAAGTAGTACGTTTTGTCTTAATTTACGTCCGAAGAATTATTTCTCAATAGTTACTATATATATATACCCCTTCACGGGATTCTTATAAATAAGTACGCCATATATAAAACAATATTACAAGTCATTATCGCCCAAGCCCCATCGCTCATCACCGAATGATAAGTTATTCCTGGTCATAATCATAGGGTGACTTTTATGTTTAAACAACATAAAAGAAGTACATTCGTAATCCGTAACAATTTTCTAACATTATTAACATAACAAAGAAGTAATAAATTGTGCATGCCAAATTTTTAAGTGACGCAATATTTTCACAAACATATTTGATATATTCACCCATGGGATTTATATTTTCTGTATAAAATATTCAATTATAGAGTCCCATGTGAATATATCAAATACTCTCGTATAGATATCGATAGTCTCTCTTTTTTTTCCTTAAAGAGAAAAGCAAAATGCTGCATTCGAAAATTTTCTTATGCTCATTGTTGTTGGGTTGCTGCAAAATTTCAGGGACCGTATTGATAGAAAAGAATTGAAGAGTGATGAGTTCAGGCATATCAAATTCACGCCATTGAATAGACTACGTTTAATTCAACTTAAAATTTAAATTTTAAATTTTGACCGTTAATTTATAGTATAAAAATTTAAAATCCCTATATTTAAGTTAAATAAACACTCATAATTAGGTGTGTAAACGAGCTGAGTCAAACCAAGATCATCAAATTTGTTTCTTACGTACTCGAGTCGAGTCGAACATGTTTTATTTAACGAACAAAAAGTTGTGTTCAAGATCGGCTTGTTTAAGTAGTTAAACAAGCCGAGTTTAGTCGACCTTTCAAACTTAAGTCAAGTCAAACTGAGCCTAACTGAACTTAAAATCTTAAACGAACAAAAAATTTTATTTGTAATTAACTCGTTTATTTAAACAAATTGAGTCGAATGAGTTTTAAACTTAAACGCCTCAATTCGTGTACATAATCTCCTTCCCATCAAATTTTACGACTTTTATGACTTTGTCCGTGTTGGTGTTAAATAGGGAGCAGTTAGAATTTGAAACAATATTATCTCTTACTGACTCAGTGTCTTCTTCCCTTAATATAAGACTTCTTACATATATTAATGTGAATCAATGAAAGAATTTTAAAGAAAATAAGAAAGTTAGCCAAAATAACTAAACTAGAAGTAATTAAGATAGAAAGATAACAAGATTTTGAGGATAAAAATGTACTTTACAGCATCATTTATTGCACCTAATGTTATTAACATGTTTCCTTGATATGTATAATTATGTCTAAAAAATCTTATAACGCGCACTGAAATAGTATCCTCCCTTACTACAAAATTTTAGAAAATGACGTACAATTTATTTATAAGATTAATAAAAAAACCTGGACAATTCGTTGGTGTTGGTATTAGTATTGATACTCCCTTCGTTTTTTGAGTAGCTGTTTTAGAATTTTACTCTTTATTTTATTGTTTATTCTCATATTTTAAGAAAAAGTCGAAAATATTAAAATGATTTTCCACTACTTTATCATATTTTCAAAGTTAGTAAAGTGTAAATATTATTTCTCATAGAAATTTGAGCAATTCTCTTTTCTATGCAAATTATCTAAAAAACAATGATAGAGTAAGCCCTCTTTCCCTTTGTATAAACCTTTTTAAGTTACTTTTTTATATCTCATCATATAAACTATTTACATTTTTTAAAAATAATTTAATGATTTATTTTAAAAATATTTTTAATTAAATATGATAAAAGTTAATCATTTAATAGAAAGAGAATAAATAGTTACTCATGTGCATTAGAAAAATACAAGGTTATTTTTGACATTTCGTACAAAATTAATATTTGTGAATTGTCAAAAAAATGTTTATATCAAAGGACAGAGGAAGTAGTTCATCAATGATAGTCACTTTAGAAACTTTGTTAAATTTTTAATTGATTGTCATTTTTTAACTCCAAAAAAGTTGTCTCTCACTTATTTCTTAATTTACACCTCAATAATTTTAATATGACTATTTTTTTAAAGTATATATGTTAGAATAAAATAAGTTCAAGTGTGTTTGTAGGGGGTGGGGGTGGGAGTGGGGGTGGGGGTGAGGGTGGGGGCTGGGTGGGGGGGGGGGGCTCTATAATAAATTACAACTTCTTTTTGTTCACTCACTAGCCATTTTTCTTTGAATATCTCTCTCAATATCTATACAAAGTTTCCTTCTAGTGTTTGAGTGTTGTGGCTTCTTTTCTTGCTTGCTTTTTCGTCTAACAAATCTTTCTTTATGTATGGCAGATCAGTTGGTGAACCCACGTGCTAGACATACTTCTTTTTCAACATAGCAGTAGTATGTCACATAAAGGTCCTTTCGGAGTGGTGTGTTAGACTGCTGTTTGTTTTTGTCCCTGATCTGCATGTATTTAATACTCGAGAGTTGTTATTGGATAACCAAACTTCAAGAAATATCTTTCTAATTATACCCCTTGCTTCCGTGCCAAGTATCATTACATGTAAGTTCTGATGACGTGTGGATTAGATCATAACGATCCACTGATGTCAATCTCTGATAGAGACTTGATCAGTACTTCTGGATCCACTGATGGCAAGTTACTGGTGACAACTTGATCAGTGCTTCTTTATTCACCATTTATTCACCGATGTCCACCCCTGATGGAGGCTTAATCAGTGCTCCATTGTCCACTGATATCAAGCCCTAATGAAGACTTGATTAGTACTTCATTATCCATTGATGTTATGACCTACTTGTTATCCACCGAAGGGTTCCACTGTCGAGTTAACCTTTTGTCGTCGCCAAACTTGTAGGGCAATCTAAGTCATTGCCAAACTCGTCGGGCAATTTAAGTCATCACCAAACTCGTCGTCAATGGATAAAAATGACTATCACCAAAGTCATTGTTAGCCCTCGCCAAACTCGTCGCAAGATAAACTATTGTCAAAGTGATTGATAACTATCGCCAAACTCATCGGGAGGTATGTTGTCGCCAGAGTGTGGACATTAGAATATTTCCCCTGATGGGTTCCCTTGACGAGGTCATCCCCTGATGCCTTCCCCTGACAAAGTCATTGCCTGACGAGTCTACCTGATGGCTTCCCATGAAGAAGTCGTCACCTGACGGATTCCCCTGATGGCTTCCCCTGACGACTTCCCTTGATGGAGTCATCACCTGGCGCAGTATTTTTAGGCTTCCCCTAATGGGTTCTTTTTACTGATACCCTTAAAAATACTTGTCCTTTTGATTATCGATATTTTATTGGCTTTACTTGAAATGTCTATCGTGCGAAATATTTATCTTCTTTTGAGTAACAATCGTCATTCCTTGACAAAGTCGAGTCCGTTCAAGTTAACACTGATGACTCGCCCAGTACAGTGAAGTTCATCCCCTGATAACTAAGTCGTCCATCAATGGATGCAAAACTTATGCAGATATACTAAGATTTATAGAATACCTTAAGTATTTACAGATGTACATTTATTCTCTTAAATATCATCATCATCATTTATATCTAACAATATATAATCCTAGGAAGGGGTAATATATTCCAATTAAACAGTAACAAGTACTTAATAATCATTTAGCAAAAAAAAAATACTTAATGATCTCTTTGATATGTGAAAAATTTGCTAAAATGACTATTGTTATTGTTGTACTTATTAATCATTAATTTTAGTATGTGTATCGTGTAATTTAAAGAAGGGAGTGCCATTTATGATCACATTAAACACTTCAAACATTATATTTTCAAGAATCACAATGTACTCAATTGGCTCATAAATAACTATCGTTGCACATATATTTAGGTATTATTTAATAATGTTAGTATTTTATACTCTCTCTATTCTATAAAAAAAATAGATTTTTGATAAATATTAATATTGTATATTTGACTGAAAATAACATGTACAAATAATAAGTTTTTCCTATAAAATTTGTTATGGATATTTAATTAAAGATTAAATTATAAGAGTTTATGAAATATTACATTATAATGAAAAACTTATTCAAATGTTGTTCTTTTTTAGAATAAATCTTATATTTAAATGTTATTTTTTTTAGAACGGAGGTAGTATTATTTAATAAAATTAAAAAATAAGAAACATTTTGATCAAAATATCATATAAATGAAAATTTAGAATTATATATAATATTATCATATATTAAATGTTATTCAAAAAATATGTGCATCCACAGTAATTAACATGAAAAAGTGTCATCTTCCGTGTGAATCCCGTAAAAGAATAATCATAAACCGCGCGTCACTTTCAACTTAAGTTTTAGATATTCAAAATTTTAATAGTGTAATTCACAATATAATAATTTAAAATTTTTAAAATTTAAATTAAAACAAATAGGTTATACCGATTATGGGTAAATGTGAATTCAGCTGCATCGGAACAGAGTTCAAAATGTTTCTTTGATAGGAGGTAAATACAATCGAAACCGAATTGTAAGTAGTCAAATAAACATCTGAGTCATCCGAGTGAAAGCGTGGTTGGCGAGTGCAAGTGTCTGTGTGTGTGTGTGTGAGAGAGAGAGAGAGAGAGAGAGAGAGAGAGATAAATATATAAAAATATTCATAACTATATTACTTTTCACTTTAAGGATTGTTATTTTGATTTTTGCAATTAAGTGATTTAATTATGGTTAGTTTTTTTTTTAGTGAATGTTTTTTTCATTTTTATAATTAAGTGATTCAATTGCAAGTTAGTTTTCACTTTATGAATTGTTCTTTTAATTTTTGTAATTACATAATTTACCTATTATGCTTTTTAATATGGTCTAAAATTTGATAAATCAAAATCTTTTTTTAATAAAAACTATCAAATTTTTTTATTATTTTCTTTCAATTACTCAATTTTTAATTGACATATCAGTATATTTTTATTGTTCATTGATGGCATGTCAAACAAAATCATTTTTTAATAAAAAATATTATTAAAATTGAGTAAATAGAAAAAAAATGACTCAACTTAAAGAAAATTGAGTATTTTTTATTATTTTTTTTAAATTAAGTCCTTTTTTATTATTATCTTTAAATTGAGTCATTTTTTATTATTTTCTTTCAATTACTCAATTTTAATGATATTTTGTATTAAAAAATGACTTTAATTGTTATATCATCATACCACATTAACAAATAATAAAATATGTAGATATGTTCATTAAAAATTGAGTAACGAAAAAAAATAATAATTGTGTTTTCAATAATATTGCTTTTAATAAATCAAGTTCTACATCACATTTTAAAAAAATAATAGGTAAATCAGTTAATTGTAAAAATTAATAGAGTGATCTATAAAGTGAAAATTAACTTATATTTGAAACCTTTAATTGTAAAAATTTAAAATTAAAAGAACAGCAACTAAAGTAAAACTAACCATAGTTGAATCGTTTAATTATAAAAATTAAAATAATAATTCATAAAATAAAACTTAGTACATAGTTGAGGGTTTTTTTTTTTATTTTATAATTATCCCTATATATATATATCACAAATGTCTAGCTATCTTGATAAATCTCATTCAACTACAAAGTATATATTTTTTTAAGTGTAATTTCTGAAATGTCTGAGTCATCTTCTATTTTCTAATATTTTACTTAAAATATTAATATTAATGCTAGTTTCATTTAATTTTAATCACTTTAGAAATACTCTCTATTTACTTTTTGCAAGAATTCACTTGAAACATATTAACAACATCATGTTAAACTGAAAACACAATTGTAGCGGAACATTTGTCCTTTGCAGTAGTTAGTTGTAAGATGTAAGAGCGCTTGAACATTCTCCCTAAACTCAATCTCGTTTTTGATATTTAAAAATTTTAGATAAAAAATTTAAAAAAAAATAAATTGTACCAATATTTCTATTTTAAAATTAATTTGATAATTATAAATAATATTTTCCTAAACTTATAATATCACTATTCACATACATCAAAATTATATTTTTATTTTATCGTACTTTATACTATTTTATAATCCAATATTACTAATATATATATAAACACACACACACACACACTTTTATATTATTTATATTAAAATATTATATATTTATTTAATAAAGAAGTGACATTTTATTTTAAAATTCAATAATACCATATACTATAGTGATTAATTAATGCATTAATACAAAATATTAATGTATATACTATTATAATTTATATTATATTATACAAATATTATATTATAATATATAAACCTAATATATAATATATTAATAGTAAATTAATATTATTTATATATAGTTATATTATATGTTATGATATATTAAAATATGAATTATAATATACATACATTAATATATTATCTATATGTACTGATATTTTAATATTATATTATAATTATTTTATATAGGTGATATATATATAATAAATGTTTATATTTTTATATAATAAAAATTAATGTATAAAATGTATTATCTATTAATTAAATAATTAATAAATTTAAATAGTAAAAGTTCAAAATATTATTATTTTATTATGTCATATTATATATTAGAGAATCTAAATTAGATGAGATAAATAGAGAATTTATATATGTATAAAAAGTTGTGCTTGTTTCTGTAAAATAGAGAATCTGTTAAAAGAAACTGATGTGAATAGCCTAAATGTATTTGCACTAATTTCTTTTAAAAAAAATTTTATCTTACAATGTTCTTATTTTACAATCAACGATACACTTTATACAGATTTCTTTGACAGTATCTCTTAATGACCTTCACCAGAATTCTTTTTATATAGATTCATAATATTACAATATCAATATGTATTCATACTAGTTCTTATTATATTATTTTAATCTATCATTAAAATAACATCTAACTCTATTATATAATCGAATAGTGTACACACACACACATGTAGGTCAATTTATAGTTAACGTTAGTTACTCAGATTTTCGTTGTTAACACATTTTAAACAGTTGATCAGATGATTTAACGGTGGAGATTAACCAACCAATATATATATATGGCCTTTTCACTAGTAAAACTGGCGAAAACTGTGTATTTTCTTTTCTTTTTTCTTCTATCCTTCCTGCTATATTGTCCTTATTCGTTAAACATATATTATGATAAAAAACTTAGGTCAAAAAAATTATGTTATATCACCTCATGTAAGTTTCCTTTTTCATTCTCTTATTTTATAAACAATTTTTTTTTAATCTAACTCATTTGTTAAAAAAAATTTCTTTGTTATAGATCAGATCAACATATCTCATGTTGACATTTTCATTAGATTCTCTACTCTTTAACCATTTTAATTTTAAAATGAGTAATAACGATAGAATATATGATGTCAATATATTTTTTAATGATTCAGATTCTGATATAAGTATGAATGTTGAGAATGAGGAATATCATTTTGACGAAAAAAATTATTTCTAACAAGAAAATAATTTGAATGACAAAGAAAAAACAAATTTATATAGTGATAATGTTCTTCCTCTGTATGTGAGTCAAATATTTACAAGTATATTTGAAACTCAAAAATTTTATAATGTATATGCTCATAATAGTGGATTTGAAATCAAAATTTTAACAAGTAAAAAATATTCAGATTCAAATAGGTTTCAACATATTTTTCAATTTTGGGCTATAATATATATTTTTTATATTATGCAATGATTTTGAAAAATCTAAATGTATGCATGAAAACAAACTTAAAAAATAGTAGGGTAGATAAATTTCATAAACTTTTATAACATGCATTATAGTTTATTTAACGATGAAAGTTCAATAAGTTTTCGTAGCTTTTGTATAATGTTATGTAGTTATAAAAAGTACTTTATGGATCATCAAAAATCATAAAAATTTATACATATTTGTATTTTTTAATATTCTATCGATCCATATATAAGGTTGGATTTATTAAAACATCACGGAATAAATGAAAAACTTAGTACACCCAATTTTTAAAAATAGGTTGCAACTTATTTCCTGTTATATATATATATATATATATATATATATATATATATATATTCATAAAAATCTATTTTGTGTTTTTATTATAATATATAAAGATAATATAAAAAATTTTCTATAATGTATAATATGTTATAAGTTGTAATATTTAAAAAACCAATATATATATAATATATAATATTGAATATATACTATATATAATATTATCACATTAAGCGATTAATATCATAGTATATTATATAACATATATTATACCACATATATAATAATATTATTTAATATTATATTGCACCATACATACATACATACATACATACATACATACATACATACATGAATGAATATATATATATATATATATATACACACACACACATATATACATACAATATAAAATATAATATAATATACAAAAAGATTTATATTTTATATAAGGTAATTAAAAGATAATATTAAATTATATAATATAATTATTTTATATTAATTAATATAGTTTTCATCATATTTTATATATTATAAACAATATTGTATAAAATATCACATAATATATTTATAAATATATATTATATATGTATTAATATATAATAGTGTGTGTGTATATAAAATTTTATATTATGTAGTATATATTATTATATACTAAATAATATTATATTTACTTTTGTTGTATTATATTATATTTCATAATCTATATTATTAAACATAAAATATAAGATATTTTATATATTATAAAACATGTAATATAATTTTATATTATACTCTGTATATATTTAAATAATATTGAAAAATAAGAAATGTGTGAGTATAAAAGAATATTTGAAGAGATGTTGAATAATATCCCTTAGATTTAGAGAATCACTGTTTAAGTATATTCTCTAAAATACAAAATTTTTTATTTTAAGAAATCTACTAGAGTACTCATTTTTTCTAATTTTTTCATTTTATTTTGTAAAATACAAACAATCCCTATTTAAAAAAATTAGTGTAAATACCCTAACGAATAAGTTTCCTTTATATTAATTTCTAAGCTCAAGAATCAAAAGGTATTCTCATTATACGTTGTTTCAATTGTCAAGAAAATACATACTCACATACACCGACAATTATTTGAATTGTCAAAAAAGACCAACAACCATGATAGCGATTAGCACCGATTTATACAGCATTAAAGGAAGGGTCAGCATTTACTTGTATTATATTATACAAAATATTTAAGAAATCAAGATATTTTACAGGTTTTCTTTTATATATTTATTCAAAAAAGTCTACTAAAAAAAAAGACGATAAACTACAATACTATTTTACAAGAGAGGGGTATACAAGGTATATACAATTGTTATAATATTTTGTTAATTTACATCACAAGTAAATCTTAGAGTTTCACGATTTCATCTTAATTAAATTCAGATATAACTTCTCTTTACAACTAATATAAAATGATGTGATCAACTTACTAGCAACGTAAAATATGGTCGATAATCAACTTATTTACTTTCAAATTTACCATTATATGTGTATGCGTATACTTTGTTATAGTGTAATAGGAATAAATTATCCAACTACATTCACAATTTTCTTTGAAGATTTATAATAGTAACTACATATTTTTTGTAATAGAGAAATCGTTGGATTGTATGTAGTATCCAAGTTCTAATAATCTGCCTTTTTTAAAATCATTTATTAAGTGTTTATATAATCATCATATATTAAGTACTTATATAAATCAGATTATGTACTCCCAACATATAACCAGAATTTTATTTCATTGTATAAAGGGTGAGAAATGACATTATAATAATCTCATGTACATAACAAATAGTCATTCTGTTGTTAATGCATTTCGCCCAAAAGTTGTTTATTTACGTTCTAAATATTTAGATATTTAGTATTATTTTTATTATTTTATTGGTTATATATGTAACCCCAATCTCTTATGTTTCAAAATAAAAAAGAAAAAAAGAAAAGAAAAAAGGTAATCGCGATAATTTTGATTAAAATTTTATGAATAGTATATTTATTTATTGATAATATTGAATGCTCAATTTATTTTTCAATCCAAATCCATTGAATACTAATTTTTCAAAATTTATTTTGTTACAAAAGATTTAGTGAGAGAAGCCCCATTTCAGAGTCAAGTATGCCAAGCATACTTTTCTAATTATTTTTATTTACACTTTCTCATAGTTGTATATTTATATAAATTAATTTTAAAAATTAAATTAATTTGTATATTTTTAATTATTGTAAATAGTAATAATGTTTAATTTGTCGATTTAACTAGTTTTTTTTCTTTTTATAAGTATTTTTTAGATTATTTGAATACATGTTTAATAAGTTTTTTTTACATGTTTTCTCTTAATTATATATTTTAATATATATTTTAATAAAATTTATTACAATAAAAAGTTGAGAATTTTGGAACTCTACATAAATTGGTTTATTACATAAGAATTATAGTTGATTATAAATTAAATTTTAGTTAGATAAGTGATAAGTGATTTTGATTCAAATTAAAATAAAATTGAATAATTTTTGTTGATAAGATTTTAGTTTAGTTTTTTCCTAACTCATTGAGATTAGTTTTATTGAATGTTTAATTAAATTGAAATGGTGATAATTTTAATTTAGGTACGTATTTAAGAAGTTTTGAATAAAATTTTTGTTTGAATTTTTATATACAAAGAAAGATAATTCATAGTTTAAATATTATAAACTTTTAAAGATATTAATATTAAATTGGCAAACAGACGCTGAAATAATACTACTGCAGAAAAGTTCCTACTAGAAGATTGGATTATTAGCAATTTTAAAATAAATAAAATAAGGAGTAATTCCTCTACCCACCACCAAACACTGAACAACAGAGGTCGCTTTATTTCCGCGTTTTCATTAGCTTTTCTCGCCGAGGAATCCATTTCTTTTCTCAGGGAGATTCCGGGGCATCTCAATTTCCGATTTCCGGGCATCTTCTTTCAAAGAATCATCCAATCTTCCACCACTTCTCTCTCCCCGAGGTACTTCTGTTATTTTTTCCGAGCACCCCATTTGTGTTTTTTAATTATTTTTTTAATCTGTTTTTATTTCACTTGGTTGTCTTGGCCATGTTACAAGATTCTGATCGCACTTTAAACTTGTAATCTGACATGGGGGATCTTTGTTTTGTTGGTTTGTTTCTCGAAATGAGGTTGATTGCAATTGTTTATTTGGATTCTCTGATATAGGTTTTCTTGATTGTTTCTAGAATGTTTGCATATAGTAATAGTGGGTTTCTTTATATTCAAAGCTCTTCATTAGTGTACTGTTTGTTGTCCGATTGCATAGTAACTGGAGCAGATAAAGATTCAAACTTTGTTATGTAATTTATTATTTATCATCTTTCTTTGAAGATTATACCATTCTTTTGACGTTTTTAATGCTTGAATTGCTGTAATTTTCAGGTGAAAACATATATTTAAGATTTTATACA
This sequence comes from Centella asiatica, assembly GCA_014636745.2. Taxonomy (NCBI): domain Eukaryota; kingdom Viridiplantae; phylum Streptophyta; class Magnoliopsida; order Apiales; family Apiaceae; genus Centella; species Centella asiatica. The sequence goes on from CM025785.1 coordinate 22,118,403, forward strand.
AGTCTGAATACAAGAAGGGTCCTTGCATTTCTCTGAAAGAGAGAGAGGGTACTGGTTCGTGGAGCCACTTGAAATCCTGCGAGCCCAGGGTCCTCTCTCATCTTTCTTAAGGACACAGCTATCTCCAACTCCTTAATGCCGCAATTTTACTCGCTTAACGTATAGACCCCAAGCATTTGGTTTTGTTGGAGATATTGGAGAAGTTTGGCGAATATCTAGAGTGATCAATATATATTAAGTTTGATACCATGGGTGCTGTTTGTTGCTGTCTGCGTGATGAATGCGAGGATTATGCTAATTTAAACAGTTCAGTTTATAGGAACTGCATATGCCTTCGTTGCTTTGTTCAGAATTTCTTACACCTGGTATGTTTTTGAATCTCACCGCCACTTGGTCTAATATGGTACTGCGTGTTATATTTTTTTCTAGAGTGTCATGAAAGTCAACTCTGCCCAGTCACTTACATACTTATCTTTCATATTATTTCCTCCTTTAATCCTAGTGTATAAGCTTGTGCGATGATTTCTTTCCTTTGAATAAGTAAGAAATACACGCCTTCGAGAAAATTTTCTGTATGGACCTCACAATATATGGCCAATGCTTGGGTATGATTTACAACTATTTGTAATCTCAGCTAGTGAGTTTGTCAGAGTGTGGTTGTAACATGTAAACGATATGTTTGCTATCTCATCACGTGATCAGTGGCCCTAGGCCTGGACGAGGATAAAAAGAGAGTATAGGGATTATGCCTTAAACAAAACAACCAATTATGCCATGGTTAATTGTTTTTTTATTTTTTTTGGTGCAAATTGTACCAAGTATATTTTAGTGGTTCTTAAGTTATATTTTCTAGCATTGTAGATATAGTTTTTTTTAAAGAAAACTTAGAATAAGTGATCTTGATGTCTTGGAGTCTTGGACTATGACCTTTCACTCCAAAATGTTCTAGATTTCTAGTGTTAAATTCCAAAAATATATCTAACTGCTTCCCAAGAATTTGACAGTCATGAAGAGTAACTGTTTTTTCCCTGCAGCGTATGTTGCTTTGAAACATGAATATGGAATTTGTTGAATAAAGAGGGATTAGCTAGTCCACTTGTATGTCTTTTTTAAAAATATTCCGAAAAGTATTCTCGTTATGTCTTTCCTGATAGTGAAAAATATGCCTGCTTCTCAACATTAGACATTTTGTAGGAATATGGTGTTTTTGAATGAAGTTCCTTTTTTTTGACCCATTTCTTTTCGGTTGTCTAAGAGAATTTTTCCATTCAATAATATGTTTTTATTTATTATTTGAGAGAGGCTCTAAAGGTTTAGTTAGTGATGCTTCTTTGATTTTTTAATTTTATTTTGCCCCTTTTTTGTTTATTCCAATAGATTAGGGGCTTAGCTATTAATTCCCATTTCGGAGGGTCAGGAGGCATGATTGCTTGCAGAAAAAAGTACGACAATTGAAACAGTTTACATTTTTTTTATTTTTTTTTCTTCAATAGAATTCCTGAGCCACATGTTAGCTGTAGTTTGTAGGTGAGCCGACTTTTATTTTTGTTCACCATGTCCTATTGCACTTGTAGTATATACTAATATTAACAGTTTTTAATTTACTTCGTGGTCTTGAACAAATTAACTTATTGCTGTAACTGTTGTAGCAAGGGTTACTAACTAGTAGCAGCACTTGTTTTCACAAGGAAACTTGTTTTATTTTTCTTATTTCTTAGTTTTTACTGCTATTGTGTAGTACGTATCATTATTTCGAAGAGGGGAAGAGCAAATCAATCCTTCAGTTATTCAGGGGACATCATCTTTTAGTTCGACAACATCTGAAAACTCTCTATCTGAAATGTATCGGTCTCCTCCAAGGCCCTTGCCTTATGATGCAGACACTAGGTACTTCCGCTTGCAGCGGGATGGACTGGTCTCAAGACGAGAGAAAAACTCAAGTCATTCGCAGGAGGAATCTAATCCCCTGAGGAGAAGTGACACTGATGCAGATTCAGAACCTCTAATTGTTGCAAACAAATGGAATGAGTCTACATGTGAAGAAGGATCAAATGAACATGTTGCCAAGTCTGCAGTAAGGCTATCAATGGGGAGAATGTCAACTGGATATGCGCATATCTATTCTTCTTCAGAAGATGAAGATGTCTGCCCAACATGTCTTGAAGGTAAATTCTAGACTAGTTTAGGCCTTGGTAGACTAGTTTATCATCGGCTTAATTTCTAAATCTATTAGCTCAATTATCTGCTCTTTCAGTGCTTGTTGCCTTATACTCAATTTAGCATATTAAGACCAGTATGGATAATCTGAGATGTCTTGCTCTAATGTCTTTTACGCATGCTACAGTTTATTTGTATAATGCATTACTTTTTCAAGTTTCTAAATTTAATTACATGATGTGATAATCATTATTGATGTTGATCTTCCTGCAGCAAAATTGACTTTAGGATTTTAAGAACTTGTGACTTGCGTGTCTGACTGATGCTTTGTAATGATATATTTTCTCATGTTTACTCTCTGGGTTGGTGATACGGTAAATCGATAGCAAATTGCAGTCATTTGAATTTAATGAAAGATTTTGGTTGATGGGCTGATGACAGCAGTGAAGCAAAGTCATCAAATAAGTTTTAGTTTACACCTCATCTTGAAATCATCACTCTTCATTTTTTTATTTGAAACAAATCGGAAGGCTTGAAACACTTTCTTAATCGAAATAAATTGAATATAGAAAAGGTAAAAGTTTGGCTTGATCTTTCTAAAATTTTGTACTCCACATTGTGTTACTGTGTATAAAACTTCTCATTTTCTAAAGAATTATGGGTCTGATGATGAATGCTTATTAAAGTTTTACTGTGGATTCCTTGTACTCCATTGTCTGATAATTCCTAATTCCCAAGACCCTTTTTATTTTTCTTGCAAGAATATAACTGGTTCAGTGTCTTTCTAATTATTTTTATATATCATGCTTATGTCTTTTCTCATTTATGACTCCAAATTACAAAATAGAAGTACAAAATATGATCGACTTATTTGAGGTGTTTAGATCATATGATGTCAAATCAATCTGCAAGTTCTTTAAGTCAGTGCCCTTCAAAGTTCCAATAGTTCATGCTCTTTCTTTCAGTCAAAGAAAATTTCTGTGCATTAACACTAATAGTACATTCATGGCTGTTGTGTTTTTTTTTTTTCAGAGTACACTACTGAAAACCCCAAGATTATTACACAATGCTCTCACCATTTTCACCTTGGTTGCATATATGAATGGATGGAGAGAAGTGACAGCTGCCCTGTTTGTGGCAAGGTAATACTTCATATTTTAGTCCTATGAATTTGTCTTGTAGTTATTAAGTTGATAAATCATCAATTTGCATGATCCTGTTATTTCATGTGTTATATTTCATCATAGGCCAGAGACGTGAGGCTTACTGGTACATGATTGTCTTCAGTTTGCACATTTCCGTCATTTCATGTTATATTTCATCTTAGGCCAGAGATGTGAAGATGGTTTACGTATAACATGAATGTGTATTTTGGGATGCTATCTCATTATGTTTAGTGATAATTTCTTAAATAAGACTTCAGTATTACAATGAGGTTCTTTGTACAATTTAGTAGTTGCAAAATGGAAGAAATATATCTTCGAACATGCAACTTTTCAAAAAGTTTCTGGGGTATTTACATATTCTCTTGAAGATGATGAAGTTGGCTCTGCAAGTTACCTTGGTTGTGATAGGTTAACTATTTGGGGGGATAAGTTGGGTAATAAATTTCATTACCTTCACCTAGTCCCTTTCTGTACTCATTTATCTCCTGGAAATTTTATCCTGTTCCATATAGAACACACTTATGTGTTTTCATGCATGATTTGGGTAAATTTCTTATTAGAAATCAACTCCCTGAGCTCTAAACCTTACTAATTTTCCAGATTGCGCTGTGGGAATTCTCAAGTAGTATATAACATAAAGCGATGCTGGCCTTTAGACAGTGGAGGAAAAGTGAAGTTTTTAAAAGGCTAGCCTAAATTCATAATCATAATTTGCATAGTTTCTTATATTTATGGGTACTTAGGTTTAACCAAACCTGGTAGTATTGGTTATGGGTGTACAGGTTGTAACAGTGATAATGTGGGTCTTATATATTATGGTTGATTTTAAGATCAATTTTCTCCTATTAGGTCTCCAATAGTTTTTTCTGTACGAGTCATATAAGCTCATTAGGGAAGTCCCAGTCATTATAGAAAAAGGATTCTGGAGTATCTAAAGACAAAAAATATCACTGTCCAAAAGTTTAAGATAAATTAATGCTAGAAACGCCCCAGCAGCTAAGCTTATCAGACATCAATCTTCTATGGTGCGGATATCTTCTTATACGACCACTAATGTATTTTGTCACTTAAGGTTCTATGCCCAATTGCCTACTCTGTGGTTCTATCACTCTATGCCCAATTTCCTACTTTGTGTTCTACACCTGCAAGACCCGAGCTCAACTCATTTCAACCTTCGAAGTTGTTACACGAACTTGCCCTCATCGTAAAGGAGGAAGTGCTTTTGTGGTGTTTGGACACCATTGGAAATGAGTCGGTACATGTTGGTTGGTCTTGGGTAGATTGCTATAATATAATATGATAATTAAAAATACTTAAAAGACTTGCGTGTGAAGCATTGGGTGTGGAATCAAACTATCCTGTTTAGTTTCAAGTTGAATGGAAGACGTTTTGTCCTTTAGGTGGATATAAGGAAATTACTTTTGTTGAATCTCGGGGTCAACAAATAATCGGACAGGAGTGGAACATCACTATTGGTTGTTATTAGGAACTGATACAAGGATTTAGTTTGCTCAATTTGAGAAGCAAGTTGTATTGCTCATTGTCATCGCGTGTGCTATGATTTAAACAGAAGCAGAGAATTTATTTTGGAGAAATGAATATTTTGATTCCTAGACATAAAACATTGGTACACCATAAACCTGCCTAGTTACACTGTTAGACTGTTGATGAAATGGTAATAGTGGCGTAGCTCGTCAGCTTTATATATTGGGTAGTGAGACATTTTGTCTGTCATGATATGATTTATGAAACATTGTACACCTACACTTTCCCACAAATAAGTTATCATTTTTGCATGATCATAACTAACTTCTAACATAATATCATCTGGTTCACTTTTCTAGGTTATGGAATTCGATGAGACAACTTGATGCTTCAGAGGCGTATGTCGTGGACGAAACTAACAACAAACTGGTAAAGCTAAAAGAAACAGGAAATAGAGATAGTAAAGCCATTGTGAATACCACTTGTAGCAATGTTGTCATTGAAAGAAATTTGAAGCTTTGCTTTGTTGAATCCATTATAAGTACCATTTCTCTAGAACGCGTTGATATTTTCTTGTTCTATCTCTCGCCGGATTAAAGTTCTGGATGATTCAGTTTCATACAGGCATCTAAATTTCATTATCAAGTTTTGCGAAATAAGGACGGCACATGCAAAGTGTTTTTTTGAAAGAAAACTAAGGTGAAGAGGAAATATCTTAATTCTATGCGCCTCTGTAGTTTCAGTTCCATCTCTAAACTGATTACTGTAAGATTTGAGAAATCTTAGTTGAGGCCAGAAAGTGAATGCAAGCGAGTTCATGCTGTACATGCAACGGTCTTTTTGTAAATAGATATAAATATATGGTCAAATTTATTATTGGGACATGGTTAATTTGGTAGAGTTGTGTTTTCTTGTGGATTATATGGTGGGTAGAATGGTTGTTTTTTGCTATAATAATGCTACATCTGAATTGAATCTGTAGAATATAGGCATGAGAATGAATTAGGCGAAGACTAGCCGGTGGAAGTAGAATTGAGTAAAATATGAGAGATATATATTGAATAAAACTGTAAAAATCATTGTCATCCTATTTTAATAATTCACTTGTTTAGCATCGAAAAATATTAATTTCTGAGCGCCTAGTGTCAGTATGGGAATGGTATGTTAATTATCGAAAGTCAGTTCCAAATAGAGTTATTTAATCCCGAAAAATCTGCCTCTACCACCCGTTAATCTGTTATATGAAGTTGAGGCGAATTAGATATAGTAGTAGTAAGCTCTTGAATAGAATTGTATTAAATGGTACAAATATTTATTAATCAGTCTATATTCGAAAAATATTCGAAGCTTGACTATATTCAATAGTTGGAGTTAGACTAACTATATTCAATAGTTGGAGTTGGAGTTAGACTGTTAGTTACGAACTAACTTGCAAATATTTTGACAAGTATGCAGTTGACTTGAGTCTAATGACGATTGAGTACTTACAATCAATAATTACTTTGACTTGAACTCGATTAAAATTCCCTCAGATTTACAATAGATATAAGAATTTATATGAATAAAAATTTAATTATAAAAAAACATTTAACATATAAAAGAAATTCGTAGAAGTATAGGATTAGCCTATAATTATGAAAGGCTGGACGGTCAATAATATTTTGTTGTATTATATAATTTATATTTTTCAGTTTGAAGATCCGTCCGTGTTGTTACTTCTTGTACCATTCAAATTTGATGAATTTGAGAAACTAAATTGAGATTATGGTTTTATATTCTTCATTCTTGTTCATGGTGGAGGAATGATTCATCTAATTTTTCTTCTTTACATTTTTCTTATATATATATATATTTTTTAAATAATTTGTATATTTCTTTATACAGTTATTTTCAATAATTCATTCCCTCTCTTATTGCAATTAAGTAGTCCGGGCTAAGACTCTAATCTCAGATGTACCCCATAAAGTAAAACAGAAATTCATAAAACGTCATCATCAGCTTATTCCAGATTTCGTTTGAAACCCTAAGACCCTATTTAATATACAGTACATTATGTAAATGGGAGTAAGTAAAGTTTCCAATACGAGAAAATGATTTCAAAACGACCCTTATATGAGGTGTATATATATAGTCAGAAACATAACAAATAAGCAAGCCAGTCTTTTCTCTTCATTCTACGAAGTCATCACCACAAGTAATTAATTCGACTTATTACAAAGCCTAAATTACAGATATTAATTGAAGTTATTTTCTTTTTTCTTGTCCAAGGGGTTATGAAAAATCAGCCATTGCTGCCGCTTTCTGTTATTAACATCCATCCTCAGCCACATTACAAAACCACTGCATGCATGCATCTTCATTTTCAGCCATTTGTTGATAAAATGAACTTAAACTAGCTTAATTAGAGCATCCAACCCGGGATTAATCCGTTCACGTTTTGACCATTTGTTGCAGTTATCTGATCTGAACCCACTGGGTTGTACCTGAATTCATACACCCTCATCTCAAGTCAAATGATATTAAAAAGACAGCTGATGTTGTCGGAGCAAAAAAAAAAACAAAAAAAATTTGGTCGGGACAGGCAATTAATATTTTTAACGACACTTTGTGATCTAGAAATATGATTAGCCTAACGAAATCATATATATGTTGATCCCTGACTGATGATAAGTTAATTTAGAAAGAGTAATTTTACCCAATTTGCAATGTTGAGTTGCAGTCCAATGGCTGGAAAAACCCTTGAGATTGAGCATGTTGCTGCTGCTGGTGATGGGCATATGTGCTAGCTTCTTCACCACCTGCCCATGATTGTCCGAGCTGATTGTCCGAGTAAAATTCGTGCAGCTGCAAAAATGAAGGTGTACCCCTTAATGTGATCAATCATCAATAAGTAGTAAAAATGATTGTCTTTCAATAATTGAAAAGTGAATAATAATGTAGAAAGATGGAGAGAACAATTTTGAATAAAAATGTTGAATTTATGCATCTATAATGTAATCTTAACAGAGGGTGCAGGAAAATCAACAATCAAGTAAAATCTACCTATGTTTTGAGAAAAATGATTTAGTGATAAGCTACACAAAGAAATTTTTAAAATTGATTTGCAATGTTCATAAATTTCTACCTTGCTCTCCAAAACCTTGTTTGCCTCTAGTAACATTCTTTCCTGTGGGTTTTGAACATGGGTTTTTAGTAAGAAAGCATTACAAATCAAAATTAAATAAATCAATGAATGGCACGTAATTTAAAACTGCAGATACCTTGGTTTGAAGATCGGAAAGCTGATCAAGCATAAATTGTGTCTGCGAAGCACATGTCATAAGAAATTAGAAGCATCTCCGACAACAATCTTTATAAACAACATGATTAATGGTTTCCAAAAGAAGAGATCCTAATTGGAGAAAGTATATATAGCACATAATTAAAATTGACCCTATTGAATTTGAGCTCAACCATTTCTTTAATCTTGAACTTGCAATATGAATGCAACATATATACTTTGTTACAAGAAATTAAAATACATTTTACATCAAGAATTTATATATGAATGTACTTCAATATTGAGCATGCAATAGACTAGGATTTTAAATCATTCTACTCTAAAATCAAAATAACAAAGTCAACTACAAAATTAGAGAAATGACATTGTCGATGCAATTTGACATGTAGTACACTTTAGTGGAAAAAATCTCTGTTAAGTTCACTTATTAATGCTGACATTATAATTTTCTCTCGCAATACCATCTCACTATGGAAAACTTTCTTGATTTATTGTGAGATAAAATCAACGTAAAAAGATATAAATCACTAAGTCCTTGATCGATCAGGGATGATGGCTGCATATCCCAGTGATTGAAATTTGTTTACCTTTGTAGACCTGATGTTCTTCAAGGAGTCATCTAGTTGAAACTCAAGATGCTCAAGATCTTTTATATTTAAAGGCCCCAGGTCTTCCCCAAGAAGATGCCTACAATACACACACACACACACACACACACATATTAAAAGTTAAGCGTTCGCAGTAATTAAAGGCCCCCCATGCAGGTCTTTTATATGATTATTATACTAGATTTAACTAACTAATACAGTAGTCTAAATCAACTTATTGGGTGATTAAGATGAAGACCAAGTATGTTTTACCTTTGATACTGTTGGAGTGACTCATATTTGCCTTTCAGTTTCATGTATTCTCTGTAGCTGCTTTGCTAGGTACATGACAACAAGTACTCCGTTCAATTAAAAGATCATGAAAACATAATTATCAAAAACAATCTGATTAGACCGCAAATCGAATAGCATAGCAAGTGACATCATCCTATTTAATTTTTATTTTCTTTTATTATATCTGCTACAAGACCATATTATTTTTTATCAACATATCAATAAACTGTCAAGAGAAGCTACCTCTAATTCCTTGGCTGACCGGTTTACTTCCAATGTTCCATGGCTGCAATTTTGGTACCTTTCAAGTGTCTTAAGCATGCTAAGTGTCGCCAAAGAGAAGTTTGTTAGGTACACGTATATATGAAAGGCTCCAGAAAAAAAAACCAACTCCAGAATAGATTATAGTTTTTTATTTTTTCCATATATGGTGGCTTATAATGGTATACAAGCACACAAAAAGGCGTATTTTAGGCGGCAAATTGAGCATCGTGTCATTATTCATAAACAAAAACATGTAAACTTTTTGCAGTAAGCTAGCTTGAATAATCAGCTAATAGGAGAATGAGGTCATGTTGAAAAATTAAATACATACGAAAAAAAGAATGTACAGAATTTATTTGTTCAAAGGCTATAGACTTATAGTCGGATGAATTGGATATCCTTTATTAATGCATGCAAGATTACATGGAGATGACTGTCAACCAGATGTACAGTACAACATTTCATCTGAGATTAATTCTGAGGATATAGACTAGTACATCTATATATATATGGCCACAGAAAGCAAATTAAAAACGTGTACTATATATATAGATATATATATCGGGGAAAGATACAGAGCTAGGTAGTGCCAATCATTGTATTACATACTAGGGGTGTAGCACATATTCCCCATATCAAATCTTAGAGATGGTTTTGGTGTGACTGGGAAAACACTTCCATTGATGGTTGACATCTAAACATAGGGACTATCAGATAGCAGAATACAAAAGAGCCTTGGGATTGTGCTTCCTGTACAGACCCTGTGAACAAATCTTGTTCTAATAAATGATAACATATATGAGTGTTCCAGTTTTTCATCCAAAATATCATATATTGTTATCTTAATATATATATATATATATATATATATATATATATATATAAACAGTTTGCTGCGAGCTTTACTTTGACAATCACTCAATCAGGCACTAGTTTAAGAATCTTTAGCTTATAAAATAATGAACATTCTTAGTTACTTCTTGCTGTCCAAATTCGAAATAAATTTGGAACCCAAAAAAATAAATAAATGAAAAGACTGTATGAACTATCATGTAAACGTACGCCCATGGTAATATATACTCAGTATAAAAAACATAATGAAATTCTTGAACACTTGATGTAGCTACCATTAATAGAGTTTAACCCAAAGCACTCAAAACACAATCCCTGCGGTTAATATCCACAGGGTACTTAAAGCTAGACCGAATAGTTAGTATGTTGTGGCTCAATATGATATATATACATATATATAGTTACATCATGTAATGTATACGTGGTTTCACGTACTATCAAGCATATCAACTTTCAGTTTCCTTTCCAAGGAAAATTTACATTCCCATGAACTCTGAAATTTTCAACTCCTTTGATTTTTAAATCAAGATGATCTCTACTACATTTACCTCGGAGAACACGCGCTTGTTGGGGTGATGCTTTAAAAAGATAGGCGCTGAAAGTGAAGAACCTTAATTTTATTGAATTTGCCTACCCACTTTTTCCTTTTCCACAATTTCTCTTGATTTAGATTTCTCTTGAAATAGCATGCCAAAACAATACAAAACATAATTTGTTGAATTTTTTCAAACTCATTTACATGGTTTTTATAATCATTTTAAAATCAATATATCTTAATACTTGAAAATGTACTTCTTTTACATGATTACAAAAATTATGTTACACTCCACAAGAGGATAAAAAAATTTATGTATTCGTCTATTTCTTTATGCTCTTTTAATCCGTATGATTTAATTTTTTAAATACATAAATTGTAAATTGATATATATAAAACAAGCGGGTAATTAAGATATGAAAAATGAGTACATATTGCGGATTGTTTGATCATGAACCCCTAACTCCTAGACCTTATTCTTGATTTAGATTATTTGTTTCCATTGATGACAAAAGAATATATAAATTTAGCCCCTACACCACCCCCCATAAGAAAAAGGGAATCTAGATTATTGTTGAAGTACTTTGTGATATTGAAGTGATCCGCATCTGAATATAGAAGAAAATCTAAGTTGGGATGCTCTTTATGCTAAATTAAAAAAATGAGAGATACGTTCGATTTTTTAATTCTTTTAATATTAATTAATATTGTTGATGAAGATTTGGAATGAAAAATTTATTGGGATCAGTAGTTTTTATTATACATTATACAATAATAAAGAATGTATAAATTAAATTAAATATCTATACATCAACTTAAAGATCAACATGTTCTTGTTTGACTTGAAAAAGTGTATATGTAATTTCTAATTTGAAAACGTTGAACTTCTGACATATTAAGACATGCTATTTTAATTTTTGGAGGGATATATTTTATTTTCTGAAGCACTATATATTGTTTATATTCGACATATAAACGGTATGTAGCACTAACGAAGTATAAACGTTAGAACTTACTTTATAGTTTATACCAAATTGAAATCATACTTTTATTAACGAAACATACACCTGATGGAGTTCCATTGCTGATTTCAGTCACATTATTTTACAGCCTAAACTCCGCAGTTTAGAATTTGAATTCGATAATTACCCCAAATCTATTTCCTATGCAAACAAATACTATATTCCGTACTATCTGAAGGAATTTTACTGCTGATTTAAGGTTAATCCATCATGACAATTCTTATGAAGATAACCCCACAATTTTAAAGTTAACTATATTTTCCCTTTAATCCGCATAAATTTTTTGCTGAGCAGATATTGGGTTGCAAACAATTTATTAATGATGAGATGATATGATAACAAAGATCAAAACAGATATAAACGAAAAATAAACAATGAGAATGGTTTTCTTAAACCAAGGTCCTCAAATTAAACTTTGCGGAAAAATTGCAGATCTGGGAATAAATGTTTTGTTTTGGTATCCGTTTTTTTTTAATGGACAAAAATCAATCTAATTTATCCTTGGACTGAATATGCAAGAACTTAAGCTTTAGGATTATAGATCGACCACCTTTTTATTAGAAAGGAAATTAATTGCAAAAAGGGATAAGAAAACAAAACAAAACAAAAATAGGAGAATCTAAATAGACTATTTGATTGTATATTTTGAATAATGCATAACTATCAATCTGGAAGATATCCTAGAGTTGAACACAGAAATTGGAGATATATGTAAATATATTATCAAAGAGGTGTTAGACAAGAGAGGTGTAAGTTCATCTTCTTCAAGCTCCAAAAAGATGAAAAGGAATTGCAAAATTAAAAAGAAACTACAAAGATCTGACTCAGATAAGCTTACATATGTACACGTTTGTACATAAAGACCTAATCTTTACATGAAAAGAAAATCACCCAACAGAGAGAGAATAAAAATCCATTAACACAAATAACAAAAATACATAAATAAAAATCCAAAAACTAAAAAAAAGATCTTGAAATGCACAAACAAATACACACAAAAGAACAAATGAAGAAAAAAGAGAGAGATTGATTTAACATACTTGGAGGTGCTACAGAACTCATAGAGCTTGCCACGGTTAGAGAAGATGATGAGAGCAACCTCAGCATCACAAAGAACAGAGAGCTCATAAGCTTTCTTCAGAAGCCCATTTCTTCTTTTTGCAAATGTCACCTGTCTATTTATTTTGTTCTCTATCCTCTTCAGTTCCACTCTTCCCCTACCCATAATTTTCCCTCTTTTCCTCTAGATCTCTCTCAATATCTATTTATACACTAAAGAAGATTATACCCTCTTTTGTGTATATCATAAATATGCAAGATTTGTATATAATTACTACTGTTTAATTTTCTTGTTCTTTTTTGTTTAGGTGTTCATTTGAGAATCTTTTTCTGAGATTTAGCAAATGTATCCAAATGGGTGTAAGAAAGATGTGAGCTTTCTTGCTTACAAACCCTAGAGAGAGAGAAAAAGATGTTGAATGAGAGATCTAGAAAAAGAGAATTTTTAAGTAATGGTTTTTTTTCCAAATATCTTTTCTGAGTTTATTGTTTCTTCTTTGTTAATATTATGATCTTCATTTTAGCTGGATTCTCTATTTTAACCCTAGGATCATCACATGCACTCCAGTCCACAAGTTAGGGTTGGTGTTTGTTTCCACTTTCATAAGCTTCATCCTTTTAACCATTTGGAGATAAAAAGTATATAACTCCCTACTTGCACAGCTGCATGTGTATCCTACGCGCCAAGATAGTTCTCTGAAGAGGAGAGTTACGCGAGGATGACGCGTGAATATGTTGTCTATTTCCCCAACTGTTCAGTCCTTAAAATTTATTCAGTTTTGTATGATGTCCAGAAGAAAATATCAGAACGTCGTTATTAAACCTTAAAATGGGTCAAACACGTGTCGGTACTCCACTGGTTAAACTTCACTATCATGCAAATTGTAAATTCGTTTTGCAATTTTGAATGTTCGTTCTTATTTTACTGTACGTCTGTACTTGAGTACCTATAATTAATTTAATTTTTCTTTTACGGATGATGGGGTGAGTTTAGTATTTCTATAATATATTATTTTCTAGTATTTTCTCGGTCAGATTTTATTTTGGTGACGAATATCTTTTTATATTTATTACAAGTAGAAGTATAAAGGTACATTGAATAAATTATTAAATTAGTCCTTTTTTATTTCTAGACAATTCAATTAGAAGCCAAAAGGTGACAAGTAAATTTAAACGAAAAGAATATTATAAATTGTTTCACTTGATTTTCGTTTTAATAGGGCAAAAGAAGTTATGACCTTAAATGAGTTGAGTAGAGTCGAACTCGAGCCAAGCAATTGAATATGTTTATAAATGAGTCGAATGAAGATAAGTCTAAAATTCTTACGAACGAAAAATTACATCTAAGATCGGTGCATTTAACTATTTAAATAAATTGATCTGAGCTAAATACGAATCGAATAAAATAAATTACTCAAACTTGCTCGAATTTTTTGAATTCGATCCAAGCTGAGTTAAGCCTTAAACTCTTACCAAACGAAAGAAAAATTATCTTCAAGATCGAATCGTTTATTTTTACAAATCAAATCGAATGAAATTTGAACGGACTAAACACAAAATATCCGCGAATAATTCAATTCATTTATGATCATATATGATACTGAAATAATATGTAGTATAAAGTACCGTTCGTTCATTTAGTGATCTATCGATCGAAGTGTAAATATATGTCACTAATTAAATGAGACTTAAATACTTAGTATATTCAGTGACGTGCTATTTGGTGCCAAAACATAATTATTGAGTGAAAAAATAATTAAGGCTTCTATATAGTCCGTATAAATTACTCCATATAAGATTTTAAAGGCTACGTAGAACTACGATGGCCTCTTTTTGGCTATAACAACTAAAATTATAGTAACCTAAATTACGTAATGTTGTTTACTATAATATTTATTATTTTAAGGATAAAAACTATGAGATCACCATGATATTTATAGTACTGTCTAAAGTTTTGGAATTCAAGAAATGTTCATTGAAATTTTACATCTCCTATGGCTTAAAGTTAATTTAGGTGGCAAAATTTAACAAATGTTTGAGAGTTTGAAACTTGTTAATTAATTTTCTTGATCTATAAATATCACTGTAAACCCTTAAATATATTTCCATTGCAATATATTCCGGATATAACAAACTTTGACTTGAATATTAACGATATAACTTATCGCTTATAGCTTATAGCTTGAAACGTTGAGCTAGCCGGACTAAATGTTTCACCTAATAATGGTCTTATATTACAAAGCATTTGAAAATTGAACGAAAGTAAAGAATTAAAGTTGAATCATCTAATTTTACTTTTTTATGAGATTTTTTTGATCTCATAAATCCGAACAATACAAGAACGAGGCCTTTAAATTTCGTGGTAAGTTGCATGAAAGAGATCGAAGCTCTTGTCTTTAAGCCAAAGTTGGGACTATAGCCCATGTGATAACAGTTGTATGGAAAAAGGAATATTACCAACAATTTATTTTCTCCAAAAATGGGAGTCTAATAAGTTTCTTTGTACAATTTAACATAAACAATCCCATGGCCATGATTCATGAATGCATTTAATTAGTAATGGGCACAACCACTGTAATATAGCGACATCTGCCTTCTGGTATACATCTTAAAAGTTGTAATTATAGTTTTCTTCTTTCTAAAAAAAACATTATTTTATGTAATTAAGCTATGTTTGGATTGTTAAATAATGTATACATACTCCCGTAACCAAAAATAATGTATACTTCCAATATATTCCTTTTTTGTCTGAAATTTTAGAGAATTTTAATTAGTGATCTTAAATATTTGTTTGTTAATTCGGAAAAGTTAAAGCGTCTCGTTTGAAATATCCATAACAATATTTAGTTCATGATACTAATAGTGACAGGTAAACACATACATAGTATTAGTTTGTTTTACATTTTTCTATTGAAATTTGGAGGGTTAATCTATTTAGTTTATTAAGTTGAGAGTTTGAGTATTGTTAATCGTCATTTTTTATGGATAATCTATAAATACCACTATAAACACCCAATGACTCTGGATTAGGAAATCATCCTCTAACCTAAACATTTTGTAGCCATTTAAAAAAATGATTAATGAATATTAATTATCACCATATATCATATTACTTATTTTGTGGTTGAATAAGGGAGCGCATCTTTTATTAGAGATTAGGGATGGACAAAAACAATGAGATTGTAGTCCCGTCTGAAACAATCTTGGAATTGATTTAAAAAAGATTGGTCCGTTAAGGAATCACTATAACTAGCCTATAAAACATTAAAAGTCCACAATATTAAAGTGAAATATTGGTTTAATCCTGCATTTACGTAATACAAAAAGACGAATTGAGCTCCCCTCCATATCATCGATATTTTAAATCCCAACCACAAATAAACATAAATAAATTCAAGTTGAATAAAATAAATTAATTAAAGTGAATCAATGGTTGTGATTTAAGTATGGATAATATGGAGGGAATGGGTATGAAGGGGATCTCAACCTAAAACGACTCTGAGACTAAGATTTGACCAGAATTGGACTAAGATTGAAATTAGACTTGCTAAAATGTTCATATATTAGACTCATATTTTATTTATTTTTTTCTCAACTTATTCTCATTTTCTTAATAATTCAAATACATTTTAAATTTTCATATGATATTGAAAGTCATATATTAATGAAATAATTCTACATTTATTTTAAATTGTTGCTTTTTCTTGGGTTTTTAGTCCTCAATGTAACAAATTTTTTTTTTTTTAAACTTTGTGAACATTTCAATAGAGAATTAGTTTGTAATTATCACAGTTGTAATTATGAACCTTAGATGGGTGCACGTGAGTTGCCAATGCTGAAATTGTGTTTATTTTATTTTTATTTTTATAATTTCCTAGTAAATAAAATAGTGCATAGACAAAATTGCCTTTGAATAAATGTCTCATGGGTTACACGTGATCATTTTTTGATCAAAATGGTACGAGGGGACTTGATTGATTGCTTAACAAAACATGGATGAGCAAATCGCTAGGAAAAAAAAACGAGGATGACATTGACCAAAAAATGAAGAGACAAAAGTGAAATTTTGCCTATAATTTTTTTTAAAATTTAGTCACACCGAAAGTGGTAATGTTTTCCAACTGGCATATTGTTGGGAAAAATCGAAGGTCCATGTTGTCTATATATTGCAGAATATATGCAATTAATATAAAAGGATAGTGTTAGAAATATTAATTTATACTTGAATACAGGGGCCGAATCATGATATATTGAGTGGAGCGAGATTAAGAAAATTTGATTGGATTGGGTAAAATATTAAACAAATAATATAAGATACATATAAATTTTTTAGGGAGAATGTCAAACCGGTTGAGTTATAGTGCTATAACACCTTGTGCACTTTTTAAATTATTCCATTCAAGTACAATTTTACAAATTCTTTCCAATTTTATCGTCATATTGACATTATTTAAATTTTAAATTAAAATAAACATCACGAATGTCGCAGGCGGTGCCAATTGCCTCGCCGTCACTGTCGCCCACCATCAATGTTGGATGCCGTCGTCACCAACCACCATCACTGTCACCCACAGTAAATCATCCCTTGTCATTGTCGTTATCTTCAATGCCTTTACAATCACTACCTTCACCAATACAACCACCATCGCTAATGTTACACCAAAAACATCTCATCTCCTTCGGTAGCATCACAACCAACACCACTGAAAAATATAATATATAAATAGATATTATGGTAATATTAATAAATTATTTTGTAACGCTAATAGATTTAGTAGAAAGATTAACCAATTATTTAGTAATACTCATAATGCATCTAAAATTTCTACAAATTATGTTAAAATTACTAACCTAATAAAATAACTAATGAATATAAATTTACTAACTAACCTAATAAAATAACTAATGAGCCTAGCCACATTACTAACAAATCATATAAATTTACAAGTAACCCAGTCACATCTAGAATATTTACATAACAAATAAAATCTCAAAAAATAAAAATAAAAAACATAGAGGAAAAATATGAAAACTATGGGCGGGTGTTGTTATGAAGATACATATACTGGTGGTAAAAAACATAGGCTAAATTGTGATGTTCTTCACACTTTCGATCATATTCTCCATTAATTTCGGTGAAAATGGATAGATCAAATGATTCAAAGTAGATATGATGTATTTGACTTGAGATGATGGTGGATCTGTTGCCAATGAAAAATCTTAGATTTATTATTGTTGAACAACCGGCAATAGTGAGGGTAAACACGATGGCAGTGACAATGGTGGTAGTAAAGACGATGGTGACAATGGCGGTAGTAGAGACTATAGTGGTGGTGCTACTGGTGAAAAGGGAAAAAAGATGATCTTGATGGTGGAGTGGAAAAATGGAGAAGAACAAAGAAGGATAGGATGATGTGAGAAAGATTGCAAATAGAGTAAAAATAAATGAAGGATAATTATGTAATTTTATTACTATTATACAACTGAGATGGTAGAGTTCAAAAAAGATGTCACTACAATGTCATTTTGTTTTGTTCGGATAATCAGCCTATTAATTTTTGAAAATTTTATAAAATTCTAGAGGTTAAAATAAAAATTTTGAAAAATAAAAAGAGGCAACTGTCACATTCTGTTTTCGCCTCTGCAAATAATTGTACATAGATTGAAGTGGTTCAACTCTATAGGTGGCTGACTAAAGGGCTTATCACTTAAAATTTAAAATATAGTGGTTCAAATTTTGCCACATGTATTTATGTATATTTGTGCAATTTATTAATAACATAACATTATCCATATAAAAATATTTGACAAGATGAAATTTGTCACCAAAATTAGATAAACTGTTTATAATTAATTATCTATTGAGAAATCACTAATAATATAATGTAATTTAAGATGAGAAGAGAGAAAGTAGAATAGAGAATTGTTATCTCTTGATTTATTATTTCAACTCATATACATGCCTATTTATAGGATAGGAGATACATGATATACAATGAATATGATAGGTATTCGAGAATGAGAATCCAAAAGTCCTAGATATTTATAATACATTAAGGGAAGAATATGCTAGAAGTTTTGAAACTTGGAAATAAGGGACATCACGTTATTCATAACACTCCCCCCTTGGATGATCATTTTCAAAAAGTTGTGTCTCGTTAAAACTTTTCTAAAAAAAACCTCAGTGGGAAAAAAAATACTAGTAAAGGAAAAATAGTACAAAACCTCTGAGAGAGAATCTATTTAGCATCATATCAAATCTTTAAGTCGACACATCTCAATCTTATGTACCAATTTTTCAAAGATTATAGTGGGTAAAGTTCGCAAGATTATCTCTTGAACGAATCTGTTGAACATCAATTTCACATTTCCTTTGAAGGTCATGTGTAAAAAAGAATTTTGGTGATATATGTTTCGTTCTGTCTCCTTTGATAAAACCTTCTTTCAACTGAGTTATATATTCTGTATTATCTTCAAATAATGTTGCAGTAGTTTCTTTATCACAGGACGTACCACATGTTTCTTATATATGCTTGCAGACATACCTTAACCAAACACATTCCTGACTAACCTCGTGAGTTATAAGTATTTAAGCATGGTTAGAAGAAGTAGCAACTAAAGTTTGTTTTACTGAGCTCCATGAAATAGTTGTATCTCCATAGGTAAATACATAACTTGTTTGTGATCGGGTTTTGTGTGGATTAGATAAATAACATGCATCTACATAACCAATTAGTTGTGATTTTGACACATTAGAATAAAATAAGCCTATATCAATAATTCTCCGAAGGTAACGAAATATATGCTTAACTCCATTCCAATGCCTTCGAGTAGGAGATGAATTATATCTCGCTAATAAATTTACAGAAAATGCTATAGAAAGTCGTGCATTATTAACAAGTTACATGAGTGCGCCAATTGCACTAAGATATGGTACTTGAGGATCAAGAATTTCTTCGTCATCTTTTCGAGGTTGAAAAATATCCTTTTTAACATCTAATGATCGAATGACCATTGGAGAACTTAATGAATGTGCTTTCTCCATGTAAAATCTTTTTAGGACCTTTTCCGTATAAGTTGACTAATGAAAAAAAATTCCATTTGGTAACCTTGGTTTTTCTAAAATCTTTTATTTCAATTTCATTTTTCAAATACTCTACTAATTTTTGGAGCTTTTCAGAAGTTCTAATGATGTTCAAGTCATCAACATATACGATAATTATAGCAAATGAAAATCCAGATTTCTTTATAAAGACAAGGATATATAAGATCACTTTTGTATTGTTCCCTCAACCGATATTGACTTATGCGGTTATACCACATTCGTCTATATTGCTTTAACCTATATAAAGACCTTTGTAAATTAAATGAATAAATTTCATGTGGACATGATTTGAATGCTTTAGGCATTTAAAATCCATACAAATATGTTGTTACAACATCCATTAAGCACATTTCTAATTTCTTAATTACTGTCGAACTAATAAGATAACGAAATGTAATAGCATTCATGACAAGAGAATATGTTTCTTCATAATCAATACCTGGTCTTTACGAAAAACCTTGCACAACAAGTCGTGTTTTATATCTTATAACTTTATTTTTCTCATTTCATTTTCGCATGAATACCCATTTATAGCTTACTGGCTTTATTCCTTTAGGTGTTTGGACTATGGGTCCAAAAACTTTATATTTTTCAAGTGAGCTCAATTCAATTTGGATTGATTATTTTCATTTTGGCCAATCATTTCTACATCGGCATTCATCAACAGATTTTGGTTCAAAATTCTTGTTTTTTATACTATGCGCAAAAATATTGTTGACATTAATTTCTATTCGGTTCCATCTTTTTCCTATGACAACATAATTTATTGAGATTTCTTTATTTTCAAATTCAGGTACCTGAAGCTCTTCTGGAATTTTATCATTTATGTCACAGATCTCTTGTGGAGTATCTACATCCTTTACTTGGGCATCTTATTTCTTTGCTTTTTCGAGGATTTTTATCTTTGGAACCAATAGGTCTACCACGTTTCTGGCGTGCTATAGACTCATTTTCTTTAACAGATTGTCCTGTTGGGACTTCAATTCTTATTGGAGCATTTTCAGCTGGTACATGTGATTTTGTCACTCTGTTAGTATTAGTGAATGCATTAGGCAACTGATTTGCAATGCTTTGCAAATGAATTATTCTTTGAACTTCTAGTTCACGTTGACTTTTACGATGATCAAGAAAATTTAATGATGATGCATTCCATATTAATTGTGTATCTAGCCTTTTATTCTCTCCCCTGACCTTGGGGATATTTTATTTTCTCCCCCTAATTTTGGGAATACTGTTTCATCAAAATTACAGTTGGCAAATCGTGCTATAAAAAGATCTTGGTAAAACTAAATAAGTTAAAGTGTTTGTAGAAGAGGTAATACAAACACCACAACTTTTTCGCTCTTTTAAAACTCAATAAACACAAATTGGAATAGCTAAAAAGTTATCCCCTGACGAGGATGAATCTAGAAAAACAGTATTGATATAAAAATGAACACAAGAGAATTCAAGTTAAAATAGTTGTATTATAAATTGGAGTTTTTCTGTGAATTCTATATAATCATAAAGTAATTAAACAGCTACAAATTTATAAGTGAATAAAACTTCTTTGTTTACACTTCTAACTACAATCTCTCTATAACTTTTCTTTCAAGAACAATTACAAACCTTCTCTCTACTGTGTGAATACGATATTGATATGTCTATGTTAATCGTTATATACAGTGTATTACAACCTTTACATATATAGGAAAATATAAATGAAAACCATGTGTTTGTCATACTTCTTTTTCAACGTAGTCGTAGTATGTCATGTCATCGTCCTTTTAGACAGACTACTATTGGCTATAGTCGCTTCTTTTCAATCCTTGTTCTCCGTGTCTTTCTGGTGCAAAAGTTTGTTATTGGACACCAAATCCCAAGGAATATCTTTCCAGATAAACCCTTTGCTTCTATGTCAAGTTTTAGTGTATCACTTGTAATCTTTGATCATAAGTGGACTAGTGCTTAACTATCCCTGATGACAAGCCTTAGCATTGACTTAATTTGTGACGGCCCCAAAAATCATAAAACAGATTTCGGGCACCCTCAATAATTGACAAAAGATAATTAATACATCCAAGCATGCATAACATTAAATAAAAGATAAATAACGAATCTCTATTACATTATCCATTAAAGAGTATTTAATACAGCGGAAGTCTTAAAACACAGGCCTTAAAGTCTAAACATTTCTATAATCTTCTCCCTCTTTACCCTACCCTTGAAAGCCATCCATAGGAGGGATATCAGGAAGCTCTCAGAATTCCATTTTTTCTTTTCCCTTATGAGACGCATCGGTCGTCTCGCCATAACCTGCAAAAATTATAATCATAGCAACATGAGCGATTTACGCTCATCAAGTATATATTCGATAGTATTTGGGTAAGCTTGAACGATGGAAAATAATGGTTTAAGTGTTTATGAGGTTGGACGAAAACATTGTCCAACACCTCCGAATAATATAGAAGAAAATAGTTTCTAGGGTCCCAGAGTGATAGCGAGGGATTTGACCCTTTTCTTGGAGGAATCTTGAATAAACCACATGCGCCTTATAACACTGTCTGTTTGGCGCACGTGTCCTTAAGAACTCTTAACACTGTCTGTTTGGCGCAGGTGCCCTTAAGAACTATCTTAAATCAAACGTTATATCAGATGGCCAACCTGATCGTCTGACTTAACCATAATGACATACGTAGTCAATGCAGAAAAATTTGTCTGCAAGGGTTCGGTTACCGATGCCTCGGTTTCCATTCCCTGTCCATAATAGGCACGAGATGCCAGGCATATGCATCCACGTAACCGTTAGTTTACCCACACGGATATACTTTTCAAGTAAGGGGTAAAGAATAAGGCTTCTATATCCGTATAGGGTTTACTTTGACGTATTAGCGAACTTAAACAACTAATAACCGCCCAAGAAGTACTTGTATCTAGTACAATATTTTTCACGTACATCGGATCGAATGATTATACGTTACTTAACTTTAAATAAATATCAACATAATATCAATATCATGTACGTATATCGAAGAATTGATTATATGCATTAGTTTGAAATATAAATCATTTGGAAACATATTTGTCATGAATATAAAAGAGATATGTACATGCATATCATTTCATAACATATCATACGCATATCGAAACAAGTGATCATGCGTTATCTTGAAATAAACATAAGATTGAATGTATACTTGCCTTTGGTCCTTAGAATGCTCACGTTTAATAACTCGTGAAAGCAGAAAATTCTGTAAAACATGTACAAATAATAATATGAGAAATCTCCACTTAAATACACATGATAAATGTTCATGCGAAGTGTTAATGAAATTCTCAAGTCTATACTTAACTACTTATGTCGTCACTCGTAATATTGGGATTCGGTTGGAACCGAATCGAAATCCGAGAGATTAGTGGACTTGGTTAAACGTCACTTGTAGGTCCTCGATAATTTAAATTAATTATAGGAGGCCTTAGATTAATTAATAAATATTAATTAATCAACTTAGGCTTTAAATGATTATTATTAATCATTTAGAAATTATTTATTAATATTTTTTTTAAAAAAAAATGTAAGTGTTTATTTTATTTTTT
Organism: Centella asiatica; assembly: GCA_014636745.2. Classification (NCBI taxonomy): domain Eukaryota; kingdom Viridiplantae; phylum Streptophyta; class Magnoliopsida; order Apiales; family Apiaceae; genus Centella; species Centella asiatica. The sequence goes on from CM025785.1 coordinate 22,141,785, forward strand.
TGAAAACTTGGATTGGGTCAAAAATAATTTTCAAAGTGGGTTGAAATTTTAAAACCAAGTGGGTAAAATTTATTGGATCAAAGTCCAAAATTTTATTTTCGAAATCGGGTCAAAAGTTTTCGGGTCAGACCGGGTCGGATTTGGGTCAACCCATCACCTTCAACCCAGCAGTAGCAGTTTCCGGTGACTGCAGTGCCGCCGACAAGGATTTGCAGAAACCGGCGAGTCCTACACCCACTGTCCGCGACACACACACACACACTGATTCGAGGAAAGGAGGACGTCATGACAAAAGACATAGCCTAACATGCCCCTATCCCTCTTGCCGCGACATGAAAGGCCTTAGAACGGCCGTTGGAGTCGCCGGAAAAAGCTTCTCGCCATAACCGCCGGCGAGACCTTCGGGTTTAGCCATTTTGGCCATTACGACATCATTTTTAACGATTTATACATGAAAATGAAACTAGAGATCTCAAGGAACTCATACATGCAATCAATTTCGATTTTCATCAACTATAACGCATTCTAGATCGAATTAAAGTTTCGGGAATTATATAAGATTTTCGTATGAACACGAAATCATATATACTCAACCATATCTTAAATTGTTAGAGGCAAAATGAAGCTTAGATTTACATGAATTCATTGATATAAACCCTTCGAGCTAAGATGATCTATACTGCACGAATTGAAGGGTCCAAGTTTCGGCTGTTAGGGTTCTTGTAATATGAACAATCGTGGCTAAAGAATAAACTATCGTCGCTAAAGGGTTTTTTTTTTCATTTAAATTATGATTAAACTTCAAAAATTCATAACTTACAATATATAAATGATATGAACAAGTGTAATATATGAAAATCGTACTGAAAAATATTATCTACAACATGGTATAATTAGAAAAAAATTTCGACGTAAAAATAAAAGTGTAGAATTTTTTTTTTTCACCTCTTAAAAGCTTTTATGAAATTTCTTGCCAAAGCTTCAAGTTGCTCAAGAACAAAGCTCCGAATTTGAGAGTGTTTGTGATGATTTCTTAGTGAGTATACTGTGATTATTCTAGTAAAAAAATGCTTAACAATGCTAAGTAGGAAATCAAGGAGTAAATAAATCCCTATTAAATGCACTAATTAAATTTTGAATTTCAAATTTTAAATCCCTAATTAATTACATACTAATTGCATGGTAATTATCATTTGTAACTGATGTAAATTAATTATTTACCATAGGAGTAATTAGTAAAAATTTAATTACTCACTAATTTACATTTTTAATGGTTATGCATTTATTTATTGTATTAACCGAAAAATTAATCCGCCTCGGCGAAATAAAAAAAACGTTTATAAAATTATTATCAAAATTAACATCTAATAAATTTAAAATAAATATCTTGTCACAATTTATTGTCTCGCAATAATTAACAATATAACATTTGTTATAAATATTAATGAACGTGTGCGTAATGAATTACGTAACCCTTACGTACACGTAACCGTAAAAAAAAATATTTACTGGACGATAAATTCATAAATAATCCTCAAAATTTTACTTTTGAATTATTGGGTTCTCACATAATTAGTGTTTCTGGATCCCCTAATGACAAGCCCTGATTTAGTCTTGATCAGTGCTTCATTATCCACTGATGTTAATCTCTAATGTAGAATTAGATCAGTACTTCTTGATCCCTTAATGTTAAGCCCTGATATTATTCACCGATGTCATCCATTGATGTAGTGTTTAGGCCATCCCCTGACAGGTTCAATTGCTGATGGTATCCCTTAATGGTCAAGTTATCCCCTGATGATATCCCATCACAGTCAAGTTATCTCCTAATGATATCCCCTGACAGTTTCAACCACTGGTGTCTTTTTGAACGCTAACATTTTTTATCATTAATACTTTATTGGTTTTTCCATGAATGTCTAATGTGTGGAATATTTAAACATTAAGTACAATCAGACATTCTCTTATACTAACAAGTCCTTAGAAATATCCACTGACGACTTATTTAGTGCAGTAAAGACTATTCTCTAACAGACTACGTTGTCTATCAGTAAATACTTATTTATGCAAATATACTAAGGTGTATAAACTATCTTGAGTATTTACAAGTGCACAGTTATTAAAAAGAACAATAATGTCATCATCATCAACATAATACCTAACAAATCTCCTGTTAATGGTTCAAGATACTTAATAATAGAAGGAGATTCATATCTAACATATATTCTCAATCTTCTTTGTAGTACCATCCTAATACGTTGTGGCGGAGAAATTGAGATATATATCGCACATTCAAAAATTTTAAGATGAGAAATATTTGGCTCATGTCCAGAAATCAATTGCAAGGGAGAGAATGTATGATAACTTATTGGTCTGATGCGTACAAGTGTTGTTGCATATGATATAACATGTCCCCAAATAGTAACAGGGGGATTTGTTCTCATAGTCATTGATCTGACAATTTATTGGAGTCTTTTAATAAATGATTCTACTAGACCATTTTGTGTATAAAATGAGCTGCAAGATGTTCAACAGTTATTCTAATAGATACACAATATTCATTAAAGGCCTAAGATGTAAATTCTCCAGCATTATCTAGACGAATTGTATCAATTGTATAATCTAGAATTGTGCTCTTATTCGAATCATTTGAGCAAGTAATCTCGCAAATGTCATGTTATGAGATGATAATAAGCACACATGTAACCATCTTTTTGATGCATCAATTGATACCACAAAATATTTGAATGGTCCACATTATGGGTGAATGAGCCTACAAATATCACCTTGAATGCGTTCCAAAAATTTAGGGGATTCAAACCCAATTTTAGTTGGAGATGACCTAATTATTAGTTTACCTTGAGAATAAGCAGCACATGAGAATTCACTCATTTGAAAAATCTTTTGGTTTTTCAACGGATGCCCATGTGAATTCTCGATAATTTTTCGCATCATTATTGATCTCAGATGTCCCAACCAGTCATACCAAGTAATAAAATTATTTTTATCAGCAAACTTCTAGTTTAGTGTGGCATGTACTTCAATTAAACAAATATTTATATATCACAATCCGGAAGACAAATCGTGTAATTTTTCTATAATACATTTATTACCCGAAATGAGGCATGTAATAAAAAAAAACTCTTTATTTTGTTTATTAAATGTTTCAATATGAAAACCATTACTACGAATATCTTGAAAACTTAATAAATTTTTTTTGTGATTTAGGAGAGAGTAAATCATCATGTATAATAAACTTTGTCCCACGAGATAGCAATAAATTAGCTCTTCTGGAACCTTCAATTAATTTTGTACTTTTGGATATGATACTAACATTAGCATCACGCATTTGTAAATAAAAAATATATTTTGTATCTTTAAGAATTGTGTGTGTAGTTGCGTATCTACAAGACAAATATCCTCATTTTTGCTTCTAACATGAGAAATATTCATACCTCTTTAATAAAACATAAATAAATAAAATTAGCAAATTTGAAAATAGAAAATTATATTAAACATTTAAAGAAACTAGAATTTAAGCATAATTAGTGCAAATAAACAAAAATATCCTTAGTAAATATTTTTATTCGACATGTTTGTCGCTATTATCAAAGTTTCCTTCAGGAAATCCATAGAAATCGAACACATTCAAGTGTGTCAAATCAAAAGGATTATATTCATATTCTCCGTTTTGGATGATCAGATTTGTTTCAACACATTTTCCTTTATAGTTCAGAGATGTTTGGTAAAATTCAACCAAATGTTTAGGCGTACGACAAGTACATGTCCAATGGTCTTTCATATCGCAACGATGACAAGTATTTTCAGAATTTTTTTGTCCACTTTTATTCTTTTCCACTTTTTCATCATTTTTATTTCACTTCAGGTGGCTAATTGTTTTCTTAAAATATAGAGTATGACCACTTTGATATCCACGGTCATGCGTCCACGACCACGACAACGTCCAAGACTGTGTCCACCACCACGTCTACGCCCAAAATGATAAAATTTTGTCACATTCACTTTAGGGAACATACTAGAACCAGTTGGATGAGACCTATGATTTTTCATCAACAAATCGTTATTTTGTTCGGCCACAAGAAGACATGAAATTCTGAATATTTAGTAAAACCCTTCTCAAGGATATTACTGTTGTAGAAGCACATTTGTGGCATGAAAAGTAGAGTATTTTTTTTTTAATATATCTGCATCTGTAATATTTTCTCAGCATAATTTCAATTGACAACTTATTTTAAAAAGTGCAGAGTTATATTCCCTCACAAATTTAAAATCTTGGAGTCTTAAATACATCCAATCATAATGAGTTTTAGGAAGAATTACTGTCTTTTGGTGGTCATACTTGTCTTTCAAAATTTTCCAAAGTTTAAGTGGATCTTTCACGGTAAGATATTATGATTTTAATCATTCGTGGAGATGATGGCGAAGGAAAATCATAACTTTCGCGAGGTTTGAAACGAATTCATTATTTCATTCTTTTATTGTGTCTCCAAGTCCTTCTGTGGCTAAATGAATTTCAACATCTAATATGCATGATAAATAATTATTTTTCGTAATATCAAGGGGCTTCAAATTCAATTTTCATGAGATTTGACATGATAAGAAAACTATAAATTACAATAATGATAGAAAAATAACAATCATGAATATAAATATATAAGGGTATTGACATTAAATTATAAAAACTTTTAACACTGAAAGTTAACATTATTATGTTAATTAATTTTTGATATTTTATTATTCTACCATTATAAACTTTTGTTACACTTTTTATACCACTTAGCGTTGAAAGAGTCGTATATATGTTCATTTTAGTGTACCTTTTATTTATTAATACTTATATAAATATTGCAAGATTTAGTGGCTAATTAACAAAGAAAAAAAACTTTTTTGTTCACGTCAAGAACAAATACACATATATATACTCGGGATACCCTATCCAAAAGTATATTCCATCATTTTCAAAAATATTAGTTTTACTTTTTGTAAATAATATATACAAGTACTATATATATACATAGTCACTTTAGAAAACTTTAGATAATAAAAAGGAAAATAATATAATCATGGTCAGTTTGTCAAAACAACAGTACATGCGAGATATAAATAATTGAGTCATAAAATGATTATAAAGATACAAAGCAGTTGAATATTAAATTAAGCATATTAACTGGGTGTATAAAAAAAATAAAAATTAAGTATTACGTACCTTTGTCTAATTTGTACTCAAATAGGAGAGCTCGTACTGATAACGTATTGTGAAATTACTAGTAATATAATATAATTAAGATTACAAAAGAGAAAGTAGAATAGAGAATTATTATCTCTTGATTTATTATTTCAATTTATATACATGACTATTTATGAATTAAGAAATACATGATATACAATAAACGTGATAAAGTATTTGAGAAGATAAAAATTTTAGAATATACTAAAAAATTTTAGGACTCGAAAATGTAAAGCACATCTACATTATTTCTAACATTATCTAATTTGTACCGTATGGGTAGGAATTGTTTGGCGCATTCGTTGTTCGTATGACAGAACAAAGGTAGAGACCAATAGACCATTGGCCGAATCATTTCCCTCGTCTTTTCTAGTTGTAATTATAGAGCAACTACCTGTTTTTTGAGTAAGAAGAAAACAAAACATAACTACATTAATTAGAAATTTGTAAGATTTGAAAAAATTACCAAGTAGGATGCAGTTATGAGGGACAATTGAATTGACAAAATCTATATACCGAGTAACCTTTTTTTTTTCGTGTTACAATTTATATAACTTTTTATAGAGGCCGAGTTGAATTACCCTTGAACCAGGCTAACGGTTAACCTCTCCCCTTGAGGTGTGATTTCGAATATGAAAATTGCTACAAAATACGAATTCGACAAAAGTTCATAAAGTCCTTTAAAGTAATAAATCGTAATTAATTTTCCATTTAACATACAACTATAATTAGGGAATCGATTTGTTGATAAATGCATTACTAGAATTAGATGATCATATATGAATATTTAAATTACAATTAGGTTGTGTTTGTTTAGTTTTTAATGCATCTTAACACATTAAAGATTTGAGTGTATTCAGATATTTTATCGTTCAGACCGTTTGTTTAGCATACACTTGTTTCTTAATAAAATCAGTTTTATCTTAATCCAATAAGTTAAAAAAATGAAATTGAATTGAGTAATACCTGATATAATAATAAAATAAATTAATTTAGATATTTAAGGTAAAATTTCAAATAAAAAATTAAAATTATATTCTCATTCAAACATAAATACTTAACTAACATCCAATATTAATCATTAAATGAAAACAAACACCACATCCGCCGAGTAATTGGTACAACATCAATCTCAAATGAAATAGCACAACCAAGTGCAGAAAAACAGCTGATAATAAGCCCAGTATATATATTCCACCAGGACGGTAAATGAAGCAGAGTAGGGATTTTCTACTTTGTAGCTCAAGCTCTTGCTATAGTGAATGTGCCCAATATATTTATTTTAAGGATAAAAAATTTGTCTACTTATTGGAAACATAAATAATTACACAAACAGAGTTATCTTTGGGGGCACAAATTAAATATGAGATACTGAATTAAAAATCAGAATTTTTTTTTTAAACTTGGGGTATTTTGGAGCACTCAGGGCAGCTGAAATGCCCTTTAGCTCGACAAGTTTTGCAGGAGACACAGTTTTTTTTGGAGATTACCTCAAATGATTGAGAAAGATCTTTTGTAGCATCAAAACCAAACACCCCACCTCCTTTAATCAGTGCTTGTCCCTTACATTTTGAGCATGCTATCAGCCTAACATCGCCAGATCTCTTACACATGCCAAGTGAGCTGTTCATTTTGCACAACATACATATATATGTCAAACACAAATTAAATGATCTCATACATCCAAATTCTTAATTTAAGAAGCTCCATTCCCCCCACCCCATCTCCACATATCAAATGAAAAAAGTAACAAAAATGCCAGGAATTTTGAAACCCAGTTGACCCAAAAGAATGAATAAATAGATATAAAGTCGAAGGGGATTGTGGGGGGTGGGGGGAGGGGGTGTTTCTGTTAGTTTACCTACGCTGGGAAGAAGAAATGGGAGAATCAATCTTGGGGGCAGAAATGGTGGCGCATAAGAGCAAAGCTCCAACTCCATAGCCTGCAATTTCACTTGCCGTTATGTGTTCAAACATCCTCTCTCTTCTCTTTATTCTCCAATTCGCCTGCTCATCCTCGATATTTATCACTATCGGAACCTTATCACAACCTCACAACACTTTATATTACTGCAAGCCATCTGGCCTATTAGCTCAGTTGGTTAGAGCGTCGTGCTAATAACGCGAAGGTCGCAGGTTCGAGACCTGCATGGGCCAATATTATTCTTTTCATGTGTGGAAGCTATGTTCACATGCCTTGACTTGTAATTTTGTACTATCTTCTAATTCACCTGGAAACTTTTTTCCAGTATGCTAAAACAATAGAACACTTTCGCCAATATTATCTATTTTGTATTTGTATGCTAAAAGAATAGAACTCTTGCACCAATATTATCTATTTTGTATATATAACACTTGCGCCAATATTATTCTTTTCATGTGTGGAAACTCTATTCACATGCCTTGGTTTATAATTTTGTACTATCTTCTATTTTTCTAATCCACCTGGAAACTTTTTTCTATTTTGTACCCTAGAAGAATAGAACACTTGCGTTGGAAACTTCTATTTTGTACACTATAAGAATAGAAGATACTATCTTTTATTCAATTTTGTACGCTAGAAAAAATCGCAACTTCTATTTTGTACGTTAGAAAAATAGAACACTTGCGTTGGAAACTTCTATTTTGTACACTATAAGAATAGAAGATACTATCTTCTATTCATGTGTGGAAACTCTGTTCACATGTAGTTCACCTGCGCTGAAACCTTCTATTTTGTACGCTAGAAGAATAGAAAATACTATCTCCTATTCTTGTATGGAAACTCTATTCACATGCCCTGGCTTGTAATTTTGTTCACTATTTTTTGTTCTTCTACTAGTGTTAGTTCGTTTTCTTCTAATTTTTCTTGGTGTTTTCTAAGCATTAAGCATCGGTGGAAGCATTTTTACAAAAATCATGAGGATACTACTATAAACTAGCTCCTAAAAAGTAAAACTCCAAAAACTTTGCTACATTAGCCTCTAAAAAACATTCCCCTGGAATGATGATTAATAATTAATGTTAATATCCACTTTCAATTAAAGTTTTCTCCGGACTACTGGAAGCCTCTGGAATGAAGAAGGAGGCATGTAACATAGTTGAAATATCTCGAAGAGACTGGGGGAGGTGTATGCGCCCTTTTTCAATATGGAACATAACACTCCCGGCTTTCAAAAGATTACCTTGGATTTCATCCAAGCAACTTCGTAACATTTCGTTATATCAATTCAAATAAAAAAATCATTCGATTAAAGAATATTTGAAAATCGATGTATTATGATGATTGATGAATTGGTTTGTTGAAAAAGCACATATGGTAATTGAGATTTTACATGTGGTAGTAGGGTAAAGATAATTAATCATGTGGCTGCCATCTGCAGCTCCAAAAGAATTATAAGCAGAAGTATGGTTGAGAAAGTAGTGCGTGCTCGTTGCCCTGGCACACAGACCGATGATCATGTGGATCGTCTTGTAGGTTCCATAAGCCACCCCACAAGTCATCCAATGTGATGGTGTCCGAACAAGATGCAACGGGTTGGATATGATTGATATCATCGATCATAGGTGAATTCTGATGTTGATTATTTGATATAGCTGGATACGCCATAACCATCTCTTGAGTCGCTTGTGGTGGTGAACCCATTGCTATTATGTTCTCATTTTTCACAAATTCGTTAACACTAGTAATGAAACTTGTTAAATTATTTGTGTCGTCCTTAATCTCTTCTTGATGATGGTTGTTGGGCCGGAGAGCTAACTCGGCTTTTCGCTTAGCCTGTCTTTGAGATGGCTTTGCTTTTGGCTTGAAATGAGTTCTCCAGTAGTTTTTTATCTCATTATCTGTTCTTCCTGGCAAGTATCTTGCTATGGTAGACCATCTGCACATGTACATTTAATGGGGCATAATAAATAATTAGTATTATATGTTATTCAAATTATCAGACAGTGCTTTGAACAGGTGTACTATACAACTGGATCAGTATTCAAAAATAAGTTTTGGAGGGGTATAGTGGAGGATTGTAAGAACAAGAAGACAGAATTGTCATGTAATGCACATATTACTTGTTACCCCACAAGGCATGAAGTTCAATGATGATGCCTTCCTCTTGAGGTGTTAGTTTTCCTTTCTTAAGCCCAGGTCTTAAATAATTCACCCACCTCAATCTGCAACTCTTCCCACTCCTATTCACTCCTGCAGCAAGTAAGTACATCAAACCAATTCAATTTTCAAATCATTTAACATGTATAATAACTAAATGTTGTACATCAATCTTAAACAAAACCCCATTTTCTCGAAGAAAACAAACCCAGAAAAACAAACTCCTAAAAACAGAAGTGCTCATCAAAATATGTAGCGTATTCTTTTAGAGATTCTAGATTAAAACAACGTAATTTACACAATAAAAATTTGAATTTTTTAAAATTTAAATCGAAATAAACAAGCCTATAATTACCTGAGAACCTAGAGACAGAGGTCCATCTTCCATCCCCATGCAAATAAATATAATCAGTAAGCAGCTTATCTTCCTCAGGAGTCCAAGGACCTTTTCTCCAACCTTGCTCATCCCAAGTACTCCCCAACATACCCATATCTAATCTAATTATTTAACTATATATCAATTCACTAAATTAGTTATTTATGTCTTGTCTCCAATTTGTATGACACAACTTCTCTTATAAACACGAGCCATGAGTCAATTTAATGTCTTTTTCTTCCACACTAATACATGGTGATTCACCATCATTAACTTTTTTTAGTAATTAAATCTGCTTTCCTATTCTTTAAGTAGATAAGATAATATTCTACTGTCGCGGGCTTGATTTTTAACCAACCGAAGTTGAGCAACTGTTATCTCCAAATCTATGAAATTGTATGGTATGTTATAATATACATACTATCACGAGAATTATTCCCTGTTCTCATTATTAGATTATACATTTTTTTTTTACTAAAAACTAATTAAGAGTTGCTATTTATCTTTTTTATAGTTGGTTACTTTAAATTTTGATTTTTGATTATGTCATTGTCGCCGCTTTCACAACTTTCTCAAATTCCAAAAACAGATAAAAACGTCGTGAAAAAAAAAAGTAATTTTGGACATGAATATATAATTTTATAACAAAAAAAGTACATCTGCAGTCCAAATCTTCTATATTATTTAGTGCATCGTCTTCTCTATCATTCCCCATTAATCTCATTCTTCATTAATTGACATATATATATGTATATATATATTTTTTTTTGTTTTTAAGATTTTCATTATCGTAAAAATGATAGTTAAAATGGGACACGTACTGCGCAATAGAGGCTTTAATTATTCACGTGAGTTCCGTACCTTAACTATTTTTCCTTCATTTTTACATCATTAATTATGCAGTTAAATTAATTAAGAGTTTAATCAAAAACTTGATTATGGTGAGGTACACAAAGTTTAATTAGTGGGTTGTTGTTGTCTTCCTTGATTATGGCTTACGAACTAATCGTCAAGTAACACGTGTTGATCTATACAATCCTTGCCAGCATGCTTTAGAGCGATTGTAATTGCTGCTAATTATTTTTAGTTTTTAAAGCATTAAGAAGCTTCAGGAGAGACTACTAATTATGGTAATGGATATTATAAAAATGAAAAGTAAGATTAGGGCGGGCAATGAGTCACCAAGTGGACACGTGGTATGGTACATAATTCAATAGCATACAATTAGAATGTTATGGCATTAATTTATTGGTTGAAGTCATTATCCTTAGTATTTAATGCTATATATAGGTAATGATGGTCGAATTAAAGAAATCAATATTTAAGTTTTAAGAAGATTATGAGGGAGTTCAAGATCTTGTAAAGTATGTGTATACGTTAGTAGAACCAAAAAAGTATAGTAGATGATGAAATGTTTTGGACTCACTCTTTTGATTAAATATGTTGCAATAATCGGATGAACGGCTATAATTTTTATGGCTCAATTTGAGACTGTTAGAATCATACAAATGTACAGGAGCTTGAAAGGATCTTGATGGTGGCAATGTCATACTAATTAATACTTTTTTGATTTGACGAGTTTTCGGTATCTTTGTTTGAAACGTCATATAAGGTACTACATGCATGTATAATCAAAAGGCTTCTAGATAGATTTGATTGTGATTAATGTTTCTACTTTCGAGCATAAATTATTTGCAATAAACATGTGTTTCGTGGTCTTGTTTAATTATGTCCACGTGGTAGCAAAATCTGGGAATGTTTGTCCTAGATATATTAACACTACTCTGCATCTTCAAATCAAGTTTATATCGATATTAGGATATGAAATACTACTATTTTTTTTTTTTTAACATTTTAAGGTAATTTGTGAATTTCAAACACAAGATTAATATGATTCGTTTATATTTTGAAAACCACAATTATTTAAGAGACACGGTTAAATTTGATTTTAGCATAATCAAATAAAGTTGCGTTTCTATTGGATTTTGAGATTTTGTAAATTGATCAAAGTGCAAAAATCTAAACTTAAAAGTGCTCAAGTATTCAACTATGCATTTACTTCATGGAATTTTATCAAACGTATATCTTGTGTTATTACCACTTTGTGTTACTGTTTTCCATACAAATCCCAGATGCTTCTAAGGTTAAGCATTCTTAATGATAATTAATAATAATATTACATCTTCTGTAAAGTAAAGATGATGGGAGTTCAACTCTAGGCTTGTAAGCTACTATTGTTGTGAGTGTCGTAGATGAACATGTGAGTTCAAGACTGTAACTTCTTTTTTTAATAATTTAAGAAAGAAAAAAAAGTACCAAAGAACCTAAGACTAGACTAGTGATTTAGGTTTATGGGCCTTGTGCGCATACATACCTTTCTAAACAGTCAGGATTTTCATCTGTAACGGAACTACCAAAAGTAAGTAAATGTAAAATATCAAAGCCCAAACCCAATTGTACCAAAAGAAGGTAGTGGGGATAGTAAATGATCCATCAATTATTTGAATGCAATGGAATATAAAGCAGAATGAATTTGGTAGAAATTATGAAGGCAAAAAAAAAGGTGTGGCAACTAAGAGAGGTATAGACGTAGTGGAGGTGGGTGAGTAACCAAAAAGAAAAATTCAGTACTCCACTCACCAATGAAAACTGAAGTTCAAATAACGGTTTCAACAAGTTTCATTTCACTTTTGGGGAGAGATGGGAAAAAAAGAAAGGAGGTGTAGGGTGGCCTGCATTATCTGTTCTTGTTTTCTCTTCGTTTGCTCGTTCAACCTCATAGACATGGCATTAGCTCGACTTATAATTTATATTTTGCAAATAAGATGTAAGAATTAATTACTCGAACTCAATTTTAAATTGAAACAGATATTAAAGATTGAGAACAAATAAATCGATCTCTATATTTAGTCAAAGTAACATTTATATTAACAATTATTTATGAAGGATTAGATTGTGGTACATACATAAATGTGATACTGATATTAAGTTTAGATTTCCGAATTTATGAAATTTTAGATTTTATTATGTAAAGTAATGTAGCAAATATATAAATAGAGAGAAAATGATAGGAGTTTATGTAAGATTTTATTTGATACATTACACATTCGATATCAAATTTGAGATTGTTAGATTACTGCATATAACCAAGTTATTAAACTCAATACGATTTCAGCCCAATAAAATTCTAAATTAGTCCAATGCAATCAATAAATTAATTAATAAATATATATCAATTAATTAATAAATTAATGCTATTATTGTTATTTGCATATATTTAAAACATACTCCAACAAACTATTATATTTTATCTTTTTAAAGTAATAATGAGAAAGATAATGACTTGTATGCAAATAATCCATGTAATTACTACTCCAAACACACAAACTGACATACATACGAAAAAAATTACTTCCTCCAACTTATAAGAAAGTCATGTTTATAGTTGTTTTTGGGCTTTTTTCCGACCGATACTATATGGTAAAAAATATTCTCGTACAGTACAATTATTTTCTAACATTTCTCACTAAGTTTATGTTATCATATTACTATGTACAATGTTACTATCTATTTAACAAAACTATAACATAAATAGTAATATAAGATATGAGATAGTAACATAGAAGAATAGTAACATAAATTGCAAGAAAAAAGTTTCAATATACTCAAATTATATGCATTGTAATACTTTTTAAATAAAGATACCGACCAGTAATTTTATTTTGTTTTTGGCTAATACGAAAATGCATGTCTATTTGAGGTTTATTTAAATTTTAAAAAAAAAGGAAAAGAAAAGAGCTAACAAATCCCTGACTTGTTCTTCTCTTTTCGTTTTCTTTGTTCCCTAGCCATCTCCCAATGTGCTTCAACTGGTGAACGCTACAGATGAACACGACCGATCTTTGTAGTAAAACCCGAGTTTTTGCACGTGTTACGACTTGGTTACATATACAGTTGTAATTCCCGATTAAATTAGTTAAAGTTAAGCAAAAATTAATCAGAATTGAGCGTTAGATCATAAATAGAGATTAACGTTTGAACAAGAAACTAATAAAGTAAAAAAACTGACTGTTAGGTCCCAAAGGGTAAAAATACTAGAAGGTGGGGGTTGAATAGTGTTTTTCAAAAATTAAGTCTTTCTTAGAAAACTTTAAACTTTACTGAATTAAAACACTTCTTGATTATAAAAGAGTTTCTTATATTTTCAAAGAATTTAGCAGCGGAATTTGTTTAAGCAAAGTACCCCATAGTTTTTGTAGCAAAGGTTAATGGCTATAAGTAGCAAAGATAGTAAGTTTTTGCTGAAAGAGTTCAACAGGACTAAAGCAAAGCACAACAAAGCAGGTAAGCAATATAAAAGATAAGCAGGAGTAAAGATAGAATTTTTATAGTGGTTCAGAATAATCCTACTCCACTCTTCTTCTCTTTTACCTGAGAAGGCTATCACTAGAATTTGTTCACACAGAACAATCAGCAGGAGGACACTTAGTCCAATTTACAATAGGTCACTTAAACCAGCTTAGCAGGAGGACACTTAGTCCAATTTAGTCACACAGACTCTAGGAAAATTTGAGAATATCTTGCTTGCTATCTTCAAGTAGATTGCTCCTTAGTTGAGCAAATAGATAGCACTTCTTCAAGCTTTGTGATGTCTTGCTGTAGTCTTTAAGATGTCAGAGAGTTTTGTTCAGTTGGAGGTAGTTGGTTCATTGGTTGGTCATAAATAAAATTTATTACTTCTATTTATACTCCTTCAGAAAATCTATCCGTTGGAAATTTTGAAATAGATCCATTGGAGTGTACTGTTCTTGATGTGACTTGTACCTTTTCAGCAGTCCTTGCTTAGTTCAAAAAGTTAGCCGTTATTCTGTCTTCTAGTGCCTTTCAGAAGAGTTTCCCAGAAGTTGACTAAGCAAGGGTTAAGATAACTTTTCTGACAATCTTCACTTTGATAAGCAAAGGATCTTGCTTACTAAAGTCCTTGCTTATTTCCATTCTAAGCAGGACTATACTTGGAATATTCTAAGTGCATAAAGGTCCTTGCTTATTTCCATTCTAAGCAGGACTATACTTAGAATATTTCTTGCATCTTCAGTAACCTTCTTCAGCAGACTTCAATGGTGATCAAAACTCCTTGCTTAACTAAGTAGTATATCCACCTAACAAGTTGGAAATTTTTCTAAGTCCTTTTACAACATTTAAGCAAGGACTATATTACATCATCAATTCTTATATACTAAATAATGAATAAACATTTAAGCAAAGATTATATAAGCAGGGGTGCAACAACAATCTCCCCCTAATTGATGATGTCAAAACGAGTTATTTAGATCACCACAGCAAGAACCTAAAAGAATTTCATTTTATTTCAAATTGTTCAAGAAATACAAGATAAAATGCAATTACAAAAATAAAATTACAATTATACATCATTAGCAGGTTCATCCGAACTCTGCTGATCTTCACCTTTACCAAACTTCAGCAGGTCTTGCCTTCGCTTTTCCTCTGCTGCCTCTTTTTCCCTTTTCCTTGCCTCCTTTTCTTCTTTCCTCCTCTGCATCCTTTCCTTCTTTCTGTCATGCTCCAACTGCATTTCTTGTACCCTGAGTCTCTTCATTTCTACCTCGTACTGCTTAATTCTTGATTCTGATTCCTTGAAGCTTGCTATCAGCTTGAGACTTTCAGCCGGCCCTGACTTCATTGAAATGATATCAGCTTCTTCAAGGGCCTTCTGAAGTCTCATGTACGGAGATGGATTCATGATTTGCATAGCAGACTCAGGGATATGCTTGGGAAGTCTTTTTCTCCTTGGAACAGCAATAGGAGCAACAGCAGGGATCTTATCAGCAGAAGTGGGATCAACAGATGTTGGGAAGATTTGTTCTGTTTGTTCTTGCTGTGCTTCATGACCTCTCTCCCCCTTTTTGATATCATCAGCCATGATAGGGAGGAAGTCAATCAGCTTAGTCATCATTTGCTACCGTTTTTCAAGCTTATGCTCCATCTTGGTTAGTCGGGAGGCTAAGGCAGGATCAGCAGAGGTTTCGGCAGCAGGAGTGCTCACAGCAGGAAGTCTTGCTAAAACTTGTGCTAGTTGGGCTTCGAGTTTAGCAAGCTTCTGTGAAGTAGGAGAAACCTTGCTGATAGCAGGTTGAGGGTTGGATCCAATAGGTTCTTCAGAATGAGCTTCTCCATCAGCAAGAGTGTCCTTGTCCTCCCCCTCGATTGCAAGCATCTCAGCAGACGATTCAGCAGGAGTAGGCTCCCCCTTAGTTAGTACCATTGCTGGAGATATATGACTGGGGCCTTCGTGGATGTTCTCAGCAAGGTACGCCTCGGGATCCAAGCCAGCTGCAAGAACATCTTCGATCAGCAGGGCCTTGATGAGTTCCTCTGATTATTTTTCCTTTGCTCGTTCAGCAGGAACATCATCAGGGTCAATGGCACTGCTGCTGCTGGATGCTTGGATCTGCTTTCCCTTACCTTTGCCCTTAACAGCAGCATGTTTTCTTCTGGAAGGAAGGGTCGGGTCAGCAGGTGAATGGATAGCAATGCCAGGGAGGATGAGTCTTCGTGCAGCAGAGGGTTTGGGGGACACTGTTGATCTATCGCTTTCACCAGTGAAGTAGGAGGGAGGAGGATTAGCTTTATTTGCAGCATGGATGGCAATCTCCACTTCAGCAAGTCCTGTGATGGAGTCTGAAGTATCAGCAGACTCCGTCTCCGTGAGCGCCAATACTTCAGTAAGAGTGGCTGACTCTGCTGCTGTTGTGTCAGCAGGAGTTGTTTCAGCAGGAGTCGCCACTTCTGTGATCTCATCGATCTCCTTGAAGAGCTCGGTGGAGGAGCTTTGCTGATCATCAGCAGGAGTCGGAGACGAGTCAGCAGGGATATAGTTGTCGATTTCATCAAAGATTTCATCCCCTGCTGACTCGAGAGTGAGAGGAATGGCTGTGGGGATATCTTCTTCAGAAGGAGGCTCCACATCGAATCCTCCAACAGCAATAGCTTCAGCAGCCAAATCTTCATCATATAGTTCCATGTAGAAATCGTAGATTACCCTCTCCTCCTCGGTTAAAGTTGAGGGATCAAATTCAGCAGGCGTTGCCTTTGATTTCTTTTTGGGCCTCTGAATTTGACTTATTGCTCTCCTCTTTTTACTGGGTTGACCAGCAGGGATGCGTTCATCACTTCTGGCATTCGGGGTTAAAGATGTTTGCCCCTGTGACTCTGCTGGTCCCCTTGCTCTCCTTTCAGCAGCCGCTTTGGCTAGGGCAGCAGGGTTGCGCCCATAATTTTTCAGCAGGGATAGAGTGATTACTTTGCCGCTGATGAGCTTCTTGGCCTGGGTCCCTGTTGGGAAATTTTCTCCAAGTATTCCCTTGAGCAGCAGGGACAAAGTTCGTCTATGGCGAATATTCGTCTTCCTCTTGCTGGAGAATGATTCAGTAAGGACTTCACACATTATTTGAGCCCAGTTGATTGGCTCACCTGATTTCAGCAGGGATACAATAGAGATAACCCTTGCTGATGCCTCGTCCTGTGAGGTGAACTTACACAGCAAGGTTTTGTGAAGTATATCCATCAGAAACTCTCATTTTCTTGGGAAGTCCTTCCTCTTCTTGCTGGTGTGGGTCTTGACATAACCCAGCTCAGCAAGCACAGCAGGGGTTACGGTGGGTGGAGTCAGCAGGCCCACACTTGGCATTTGTAGCACCCTGGCAATGCTTGCTGGAGTGATGAGAACCAACTGACCATTTGCTCGTCCGATTATGCTGTGGTCACAGACTTGCATTGCTGAGCAGAATTCCCTGATCATTTCCCCATATATGGGAGTATCAGCAGAGATCATATATTGTACCCAGCTGTTCCTCAGTAGGGTTATTACTTCAGCAACTTCAGTATCTTCGGTGTCAGCAAAGAATCTAAGTCAATGATAGACTCAGATTCGATTCTATCAAGCCAGTTTGCCATGTCTGCTGAAAGTAATCGGAAAAGAGGGTCGGAGAAGGTTTTCGGTGATTTTCAGAAGTTGTTTATAGAGAGATTATAGAGAAAGATCAGAGATGTGGATTCGGTAAAATTTGAGAAGGGTTAAAAAGGAGTTTATATAGGAGGTAAAAGAAGTTGAAGGGTTTAGAGAGTGGTAACTGCTTTGAGAAGGTGAAGAGTTAGTGGGAGAAAAATATGGGTTGTGGTGAGAATTAATTACCGAAAGGACAGCAGCCGTAAAAGATCATGGGGCAGTGTGGCATTTAATGAGGAGAGAGAAAAATTACGGCTTGATATGATGACCTATTTTTCCGGCGATAAAGATGGAAATGAGTAGGCTTGCTGTAGCACACCTTTGCTGATGTGAAAGGGTATAGCTTGAGTCAGCAAGAATAATATCCTTGCTGATTTTGGATGTTTCAGCAGGATCATCCTTTGCTCATGGAAACAGCAGGGGTTAACATAGTTTTTGAGATAGTAGTTTTCTTTGGACGTCTCCCATTTTTCAGAATTTTTCAGCAAGGTTGATGTAAATTTTTCAGCAGCATTTGTATTTTGTCAGCAGGGATTCTTCTTTTAGCAGCATCTTCAACGTTTCAGCAGCGTTTGATATGTCAAACAACAGGGATATGAAGGTCTGCTGAGACATCAGTAGTGCTTTTCCTCCTGAAATTAACTTGCTAAGAACGAAAGTCCTTGCTTAAGCAGACAAGATGTTAGTAGCAAAATGCCTATTCACAATTTAACATGCCTAATTCACTTATCATTTTGTTAAAACGATTTTCATCCAAGGATTTTGTAAAAACATCTGCTAATTGATTTTCATTAGAAATATAGTTTATCTCTATTGTACCTTGCTGAACGTGATCTCTAATGAAGTGATGCCTTATATCTATATGTTTAGTTCTAGAATGTAAAACAGGATTATAAGCAATGGCAACAGCACTAGTATTATCACAGAATATAGGGATAAACTTGAAATCAAACCCGTAGTCAGCAAGTTGGTTTTTCATCCACAGAATTTGAGCGACACAGCTTCCTGCTGATATGTACTCAGCTTCAGCAGTGGATGTTGACACAGAGTTTTGCTTCTTGCTGAACCACGAAACAAGTCTTCCTCCAAGGAATTGGCATGTTCCACTTGTGTTTTTCCTATCTATTTTACACCCAGCAAAGTCCGCATCGGAATATCCAGCAAGGTTGAAGTTAGAATCTTTTGGATACCATATTCCTAAGTTAGGAGTTCCTCTGAGATATCTAAAAATTCTCTTAACAGAAGCTAAATGTGATTCCTTGGGGTTAGCTTAAAAACGTGCACAAATACATGTAGCAAACATAATATCTGGTCTACTAGCAGTTAAGTATAGCAAGGATCCGATCATACCTCGATAGCTTGTTATGTCTATGGATTTACCTTGCTCATCTTTATCTAACTTTGTTGCTGATGACATGGGAGTTTTCATAGGACTTGCTGATTCTAACCCAAACTTTTTAAGCAGGTCTTTGGTGTACTTTGATTGATTGATGAAAATTTCATCACCTATTTGCTTAATTTGAAGTCCAAGGAAGAAGTTCAGCTCTCCCATCATGCTCATCTCAAATTTACTTTGCATAAGCTTAGCAAATCACAAAGTTTTTCATTAGTAGAACCAAAGATTATATCGTCTACATAGATTTGTACTAGCAAAGTTTTATCTTTATGCTTTCTAATGAAAAGTGTAGTATCTACTTTACCTCTACTGAAACCTTCATCAATTAAAAAGGAAGATAAAGTATCATACCATGCACGCGGAGCTTGCTTACGACCATATAAGGCTTTATCAAGCCTATATACATGGTGAGGATTAGCATGATCAGCAAAACCTGGGGGTTGCTCTACATAGACTTCCTGAAGTTCTCCATTCAGAAAAGCACTCTTGACGTCCATTTGAAATACTTTGAAGTCTTGATAAGCAGCGTAAGCAAGAAATATTCTTATGGCTTCGAGCCTTGCTACTGGAGCAAAGGTTTCATCATAGTCGATTCTTTCCTCCTGAGAATAGCCCTTAGCCACAAGTCTTGCTTTGTTCCTTGTGATGATTCCATCTTCATCCATCTTATTTCAGAATACCCACTTGGTGCCAATTACCGCATGATTCCTTGGCCCGGGAACAAGATTCCAAACTTTGTTCCTGCTGAATTGGTTTAGCCCTTCTTGCATAGCAAGGACCCAATCAGCATCAGCAAGAGCATCCTCAATTTTCTTAGGTTCCATTTGAGATAGGAAACTTAGAAAACTACTTTCGTTTTGAGCAGATCTTCTTGTCTTTACTGAACTTGTAGGATTTCCAATGATCAAGTCTTCTGAATGAGACTTGGTCCATTTCATCCTTCTCGGTAGATCTGATCGAATATCTTGTTGTCTTAGTTCCTCCAAATTGGGTTCATCATCTTTTACTTCAGCAGGGGTGCTATCCAATGGAGCAATGCTTTCTGAAGGTGCTTCAGCAGGGTCTTCCTTGGTCTCTGCAACTTGATGATTCTCCTTTGGTTCCTGCTCAGCTATAAGAGGGAGTGAACCACTTGGTTCCTCATGGTTAGTTTCATCAAATACTACATGAACTGACTCTTCTACTGTTAGAATCCTCTTATTAAAAACTCGAAATGTTTTGCTATGATTAGAGTACCCTAAGAAAATACTTTCATCGGATTTTGCTTGAAATTTAGTTAAGTACTCCTTACCATTATTATGAACATAGCAGAGGCATCCAAAGATTCTGAAGTAGCTTATGTTTGGTTTTATTCCCTTCCATAGCTCATATGGAGTTTTGCTTAGAGTTGGATGAATGAGTGATCGATTTTGAGTATAGCAAGCAGTGTTCACTGCCTCTACCCAGAAGTACTCAGGAAGTCTAGCATCAGCAAGCAATGTTCTTCCAGCTTCTTCTAAGGTTCTATTCTTTCTTTCAACCATTCCATTTTGCTGTGGAGTCCTTGGTGCAGAGAAGTTATGAGAAATTCCTTTCTCATCACAGAACTCAGTAAAGCCTCCAAAGTCAAACTCTCTTCCATGATCACTTCTTACTGACTTGATTCTGAGTTCTTTCTCATTTTGCACTTGTCTGCTGAATTTCTCAAACTCTGCTAAAGCATCATTCTTGTGAGCAAGAAATAATGCCCATGTAAATCTTGTGAAATCATCCACAATAGTGAATGCATATTTCATTTCACCAAGACTACTTGATATAGGGCCAAACAAATCAAGATGTAATAGTTGGAGGGGGATAGAGTTTGATTTTTCAGGTTTGCTTAAGAAGGATTGTTTTGTTTGCTTACCAAATTGACAAGCTCTACATGGTTTTTCTTTTTCAAAGGAAAATTTAGGCAAACCTTTTACAAGATCTTTAGTAGTGAGTTTTGAAATCGTTTTAAAGTTTAAGTTTGAAAGTCTCTTATGCCATAACCAACTAGAATCTGCTGAAGCTTTCGCAAGAAAACAGGTTGTTTCAACAGGACTTAGCTTAGCCAAATCTACTGCATAAACATTCCCATTTCTTAAACCAGAAAGCTTCAGAGAATTTGTTTGAAGATCTCTTACCTGACATTGATTGTCTAAGAAGGTAACCTTATGCCCTCTGTCACATAACTGGCTTATGCTAAACAAGTTGTGCTTGAGACCCTCTACATAGGCAACCTTGTTGAAGCAGACTAACCCATTTCCTGTTGAACCATATCCCTTAGTTCTTCCAGCACTATTATCTCCAAAGATCACTTGAGGTCCATCCTTTTCTTTAAAATTGGTGAGCAAGGCTTTATCTCCTGTCATATGTCTTGAACACCCACTGTCCAAGTACCAAATTTGTTCCTTGCTCACAACCTGCAAAACATAAGCAATCACTTTGGTACCCAGCAAGACTTGGGTCCATTAAGGTTAGTACCCTTGGGGACCCATACTTGTCTCATTTTTGGTTTTTGAGACCAACCAGAATAGTAAGGGTCAGCAAGGCAAAGAGAAACTATGTGGCCAATCCTATGGCAACGATAGCATCTCAGATGCATCATGTTGTGATGTGTGTGTTGCTTACCTCTTCTCTTAGGTTGAGGTTGTTTCCAGTGTTTGCTCCCAACACAACCTTTGCTAAATTTCAAATTCCTCGCATTATTGTAATTATAAGCAGGAGGAACATGGTTCTTGCTAAACTTTCCACCCTTGGTCTGTTTAGCACCATGTCCCTGCTTATAGTTAGGGTCAGCAGGGAATTTGTTCTTTAGCAAGGTAACATTTCTATTACCTTTGGTTTTAGCAGGAGTTTTACACTCTGCTGAATGCACAGAGATTGTTCTGCTGATAGACTCAGCATCACTTTCTCCACTACTGTCAGCAAGGACTTCGCAAGTCCCAGATCCAATTCCACTTCTGTCTAGCATGCTTCTTTGACTTTTCAGCAAAGCACATGCATTTGAAGAGGATTTGTTCCATGTGGAGATTGTAGTAGTTAATTCCTCAACTTGGGAGGATAACTTAGACTCTCTCTCTTGAGAGTCTCTGAGATGCTGCTAAGCAAGGTTCTCTCATCATCATCTGCGAGTAACTCCAAATTCTCAGCTTGCACCCTTTCAAGTGTAAGCAAGATTTCAGAGTTCTTGCTCCTTAGTTGATCAGACTCTACTAAAGCAATTCTCAGCAATCTTCTATATTTATGCCACTGAGATGCAACATCCTTAAGCAAGGAGCACAACTCAGCTTCTGTGATGTCGGGAGAGTCAAAATCAAATACCTCAGTAAGGTCAACCTCCTTGCTGGGTTCGAATTCCCTTGCCATTAAGCAAAAGTTGGCAATCTCTGGTCCGAAGTCTTCTGAGTAGCTTTCACTCTCACTCCAAGACTTTTCAGCAATAAGTCCCTTGTCCTTCTTGAAGTTTGAAGTATTCTTCTGCTGGCACTTCTTCTTGTAATATTCTTTTCCCTTGCTCTTGTCATTAGCAGGGAATTTCTTTTTATCTCTTGCTGAACTTCGACAATCAACAGCATAGTGACCTGGCTTCTTGCAATTATAGCATAGATCCTTTGATGGATCTCTTTTACTGCTGCTTGTATTTCTTCTGAAGTTTCCTCTATCCATTTTCATGAACCTTCTGAACTTTCTGGCTAGCATAGCCATATCTTCATCACTATCAGCAGATTCAGAGTCAGAATCTACTTGTTGCTTAGACTCAGCAACCTTCAAAGCAACTCCTCTATCTTTCCTCCTTGGCTCAGATGTAGCCTCTCTCTGAACTAATTCCATTTCATATGTAAGCAGGTTTCCATAGAGTTGTTGAAGATTAGTACTATGTAAATTTCTCAACTCTTTCACAGCAGTGGTCTTAGGATCCCACTGCCTTGGCAAAGATCTCATGAATTTAAGATTAATGTCCTTTGTGTCATAGGTCTTCCTTAGAGCATGCAAATTGTTAAGCAGGACAGTAAATCTTTCGTACATAGCAGTGAGATTCTCCCCCTGCTGCATGCTAAACATTTCATATTGTTGAATAAGCAAGGATTGCTTATTCTCTCTGACTTCAACAGTTCCTTCATTGAGTACCAACAAGGCATCTCATACCTCTTTAGCAGAGGTGCAGTTAGACACACTTTCGAACATTTCCTCTTCAAGAGCCATGAAGAGAATGTTCATTGCCTTCTTATTGTATCCTACTAACTTCTTTTCTTCATCCGTCCATTCCTTTCTCTGCTTAGGAATAAGCTTATTTGGATCATCAACAGATAGCTTTTCTGGAATGTAGGGTCCAACCTTTATTGCTTCATATAGTTCCTCATCAATGGCATCCATATATACCTGTATTCTCAATTTCCAATTAGCAAATTTATCTCTGGTACACATAGGAGGCTTGCCACCAAAATCACTTCTTAAAGCCATTAGAAAATTCAAGTTAGGATCCTCTCAAGCTTTAGGGCTTAGCAAAGAGTGTTAAGCTCTGATACCACTTGTTAGGTCCCAAAGGGTAAAAATACTAGAAGGGGGGTTGAATAGTG
>CM025785.1:22170494-22206012 GCA_014636745.2 Centella asiatica
AGTCTTTGCTGAAAGAGTTCAGCAGGACTAAAGCAAAGCACAACAAAGCAGGTAAGTAATATAAAAGATAAGCAGGAGTAAAGATAGAATTTTTATAGTGGTTCGGAATAATCCTACTCCACTCTTCTTCTCTTTTACCTGAGAAGGCTATCACTAGAACTTGTTCACACAGAACAATCAGCAGGAGGACACTTAGTCCAATTTACAATAGGTCACTTAGACCAACTTAGCAGGAGGACACTTAGTCCAATTTAGTCACACAGACTCTAGGAAAATTTGAGAAAATCTTGCTTGCTATCTTCAAGTAGATTGCTCCTTAGTTGAGCAGATAGATAGCACTTCTTCAAGCTTTGTGATGTCTTGCTGTAGTCTTTAAGATGTTAGAGAGTTTTGTTCAGTTGGAGGTAGTTGGTTCATTGGTTGGTCATAAATAAAATTTATGACTTCTATTTATACTCCTTCAGAAAATCTATCCGTTGGAAATTTTGAAATAGATCCATTGGAGTGTACTGTTCTTGATGTGACTTGTACCTTTTCAGCAGTCCTTGCTTAGTTCAAAAAGTTAGCCGTTATTCTGTCTTCTAGTGCCTTTCAGAAGAGTTTCCCAGAAGTTGACTAAGTAAGGGTTAAGATAACTTTTCTGACAATCTTCACTTTGATAAGCAAAGGATCTTACTTACTAAAGTCCTTGCTTATTTCCATTCTAAGCAGAACTATACTTGGAATATTCTAAGTGCATAAAAGTCCTTGCTTATTTCCATTCTAAGCAGGACTATACTTAGAATATTTTTTGCATCTTCAGCAATTTTCTTCAGCAGACTTCAATGGTGATCAAAACTCCTTACTTAACTAAGTAGTATATCCACCTAATAAGTTAGATATTTTTCTAAGTCTTTTTACAACATTTAAGCAAGGACTATATTACATCATCAATTCTTATATACTAATTAATGAATAAACATTTAAACAAAGATTATATAAGCAGGGGTGCAACAACATTGACTATCCTCCATTCTAAAATTTAAAGATACATTTTGAATTTTTAAATAAAGAAACTGCAAATTAAACAAAAAGTTAATGCTAATTTAGATGATTTTAGTTGATATGATTATTATAATATTATAGTTTATGACAAAACCATTTGATCATAACATGATTTGGATTAAAAAAAAATTATATATTATAAGAATTTTGAACTTAAATATGTCATCATTTGACTCAAAAAGTTAAAATTTATTTTTAATTTTTCAACAAAAGAAAAGTTACAGTGATTCAATATATTTTAGTGAGTAGAAATTATATTTTTATTAATTAAGGATGTTCTTCAGAATCGGGTATCAAATCTCAGAAAATACTTATAATCATACTTATAAATTATTCCAAAAATTAATAATATTTAAGGTATTAAGGTATCAAGTTGTGATTTAATTGTGTGTCTACGTAGTATCATTAGATGGACTCCGGAATTAAATTGGTAAAGAAAAGGAAATGACAGAAGACGAAATTGACATTCTTCCCATTACAATTGAAAGAGTCAGACAAGCATGCTTGGAACTCTGTGTCCTTTCCAAAATTCCAAGAAATTCAGTTCCAGATGTGACGAAAAGCACATTGACAAATCCAGTTATATAGAACGGTTAAACAAGATTTTATTAATCCCTTGAATGTGTTTTCTTAAGCCCTCTTGCTTTAAATATATTAAAAACAGAAAGTTTTCTGTTGTCTCATATGCGTCAAGTTACAAATAGAGTCAGCTGCTTAACTAGTAATTGCATTATTAATAAATTGATGATAAACTGATCATATCAGAGCAAAAATAATATTTCTTCCATCCCTTTCGCAATAATTATCGATTTATTTTTTCATTTTTATCGGTTGCTTTTTGATTTTTAACACAAATAACTCACACCATCTTTAAACTCTCTCACCATTTCGAGAAATTTATTCCAATAATGTTAATCCTTTCATTTCTCTCTTATATTCACAAATTCAATAAAAGAAGTTACACATGAATAACCTTAGATTAACAATCGAAATTGAATACAGAGAATATTATTGTTAGAATAATTATATTGTAATAGTACTTTTATTAGTGATTAATAACGTACAGTTATTAACTTTGATGATACATTTTTTGTTGGGACGTTTCAACCATATATTAATAATACCGAAAGAAAGATAGTAGAGGGCATGTTTGTATTTGGTAATTTGGCAATTGTATCATATATATGGCCAGACAGCTACATCTTTAGTTTTGATACCCATTGAAAAATTAATGTTATACCTTATAATACATGCCAGCCAAATGTTAGTATTATTAAAATTCCACTAAATTATAATTTAGTTAGTTATTATTATTATGAGCAAGTGACTTCAATAATAAGATAAAATCATTGACCATCACAATGTGTTTGTCCATTTATCAGTCTTGGCATTGTTTTGGAACTATTAATGGACCCCCAACACAAGATTTTGGAACTATTGATGTACCGCTAATACAAAACCTCAGGTATAAATGCCAAATATAGCTAGGGGATTCATAATTAATTACTCCATCCGGTCATCAGTTCAAAATAATAGTTGTTTTAACTCCAATTATATATACCAAAAAGTTAATAATTATTACTTTGGAATAACAAAGTTCAAACAAAAATTTCATTTTACTCTTCATAGGAAATATAAATAGAAGAACAAGAAATTGAAATTTTAATTTCATTGATAGAGTTTATTGGAGATGTGAGATAACTTAAAGTCAATTTTGGAAAGAATTTAAATCCACCATCTTAAAATGTAAAAACTAGTAACTAATAATATAAAATTTTAAATCTTTCCTAAAATATCTATTATCTATTATTATAAACTGGAGGGAATAATAAATAATAAGTCAAAGCATATCTTGAATATTCAAACCTAATGCAGTATAACGGTATAAGCAAACTGTTAATCCAGCAATATACGTTAAATTCAGTGGCCATCAAGTATTACTCCAGATATTTATACTATCCCCGTTCTAAAAAAGAATTGTTCCAAACATGAGTTATAATTGAAATTTTCTTTGTTATTTTGTGATAAACTAAATAACTTTCAATTACAAACTTATAAATTTCGTTATAACTTAAAGATTCATAACAAATTTCATGAAAAAAAATTATAATTTATACATTTAATTCTTGATCAAATATGCAAAATTAATAGTTATCAAAAATCTAAATATTATTCTTCTTCTTATGGAACGGAGTATATCTTTTGTCATATATATCTCGGAACAATTGATGAGAAATCCTAACACAAAACCTTACTTATGATATATTTGGCCAAGTTGTTCTGCAA
This sequence comes from Centella asiatica, assembly GCA_014636745.2. NCBI lineage: Eukaryota > Viridiplantae > Streptophyta > Magnoliopsida > Apiales > Apiaceae > Centella > Centella asiatica. The sequence continues at coordinate 22,173,825 of CM025785.1, forward strand.
GTAACAACACCAACAAACACACAATATGGAATAGCTAACGCATACAGTCCCGTGTAGTTAGAAATTTTCTTATTTTTTTCATTTCTTCATGTTCACACGTACATCTCCAGTCTACATTCCTTTTGGTTCTGCAGTACGAAATTATATTTTTTTTCTTTTTCTGGTTACAAGTTATAAGTTTTTTTTCCCCTTTTCCATATAGACCATGTGTTTTTTCATTTCCTTTTTCTTTTAAATGTTCTAAAATATCTTATTGGACAAAATTTAGACTACATAAAGTTTTATGTTTTGGGGGAAATAAAATATTATTTATTATCATGCGAACTAATACTGAATATATAAAGGATGATATCTTTAACTGCCATTGTTGAAGACATATGTTAGATTATTCCTTAAAAAATCAAGATTTATATTCTATCTCCAGTTCTTTATAATTTTCTTGCATTTTATTTGATTTCCCACGTCTTATATTCAGTATGCAGTTAAAACTTTCGTACTTAAAAAATTTTATGATCTCACTTCCTTTTTTATTGCTCTTGTCATTTTACAAAAAGAATTGCACTTGAGTTTGTTTTAATCCAAATCATAAATTCTAGGATTCAAATTATGATGCGAATTCTGTTGATTTTTTAAGCAACCAAGTTTTATTTTGTTGAAAGTGAAAAGTACATACAAAATTTAAATATTGAGATTTCATAATGTATTAAAGGAAAACAAGAAATTTAATCCCTTCCTTTTTTAGAATGGAGGGCGTACTATTTAAATCTTCTCGTTTATTTGCTTTACAGTTTTTGATTATTTCACCCATTCTAATTTACAAAAACTATAAAATCACATATATAATGCAGTTATATGGAACTAAATTTTATGAGTGGTGATTCAGAGTATCCCTATTTAATTTCTTTTTAAGATTCAATAATTAATTTTAAAACTAAAATGATATTGATATCTTTTTATTAATTTCCTTTAGTTAAACTGAAACAGCGGTCGATTCCACTAAAATCTGAACACAAGTGCCAAAATTGGTTAATAAGTAATTCAGGACTCATTTATAGTCAATTAAAAAAGAAAAAGAAAAGAACTCATTGTTGTCCTGTTGACTCTCTCTCTCTCTCTCTCTCTCACACACACACACACACACTCTCACTCACTATATGTGTGTGTGTAGAGGTGATATGATTAACAGTACGTTGTCTTGTAGGTTGGAAGTTAGAACACATGCAATAATGTTGAGGCAATAAATTGAATGGTGGTATCCATTAGTTGGACCAGTTAATTGTCACTTTGTGGTGGAAGGAATAAAATTACCAGCTTGCAAATAAATTCATATATATATATGGTGGAATTTTCGCATAGTTGTTGTATGCATCCATTTGGAACTATCTCTCCTCTCATCTCTCTCTCTCTCTCTCTCTCTCTCTCTCTCTCTCTCTCTCTCTCTCCTTTCTTTAAAAAAATTAAAAAAAATCATTGTCCGATGCTATTAATTAATAGGCAGGTGTACAATCACATTAATTAGGCATTACCAAATAATGATTATCGATCTAAATTTGCTATCTGGTATAGATCTTAAAATGTGAAACAGTGATAATGCACCATATATAGAGACATAGAGTGTACGTCAAAGTACCTTATACAAAACAATTGATATTGATACACACTTTCTTGCATAATATAAATCACGCAACCTATTTTGCTTTCTAATAAGTAATTCAAGTCTATTAACGTATAAAAATTTAAAAAATAATAATAAAATCTAAAACGTCTACTTATGTCAAAAGGCAAAAAATATATTGATATACTCCGTATTAGAATGCTTGACGAGACTATTGTTATACTTGGAACTTTTTTCATGTTTACATTAATAAGAAAGTAAATGAAATTAGTTGAATAAAGTGTTGGATATTGACCAAACTCCAACGTTAATTTACAGTAATTTCTTTATAAAACGTTAATTTCTTGTACTGTCTAGTTTGGACATGACACATAATTCCAACAACTAGCGTTCAACACTATGACCTACTCCCCTTCCCTTGAGTGGATTCTTTCTACCATATATAACTACTACTAGCACAACTTCTATATTTACTAGCACAAACATATAGTGCACTCTCCTCTGATTTACCAAAAATAAATCCCCATGAGTTCATCACCTCCACCTCCGTCGCTAAAGCCAGACGTGACATTGTCCCTCACGTTATCATCCCCCACTTCTGATCATCATGCCATAAAACCTGAAGAAAGAGGCATTAAACTCATCCAACTGCTATTAAATTCTGCCAATCATGCATCCTCCGGTAACCTCCACCGCGCAGATGCATGCCTCCATAAGATCGCCGATCTTTCGTCGGTCTCCGGTGACTCCATGCAGCGGCTTGCTGCCCGGTTTGCCTCAGCCTTGGCGGTTCGGATCGTGAGGCGCTGGCCCGGTCTCTATAAGGCCCTAAACCAAAACAGGCCGACCAGCATCGATAACATGGAACGGGCCCGATCCATCTACACTCAAGCCTTTCCTTACTTGGGCTTTGCTTATGCTATCATAACTCGGGTCTTGCTTCAGTCCTTATCCAAAGAACATATGATCCACATAATTGATTTGGGCTCCGGTGACCCAAAATTGTGGCTTCCACTTCTTCGGAGTTTTGCAAAAACAGCCCATGGGCCTTCACACATAAAGATCACATGTGTCCACAATGACAAAACTGTCCTAGAGAAATTGGGGGCCAAACTTGTAAAAGAGGCTGGTAGTTTGGATATGCCATTTCAATTCAATCCAATTAATATCAACCTAAGAGAGCTCAACATAGAAATACTTAAGGTAAGATCTGGTGAAACATTAGCATTTATCTCCATATTAAGTCTTCATACTTTATTAGCAGAAGATGACCGAGTCAACTCACATTTTGGGGGTAACAAAAATGATGGTGTAAATGATTCCAAACAAATAAGTGAGTTCCTTGCAATGGTGCAATCAATGTTACCAAAGGTAACTTTAGTAATTGAGCAAGAATCCGATCATAACTTGAGTCCATTAGTGGACCGATTTGTTGAAGGTTTACATTATTATAGTGCGTTATTTGATTCAATTGATGCTACTTTTGGTAACCATTCCCCCGACGAGCGATTAATATTAGAAGAAATGTTTGGAACAGAAATCGAGGACATTGTGGCTTATGATGGACTAGAAAGGAAAGAAAGGCACGAGAGGTATGCAAAATGGGTGGTTAGATTTGTTCGAGCGGGGTTTAAGCAGGCGCGTCTATGGCATGCTATAATGGAGGATGCCAAGCGATTAGTAGATGCTTATGGGTTGGATGGTTATAAAATTATAAATCAAAGGGCAAGTTTAATGATTTGTTGGCATGATCGACCCATTTATTCAGTTTCTGCTTGGACTTGTTTGAATTAATTTGATGTTTAGTCTTATGAATTTTGTAACAAGACTCTAAATATTAAATGTTTATACATTATTTACTAGACTAAGAAATGTACTACCTATGATGCAATAATATAGTTTGGTCTTAGTTTTGTAGGTGAATGGTGTGATCAACTATATTTATATTGTGAGAGTCAACTGTTTGAATAAATAGTGTTATACTTGGATTTATTTTAGAGCAATGCAACTAAAATTGTGAGAAACAATGACAAACTAAAACATAAGTAAACAAGTCCCGTTGTATTTGTAACTAATATAATATATAGTTACAGTGTTGCACAATAAACATGGAGGTTCGCTCCATATTCATGTATTTTCTATACTCTAAATTTCGATCACAAATAAATATAATTAAGTTAAATTTAAATACAAAAGATGAATAGTTGAGCCTTTTAGCATGAATGATGGTTATTCGATCAGGTTTAGACTTTATTATGTAGCCCAAAGGAGATTCTAGGTCTTCTGACCACCCCACAGCATTAGCAAGAGACCTCACTAGTCAGTAGGAGGTCCAACTTGCTCTGTCCTTTTCAATGTTGAATTTTGGATGTTCTATACTTTTAGGCATTAGGGTTGAGCGTGTTATATATTCAACAATTTCATGCCTAAGTATAGTGAAGTTTAATAATAATTATAATTAAATAGTTAATTTGGATTTGTTTTCAGTTATTATATCCTGATTACGGTTGTTTTTTGCTTTTTATTTTTTATTGAGCTATTGTATAATCTTTAAAATTATAATAATCTTCTAAAATGACAATTTAAGAAAGTACACAACATGTTATAAAGGCCTTGATTTTTAGTTCGAGAACAAATGAATATTTTAAAACAACGTAAATACACAATAAAGTCAAATTATTTAAAATTTTAAAACCAATAATTACTTATGAATTTAGAACATAGACAACTTAATAACATGACATCATCATTATTATTAAAATATAATATCAAAATTATATGTATAACTTAAATAATTTTTAAAAAGTCGTTGTTAAAACGTTTCCCTTATATTTTAAAGTATTGGAGTATATTATTCGAGAGTAATCACATATTCACATTTCAACATGATTTCAAATTATTATGTTCAATATATAGAAACGTCATTATTCTTTTTTCCAACACTACGTATAGTTCATCATTCCTCCATTAATGACCTAATAACATATACAACATACGTATCTGAAATTTAATTGCCTTTTAACTTGTATTAAACTACTATTATTGGGTTGATTTTTTAGAAACTCTTGAAAGTAATTATTCATAATGAGCTTAATCTCTAAATCATAAATTTAAAGGAAAGGAGTGCTCTATCGTATACTTTCTCTAATTTCACAATGTTAACAGGTCTATGGATTTCTTAAAATTTAATATTTATTCTAATATTTATTGACACATTGTAATAATCAGGCAAATAAATGATAAATTTATTATATTACCTTTATTTATTATTTGAAAAATTATATAGGATAATGTGCAGAGTAATTGGAAAAAATATATAATTTAATTAATAGTTACAAGAGTAATATTATAATTTAAAATTATATTTAATTATCGAGTTAGTTTATTAATATATTTTTTTTAATATTCGTGAATTCTTCTAAAATGACTAATATTATGAATATGATCTTAAGATAATAACTAATTATCGTATGTTGAAAAACACGAGGCATAAAATTCATCACATTGAATAATATGAAATATAAATATACATTTACTCCTTGATAATTATTTTGCGTACTAATTTTATTTTTCAAGAATTACTTACTTTGTACTATATTAAAAATTTAAAATGGGGGTTTTGAAACTGACAATGTCTTCAAAAAACTAAAAACCCCTTCTCTATACCTTCACCAGTTCGCCTTCACCTCATACTCTCTTCCGCTTCCATCTCCTCGCCGCCGCAACAACATCCGCCGCCGCCGATACAGAAGCCCTAACAAAATTATTGGTTTAAGATATGGGGGCTAATAAGAAAGCAGGTGACGAGGAGATGCAGACAAGCAAAGCCCCCGTGTCTTTTGATGTCAATGATTTCACCATTATCAAAGAGGGAGAAGCTGAGATTCTCATGCACGCAAAAAATGAAGTCTTTTACAACAAAACCCAGGTTTCCTTTTATTGAAATAGTTTCCTTTTGGGTTTATGTGTTGAAATTTTGATGGGGTTTGTGTTTTAAATTTTTCTGTATATTGTCATAAGTTTATATAGGAGTAATAGGACATATATGAAATAGTTTCTGCTGATTGCTACTATGCGGCATCTGCTAATTTAACCTCTCTTTGATCAATGCTTATCATCTGTTATCTATAGAGAATTCCAAGTGCTTGTTAGTTTTATCTTTTGGTGGGCAATTCGAATTTATATTAGAAGTGGTTTGCATACTGTTTTGCAGGGTTAATTGGCTGTGTGATATACTTGTGTGTACTTTGGTTTAAACATATTATTTTGATGCGTCAGATATGGCTAACTGACTCATTTGTTTTGGAAGTTTTATAATGCAATTCATAGGATCCTTTAATCCACCTCGAATATTATGAAAATTAATTCTGTTATTCAGTGTTTTCGGAACGGATTATAAAATTTAGCTGTTCATAATCTTGGAATACCTGGCCATTTCATATTGAGAAAAAGTGATTTATCAGTCAGCCCTCCATAGATTTTGCCAAGGACAGCAGCTCTGGCCAGGAATACCTTTTGTACTGCAAATGACCCACTCAGTTATCATATATGGATGAATATAAACTTAAAGTGGCTCAGATCTTGTAATGTAGAGCATAATTATGACAGATGATTAACTTTACTTCCCTGCCTAGCTACTTAATTTGATAGGCACCGACACATTTAATTAGGTTATCTTCTACTCAGTTGTTATTAATTTAGGTATCTAACTATTGCCACAAAATAATACAATTTATCGTTGCAGAAAGTTAAACCACTTTTAAGCTGGATCTGCACTTCCTATACAAAGTGTTACAAGCCTTTGTTGTTCCAATGGTATTCCATATCGTTAATGCTAGAAGATTGCAGTAATATACAGTATATTTTAAATCCAAGCCAGATGGTACCTAGATAATGTGGTTGCGGATGTAATCATGTAGCCTTAGGTTATGAATTATAAGCTGTTGAAAACCTTAATATGCAATAGATGAACTTCTTTTGTGCTAAATTTTTTATAAATATGTGGTACCGTAGCTGTATACTTCCATTGCCCTTTCTTTTGTGCACTTAAATTTATGGTAGGGAGGCCACATTTTGACTGGGAAGGCACACGTTTGTATTTGCACTTAAATTTGACATGAGCAATTCAGAGTTTGCTTACAGGCATAGAACGATTCGTTTTTATTGAAGTGGCTGGTTTAGTATCTTCATTTGTTTGTTACAGTTTCTATTTAGAGTTTGATTTATTTGGAGAACAATTCCTTTACACTTTATGTGACTTAACTGTTGCAATTTTTATTGCACTTCACATTAAGTAGCTTACCAAGGTCAAAGAAATTATATGATCTTTTATCTAAGTTGTTTTAAAAAGTTCCAACAATACTGGAAAAATTGAAGGATCTGACCTTAAAATCTGTGAACACCAGGTTAATAACAGAGATATATCTATTGCTGTCTTGAGGGAATTTATATCAAGAAGGAAGCAAGAGCATGAAACAATGTTGTCAAGAAGAAAGAAAAGACCATCAAAGTTGCCCGAGAAGATCACTTCTGAACCAGAAGCACCTATTGAATCTGTTAATGGAAGATCTAATGGTAAATGTGAAGTTCTAAATGAGATTCCTCATGATGAGCCATGTAGCCTCTCTGAAGAACCAGTTGACACCCAAGAAGGGCAAGTTTGTGGAGAATTAAAGCCACCAAGAGTGCTTGAGGTTGCTATTAATCTCTAATCTTCTGTTGTACGTGTTGGTTTATATATCATATGTGATGCCTCCTTATGAAAATTGTTGAATTTTCATTTGCATCCTGGGCAACTTATGCACGTATTTTTGACATGGGTTAATAGGCTTTGTCAGCTTCAGGGTTAAGGGCTTTAAGATATGCACGTGAAGTAGAAGGGATTGGTCAAGTTGTAGCATTGGACAATGATAAAGGTACTTTCTGTTATCAATGCTGTATTACGTTGTCTTGGACTTGTGAATTCAATCTGGTTTCGTATGTACACACATTGAAAACATATTCCTGTATTTAGTGTGCATTTTTCATTAAGAATTGAAATATATAAAAGTTAAGTCCTATGACTAGTTCAGCATGATAGTTGTTATGCATGCTCATCTTGATCCTTTCATGGCTCTTTTTGAAAACTGAGCTGAGATAACATGTGTAGAGTTTGGTTTCAAATTAAGGATCTTCTATACTGCATGTTATATTCGGCCTTACTGAAGTGAAATAACTCCTATTTTTGCAGCATCAGTTGAAGCCTGCAGGAGAAATATAAAATTTAATGGTTCAGTGGCATCTTTGAAAGTAGAGTCCGAACTTGCTGATGCTCGAGTTTACATGCTCATGCACCCTAAAGAATTTGATATGGTATGATATAATTTTTTATCTTATGCAAAAGTTATACTCCAACTATAGGTGTGACATTGTCCTCACGTAAGATTCTGCAGTGTTGATTTCTGAAGTCATACAGGGATATGAACATGATAAATTTTTATTATTTTTTCATGGAAATGAGTTCTGGGACTTGGTGGTTTAACAAAGTTTCTTGATATATAGTTTTAGGTGACCTTGTAAAATATCTGTAATTTTTATCCTTCCTGTTTATTGGTGTTTCAGGTGGATCTTGATCCTTATGGCTCACCTTCTGTGTTCCTGGACTCTGCAGTTCAATCAGTTGTTGATGGAGGAATGTTGATGTGTACAGCAACTGATATGGCAGTTCTTTGTGGTGGTAATGGAGAGGTCTGCTATTCCAAGTAAGGTTCTATACTCCTCTTGCCTTGAGCTGAATAATAATATTATATTATTAATTATCATAAAACTTTTAAAAAGATAATAAATAAAAATCGGTGTGGGCTAATTTTCTGCTGCTTGTTGAATTAGATATGGTTCCTATCCGTTGAGAGCAAAATATTGCCATGAAATGGCTTTGCGGATCCTTCTTGCATGTATCGAGGTACTTTATTTTCTTACTAGCTGTTTCTCTGTCTTCATTTCATGAAAATTTGCTTTCTTAATCATAATTTCAAACTCTAAACATCTTTGTTTATAATCTTTTAAATTTATCATAAAATAATTTGTTTTAAAAAGTATTTTTCTATCTTCCTGTTCCATTTGCAAGAGTTGTAAATTTGTGCTTGATTTATTGCAGAGTCATGCGAATCGGTACAAGCGGTATATCGTTCCTGTCTTATCTGTTCAAATGGATTTCTACGTACGAGTTTTTGTACGTGTGTACACGTGAGTTATCTGTTGAAAATTATAAAGCGTTTATATCTTTGAAATTAGACATTAGGTTTTCATAGCTGCATCTGACTGAGATATGATACAATTGATTACAGTTCAGCAAGTGCAATGAAGAATACTCCTCTTAAACTCTCATACATTTTTCAGTGTGTTGGCTGTGATTCCTTTCATCTTCAGCCAATTGGAAGAACTGTATCCAAGGTATAATTTTATCTTAAACAAGTTGTGACCAAGTTCAGCCCATCAAATAAAAAAAAATTTCATCTTAAAATTTCTGTAGATATGTCTGCATGGGATAAGCAGTATCACATCCCACGGCCAAATTGTCCTCTCAATTTTTTCAGTTGCCAATCCCGGACACAATATACAGCCTGTATATACAGTAGTACAGAAAATGAGCTTATATGAAAGATTTATTAAATTATTTTATAAAGCAAAAACCAAGTCAGATACAAAAATATTCGTGATGATAATAAAAGGTGAAAGTCTTACAATTTTATTTTGTAGGCAAAATCTAGTTCATTATATACATGGTGGATATAAAATACAGTTGGGATACACATGACAGATAGTATGAGTAAATATATATTTTTTGTTTTCACAGGGACAAAACATGAACGGAACTAATATATAAACCTGTTATTTAGTTTTAGCAGAAATTTAGAAAAGAAATACATATTCTTGCATCACAGCTTCTCTTCATCTACATGGAACCTAGTATTTTTTTCAGTTCTGTGTGAGTTGTTTGTCTACTTTTTTAACTTCTTAATGTTAGTATCATATTCTCTCGTCGTATATATAGATCCACTTGGTGTTTTTGCTAGTGAATCGCATCAGACTAAAACCAAACTTGTAATATAACAAAAGTAGTGTAGAAGATATTGAAGCAAGCCTGTGATTTTTCCTTTCAGTATTGTCCTATACATTTGTGGAATGTTCTGCCAAAGACTACTTGTATTTGTATGTTCTGATTTTGTTCGTTAACCTGTCATCTCCAAATTTCTGACAGAGCTCGGTTCATACCATGTTTTCTGCTTGTGTTCTGTTCTCCAGAATAACAGTGTAAGATATCTACCTGGGTTTGGCCCTGTTGTTCCTCAAGAGTGCAGTGACTGTGGGAAATTATATAATATGGGTGGACCCATATGGTCTGCTCCAATACATGATCAAGAATGGGTAGCCTCTATGCTTGAGGATGTGAAATTAATGAAGGATAGCTATCCTGCTTATGATCGAATTTCTGCCCTATTGACAACAATTTCAGAGGTATGTTTATTTCCTGGTGCTGGTATTCAGTCCATAGATGAATTATATGGAGACTTGTTATATAATGCTCGACTTAATATATGAAATTGAAAGTGCATTCAAATCTAGAATTGGTAGAGAGAAGGACATAATGTATCCAAACACCTATCTAGACGTGGGGTGTGGGGGAAGGCTTGGTATATAACTATGAAGTCTAGACTGGATTTATTTTCTTGTTTTTGGGCTACTTCAGTACATGCTCACTACTTGAAGAGTTGGATTATGTGTACACACATACGCGCATGTGTGTGCGTGTCTATATGTGTCTCTCTATGTGCCTATATGTGTGTGTGTTTGTATCATTTTAACAAATTTCAAATGTTAAAAAATCACACGTTGTGGTTTGTTCTCATGTTTCTTTTCTTTTTATTTATTTATTTGCAGGAATTGCCTGATGTTCCTCTCTTTCTGAGTCTGCACAATCTCTGTGGGACGCTAAAATGTACTTCCCCATCTGCAGTTATATTCCGCTCTGCTGTGATCAATGCTGGTTATCGTATATCAGGAACACACGTGAATCCTTTAGGATTAAAATCTGATGCTCCTATGGATGTCATCTGGGATATCATGCGTTGCTGGGTAAGAACTGCACTACATTTCCATCTGTTCACTGATGCTTATTTTGTTTCTGAAGAAATTTTTAGATCTGAAAGTTCAAAGTTATGTTTAATTTTTATCGCATATTCTTTGTGTCCTTTAGGTTTCCTGTATCATGTCGTAGTTTATACTTCATCCGTTTCAAAAGTAGAGATATAGTTTAACTGTTTGAGTCAAACGATGTCATATTGAATTTTAAAATTTATGTCATTTATGAAAGTTTGGGATGCAAATTATGTTGTAATTAAAAAAAAATTCTTATAAACTATAAGATTATAATAATCGTATTAACTAAAACTAATTAAATTGACATAAATCCTTAAGTTCAATATGCTGTCATTTGACTCAAAAAGTCAAAACATATCTCAAATTTTGGAACGAGTATAGTATGTGTTAGTGTGCATGGATGTTCAAACACCTTGGTACCCTGATTGGTGTGTTCCACTGTCACTAATTTATAGACATGTTAATTTTAATAAAGATAATTCATCCCGTTTGGGTTATTTTGGTCATGTACGAAGTGTGGTAAGATGGTGGTGGTGTACAATTTGTTGGGCTGATTGATCTACTCATTGTAGGTTAAAAATCATCCTGTGAAAGCTCAACCACCAGATCAAGCTGGAAGCGTGATTCTTGCCAAGGAACCAACTCTTCAGGCATGTTTTATCATGAAAGTCTCGAACTGATTCTGTACTTCATGTTATTAACTAAATAAATATTGAAAGTATGAAACATCTATCCTCCTGTCTTTACAGAAGTTGCATATGTTTTACTTTGCACTTTCTACCCTGTCCCTGTTCACAGAGTAATCATTATGATTTAAACTTGCATTAACCTTGTCTTGTGTGTTTTATTTGTGGACAGGCCAATTTTGCCCGAGCTGTTGCGTCCCTTAGCAAGGCACAAGCCAAGAAGGTTGCCCGCTTTCTCCCTAATCCTGAAAGGCACTGGGGGCCCAAGCTCCGCGCAGGTCGTACGATCACCAGCAAGCACGTCTCCCTTTTGGGTCCGCAGGCACTAAATGGCATCAGTAAAAAGGAAGAAGAAGATGATGAACCCGAAGCCAAACGTAAGAAGACTGAAGATCCCACTTCAATTTCATGAAAAATAAGCCTGCATCTTTCAAGTCTACTTTTAGCTTGGCTTAAATGGGCTGAGAGCTCTTTCTACTGTCTCTCATAGTGCAGTCTGCATTTTCTTGCAGAGAGAAATTCCTTTGCAATCTCAGCCTGCCTTCCAGTTGAATAATAATTCAAAATGCCATCTGGAGACTGAAGGTAGAAACATTTTGAGTTAGGTGCCAAATCAAAATCTTTCTAGTGTTTGTGTGATTGATAGTTACCATGTAACAATAATTCTTTATTACTTTCGTCGTCAGTTCTATTTTTTCAATTACAACATAAGTGTAATTTAAATCACTTTTTGTTGCCTGTTAGAGGCCATTAGCACTTTGGCAGGTTTTTCTTAATTTTGATGAGGGAAGTTTTTGTTACTTTATTACTTGTTCCTTGTTTTCTGTTTTTAAACCTTTTTGTTGACTTTTTGGATAGGGGTCTCGAGTTGGCCAAAATTGTTCTTGCTAATACAAAATTATTTGCTCTCTTTAACTTACTTTTACCAATCAGTTTGTGATTTTTGTAGAAACTAGAAATTTTTTTTTTGCTCAACTTTGTCGAAAATATAGTGAAATAAGAATAATAAAACTATTATATGCTGCAAAATTTAATAGAGTAACCTAAAACTTAAATTTTCTTTTTTTTATTCGAAGCCAAAATGGTGCTCTATTAAGTCGGTAGAAATATTATTGAGGCGTTATGATTAAAGCGTTACCTTTGACGCAATTATCGCTAATTTAGCTTCATCCAAAATTCCAAATGTCGAAAACAATGGGTGTAATAGTATTTGATACCAGAACCACATTTCTTTTATGCTACCATTGTCATTGCATCAGTTTGTTCTACTGTGCTGCAGCCAAAAAGCTTGACAAACAGACCATCTTTCCTTAAAATAAATTGAAGCATTTTACCATAATATAAGATGAATATAATGAAAAAGAAATTCCCATATTACTGCATAAACTCTACCTTGTCTAAAAGAATCTCACACGTCAAGAAAAGCTTCATAATTTATTTCCAATAGTATGGCAGCAATGTGCTTAGCTCCAATATCACAATGGTATTATAGCGGCTTCTCTTTTTGTATAAAATTATATTTACATATCCAAATAGACAGCATTTGATTTTTAGGAAAAACATCTTCTGAATTCTAAAGTGCAACTATTTTCGAACAATTATGATATAATCAATGAAAATGAACACAGAAAAGAATCAAGCTTCAAATGTGGAACTTCTATATATCTGTCTTAAAGTTCAAGATCCAAATGCTTCAACCAGTAAAAGGCCTTCTGGGATTTGAAATAGCAAAAGTATCATAGCAGCTATTCAAACCATATAATAGCTTTGACTTAAAAAGTAAAGTGTTTATTATTTATTCGTCTAAGCTCATTAGAAAATTTATATAGTATAACATCCAGTGATCAATCTACAAATGCAAGCATTGATCAAATGGAACCATGATAAATCAAAACAACGCAAAGACATGTGGCTGATCAAGCAAACAAAACCCTTGTAACTATTGTCAAGCCTATAGAGACAAGTCACTATTTTTTCTAAACATCTTTCACTTGCCGTTGGACAGAGAACTTTTGGGTGGGTTGAGTTCATCCCAAGCCTCAATCCATGTGACCATGGCATCCCCAAGCTTAGTGAAGTAAGGGTCTACCTTGCCGAGCTTCTCCTTCACCTGCTTCGACAGTTCAACATAGCACGCTTGAACCGTAGTGCACTCCTTCGGTAGAACAGATGCTTGAAAGAATGGGATGATCTCTTCTTGCCAGAAAATGCCTTTGTATTCCTTTTTCAGGTTCACAAAAGGATTGCTAGCTTTACTGTGCCAAATGTACGGAAGCCCGGTTTTCACTCCCAGTCCCAAATGGTCACAGATCACCTAAAAAAATTCATAAAATCCCCTTTATTGTTTAGTTTATAGAATTGAAATTTGTTAAGATAAAGAGGACTGAAAGGTACCTTGACACACCAGCCAGCCCACATATCGTCGTAGCGACCAATTGGCTGGCCATCACCCATGAGACCAAAGTACATTGCGGGGCCAATGAGATCTCGATCAAATGCCAAGTTCATACCACACATGGGAAAGAGAGTGCCCTTTGGTACTGTCATAACAGCATTCACATACCTAATAGAAAGACATGTTTTAAAAACAAGAAAACAAGCACTTCCATGTAGAGAAACAATGAATGAGATACAATATTCTTCCGAGTTTAGGTGACTGAAGCAAGAAAGACAAACCTGGTGTTCCTCTCACTAGGCTTCACAAGCTGAGTAGGTGCATCGTAATCTGGGATGTTGAGCCAGAGACCATGGGAAACAGCAGTAGGGACACCCTCCCGGAGGCTGAAAGGATAACCACGGACAAAATCCGCACCTTCTGTATAAGGATCATACAAGGTATTGAAGAAATAGGGAGTGGATGGGCAGAGAAGATTCTTGATGTGCTGTTCCAGTGCATTGATGTCTTTGCCTGATGGATCTTTAGCAACCTACGCAACAGCCATCAGACTCGCATAAGTAGGATCCCAACACTACTGGCAGATGAAATCAGATGTTGGTTTTGGTAGATAAAATTAGTTATTTAGTTATTTAACCTAATGAACAAACTATATTTCTTTTTATTCTTGTGACAACAATTTCATAATTCAGTTAGTGTCAAATGTAGTCTCGGACCAGACTGATATCCTCATGGATAACGTATACATTGTTAACTTAAATTTTAGAGATTCTAAATTATTGTAGTGTAAATTACGATATCACAATCTAAAATTTTTAAAACTTTAAACAAGCGCGACCATAGTGCACGATGGTATAGCCTATAGTTTACCAATAGGTTAGCCTGATTAAGGTCCTCAATAAAACAACTTCGAGCATGGCAGAAGTCATGGTAAATCCTATTTTGATATGGGGAAAACCAAAAGTAATAATTTGACAAAAGGAACGAAATTTCTAGTATGGTAGTTTTGTTCTAAAATAAATGTCATTCATGAGCTCCATTTAAACTGTAGCAATAGAGATCTAACCAGTTTATGCTATGTTGGCAGTTACAATGCTATTCTAGGTAATAAATCAAATTGAAGACTGTTCTACACAGAACAAAGTCTTAAGCATAACGTAAAAACAGTGAGGTGAAGGTTGTTGTAGTTTATCAGTTAGAAACATATATACATATATATAGATCTTTGGTAACAACAAAAATAAATTAATAGAGTAATAAATATAGCGATCAAAGAAGATATCATTTTTGACTTTTTAACGCAAATTTGGAAATTCTATATTGTTTAAAATTGATTTGGATTATGGACATCAATAACACGTTCCGTTGCTATGTTGGCTGTTACATTTAACAATGCTGTTTAAGATAATAAATCAGATTGACAGATTGTATTTTTCGCGTCCTACATGGAACATGGTCTTAACAGACATTAACTTTTGAAAAGAAAAATTCTAAATTTACGATATTGGTAGACTTTATTTGACCTTACGTAGACAAACAAGGTGTCTTTCTCAAACTAATGAATGGTTAGTTGAGACGTTGAGTAGTGGTTGCACTACCATAAAACTATGATGGTTCACTTGACAAACGTTGTGTTTTTTTGTCATGCATAATAGATGGTGGGAGGGTGACTATTTCTGCAAAACAAATTTATTTGTTTATTTCAAAAGGAACTCTTTTAACTTTTTAACGTATATGTTGCTTTCAAAACTTACACGAATCACATCAAACTCTACATTTACGACATTGATCAAAATAAAATCTTAAAGTGGGACTTGCTCAAAACAATGTTTTCAGACTTGAACCGTGTTCGGAGAAATTGTTGGACAGACGGATGTTATAAAGATTATTGGGTTATCTGTGGTCGGACCGTTATTATTCAGTATATTTTTTAAAAATATGTAAGTATAATTTTTATCAAAAATTATCTTTTAATTTATATTTATTATTCTTATAATTATGCTCATTTAAATGACTAACACACAACATAAATGTTTTAATTTTTTTTAACTATAAAATTTATTTTTAAGAGAGTTAAAATTTAAAAACTTAAAATAATAAAATATAATATAGTGGTCAAACCAGTAAATTAGTGACCGAGTCAATAGATTGAACGGTTCAATCGTCTGTTCGTTAAACCAAAATAGTTTTTGAATAAAAATAATTGTAGATGATCAACCAAACCGGTGCCCTGACCGATCGATCCTACCCCGGTTTCAAAACATTGGCTCATCACATAAAAAGCTAACATGAACAAGCAAGGATTACACGAAGGAAATAAAAAAACGTGAATAAACAATTTTTAGCATATAGCGAGTTATGCCGGATTGTTGACTCAAAAAGTAAATCAATCTCAATATATACATATAAAATTATTAATCAAAAAGATCAAGTAATCAATTAAATCAACACCGAACATTGCAATTCACCCAAAACCAATAAACAAAACATATCAAAGACACAAATTTTAAGAACATAGAAAAAGGAGAAAATCAAAAATCAAGAAAACTCACAAAGCAATCATCATCAATAGTGTAGATATACTTCTTCTTAGAGACCATGTAGCCAAAGCAGCGACAAGCAGAATCCTTGAATGAGATACAAGAAGCCTTAGGACCCAGCATCTTGTTAATGTCGTTTCGATTGTAGAGATCATAATTGAAACCATCAGGGACCTTAATTGCCTTCGATGGGTCGCCGTCTTGCACAATGATGAGATGGTAAGGCTCAAAGTATGGCCTCCACATCTCCAAGAAATCCAAGTTTCTGATTGTGGGTATCACTATATCTAGCTCATCTTTCAAGGCGACCGATGCTGCATTCGCCATTGTTGGGGGTTAATTGGAGTTTGAGATGGAGGGGGAGTGTGTGTATATGTGTATGATATATATATATATATATATATATATATATATATATATATACAGGAGGGTATGTATATGTATATATATTTAGGATTTAATTTTATAATTTTTTATTGGGGATTTTATTTTTGTTTTTGTTTTTTTTTAAAATATGTGAGTGAGGAAAAAAAAAAGAATGGAAGGAGGTGGTGGCACGTGCGAGTACGGAGGGGTCGGCACGCGTGGAGGGAGTAAACTAAAGACGGGGAGAGGTGTCGGAGGCTTACATGGTTTAGGACTTGTTAAAAGTGTTGCTTCCCGGTGTTATTGGGTCGCCTTTATTTTTACTTCTTTTTCTTTTCAAATTTATTTTGTTGTTTTTCGTTTCTTACGTAAAGCTTTTCCTTAAAAAAGAATAGTTATTTTCTCAAATTTCTCCATTTTTAAAATTACTTTTATATCTTTAAAAAAGGAAGAAATTTTTACTTTCAATATCTTTAAACTGAAATATCTTAAAATACGTGAAAAATGTTCATGAATACTAACTTTTATATTCTCATAGTTTATAAATTTATAACAAATATGAAATTATAAGATTTATAAATAATACCACATTAAAAAATACTTGTATCTCTAATCTAATTTCAGTACTTAAGGAACACTTAGTTAATGAAGTGGATTTCATTTTATTTTGATTTTTATTATTATTATTTCGGTTAAATTTTTCGTTAACATTTATACAATGAATTATGTCATGTTAATAAAGTAAAGTAAATAAAAAAGGGTAAAGCATGGGACTTTGTGTAAGTTGGATAGCATGAGTTTATTGTGATCTTGCTACTTAAATCAGATTATTTATAGAAAACGTGTTATAGGAAACTTTTAAAAGAAATAAAGCAAGAATCGTAGCAGAAATGAATGTGATTCAAGTCACTCGATTAACATAAGATCAGATCCTTGTGAAGCGGATGAATATGTGGAAGAAAGATCAAAACGCACCAAGTAAGCGTGTGAAACGTAGGAATTTATTTTGTGTTTACTCTTTTGCAGTAAACTCAACTTTATAGTGAAAGTTTATATTCAATATTTTCTATGCTTATATTATTTATACTAAATTAAGGATATATTTAAAGCACAAAATATTAGTTATCCTTTTTCTTGTTCAATTTGGTAAAACTTAATTTAATCGGTTCGATATCAACTTTAACGTAAAATCATCATCTATATATATATATATATATATATATATATATATATATATATATATACAAAGCATATCTTAGCCATAAGTGATGTTTTAAGTGATGTATATATTAATAAACGTTTCAGATCTACTTTGAATCAGCAGACTTATCCTTTACATATTATCTATGTGTTATTAAATAACAGACCATGATTCGGATCTATCTATCCTTCTAAAGATATTTTCTGAATATGAACCTTATGGAACCCAATGATGGTCTCTAGGTATCAGGACACTCGGAAGTTGTCTCATTAACATTTTTCATATATCTTTTATTTCTGTTTCTTTTTTAGCCCTCTCCATGAGCCTCTTCCGATCTTTCTCCTCGTCCTCTTCTCCTAACCCTTCTTCTTCTTCTTCTAAAATCAAAGAAGAGATCCACCTCTCGGATCTCCAACAATCCATAGACAACTGGAAGATCCCTAAGCATCCTACCAGTGATGTCTATGCCAAAAGTAGATGGAGCCTTACTAGTGACTATGTCATAAAAACCGTAGAGCATACCATCTCCTTGGATTCTGATCATGAGGATATCCGATTGATCTCCCCCAAATCCATAGAAAAGTTACAAAACAAGTACAATTATCTGCATCTTGGCCTTGTCCAAGTTGCTGCCAAACCTCTATCCCGTGAAGGTTTAGACACGTCTATCCTTCTATGCCTTAGAGACAAAAGATGGCTTGAGTTCGATGACTCCCTCTTAGGAATGGTCGAAACCAGTCTTTGCAGTGGACCAATCTACTTTGATTGTTTCCCAAACTTCACTGTCTCCCTTAGAGATAGAAATATCCTTGACTCCTTAACTCTTAATGTTAAGACCAATAACTTTAAGACTAAAGCTGGAACCCAACCAATAGCTATTATCTATAGAATTCAGTATAAAGCCATGAATTCTGCCTTTAACACAGGAGCCATGAGAACTCTTCACAAAGGAGAAACTGTTCTCTTCCAGACTGACCTGCAAAAATCCCATTTATCTATCCCAAAACGCATTTCGTGGAATAGGGTTAGTTTACTCCAAAATTGGCTTCTCAAAGACGCCACCCCTGCAAAGAAACCTGAGAATACGACTGTCTCTAGGATACAACAATTTTCCAGTGGCGCTGTCTCAATCTCTTTCCAAAGGTCCAACAGTAATAGGTCCTTTAGTCAAAGGATAGATAGCCTTCCGACTGAAATCTTGGCAGACCACCAGCCTTCTCGGCATTCGGTCTCCACAGTTATCACACAACTTCAAGACTTAAACCTTGAATCCAGGATTCCTCAAGCCCATTACACTGTTAAATCGGCGCCAACGGAAACTACCCATCAATAGGTAGAAGCTGATGGTACTATATAGCCAACCTATTCTTCAATACAATCAGAATTAAATGTTTTACAAACTAATTTTCAAATTGATAAAGAAAAACTGAGAGCCCAGTTTGACTCTCCTCATAATGTTTCTAGAAAAAATTGGTTTCTTCAAACTTTTCAAGGATCTGCTAGACAGGAGGTCCAAGAACAATATTATGAATTTTTAAATTTTGCAAAAGAACAAATTGAATTTTTTGAATGGTTTGAAGCTTATGCTGATTTCAAAAAAATTGATTATCCTTTTTCCAAAACCTTAAATGTCTCTAGACTCTGGCAGACAATTCAAGGTGAGAATATCACTTCTGAATTTCCACCAGCTAGAGGGATTAAAGTGCATGTTGATCCCATAAATACAATAAATGCCACGCCATTCAAAAGAAAAGATGGAGATGTTCTTATTGCCAAGGACATACAAAATATTTATGAACAAAATAATTATACTAATAAGTATTTACAAGTTATTGGAGAATATCTGGTGACTAAATCTCCCCAGTTCTCTACTACGGCTCCAAAACCAGATCCCTCAAAACCTACTCAATCTTCCAATATTCCGTTATTTAAACCCCACGAAATTTCCCAGAAGTATAAAAGGGAACTTTCAAAGAAGAGCACCACTAGTCATCAGATTACGGAGCTCCAAAACAAAATAGCCGAGATACAGGCTACCATTCCAGTCACTATTCCAGAGTCACCTTGTACTCCTCCCAATCACTCCACTAAGGGCTCAGTTGCAGTTCTTAAGGAAACAGATTCTGACACTGAATCGCAAAGTAGCCATCAAGAACGACGGGAAGTCTCTTCTGACTTTGGAATAGCTCCCCTAAGATTCAGCAATCGTCAAAACTGGAAGACCTCCCAGAAGCTGTACTACCCAAGAGCTACTCACCCTGATGTGGCACTTGAAGAACAGCCAAATATCCTTCAGAATTGCTATAATGGCAACAACATCTATGAATGGAACATAGATGGAGATTCTGAATACAATATCCTAAAGAAGCTTCAACAAATGTCTATGGTTGCCACAGCCTATAGGACAACCCACAATGCCTCTGACCAGCTTGCTGCTCATATTATCATTGCCGGTTTTACTGGTCAACTTAAAGGATGGTGGGACGAGCACCTTCAAGAGCACGACAAACATGATATTCTTCATGCCATTAAGTTAGATTCTGATAATCAACCAATCGTTCATGATGGTGAAAGCATCCCTGATGCTGTCGCCACTCTTATCTATACCATTGCCAAAACCTTTGTCGGAAATCCAGGTATCTTCCGAGAAAAATCCACAGAAATCCTTAATAACCTTAAGTGCAAAACTCTGACAGATTATCGTTGGTATAAGGATACCTTCATGACCAGGATCTACTCGAGAGCCGACGGCAATCTCCAGTATTGGAAGGAAAAGTTCTTGGAGGGACTACCAAAATCCTTACGCGACCTTGTTCGTGAGGACCTCAAAGAGCAATATAATGATGTCATTCCTTGGCAAGACATCACTTATGGTCAATTATCCAGCCAAATCCAGCAGGTCGCCCTCAAAATTTGTCGTCAGGATAAAATGATGAGGCACTTAGCCAAGGATCGAGCCCAAAGAAGCAGAGACTTGGGAAGTTTCTGTGAACAATTTGGATTACCCTCCTGTAACACCAAAACCCACAAAAGGCCCAAGAACAGGCTTATGCAGAATGAGCCGCACAAGACCCCCTACAAACCTTTTAGAAAATTCCAAACTAAAACTAGATCTTATCCCAAACGTAGTAACAATCAGGCTAGATTGCGTGATAACAATATAACTAAACCAACCTTGCCCGCTCCCAACAATAACCTTTGTTTCAAATGCCATAAACCTGGTCACATAGCGAAGTATTGTCGCTTTTCCAAAAGACTTAGAACCCTTTCAGGAATAGATGATTCTCTTCTTGACCGAATCCAAAATCTGCTGATGGAAGACAGTGAGAATTCTTCTGAGGCTGACGATGAATGTCTTAACCATCTCCGCGATGATGGATTATACTCATCTTCTTCCGATCAATCCTCTGACCAAGAAGATCAAGGTGCCATTAATGTCCTTACCAAAGAGCAAGACCTTCTTCTTGAATTAATAGGACAACTCTCTGATCCTGACCAGAAGCAATCTTACCTTAACCAATTCAAAAAGACTTTGGAGAAACCTTCCTCTTTTGAGAAGACTTTTCACAAAGACCCAAGACTCAACAATACTTACAATTTCAAAGACATTCTTGATCGGTTCCCTACGAAACCAAAGATTATCACCATCCAAGATCTCCAAACAGAGATTGCCATCCTTAAAGAAGACATTCGGCAGATTAAGGCTCGTCAAGAAATTGATCAACTTGTCCTTCAGCAACTAGTTGACCAAAAACCGAGTCCTTCTCGTGTTTCCTCGCCGGAACCCTCCAACAAACTCCAAGACAGTAGTTTTTTAAATTATATGTCTAAGATGTCCATCCAGAGATGGCACGTTAGACTTACCCTTCAGATTAAGGATTTTATCCTTGAAATCCCAGCCTTGCTTGACACTGGAGCAGACCTCAACTGCATACAGGAAGGCCTTATCCCGACAAAGTTTTTTGAAAAAACTACTGAAGGACTCCGTGCTGCCAACGGAAAGAAATTAGGAATCAACTACAAGATTTCAGATGTTGATATCAAGATTCCTAACTCTGCCTTCTCCCTTAAAACCTCATTCTTATTAGTTAAAGACATTACCAATCCTATTATCTTAGGAACCCCTTTTATCCAACAGATCATTCCCTTCATGGTCACCAATCAGGGCATCCAGATCGAGTATCTAGGTACCTCCATCGTCCTTCCCTTTGATAGACCTCCTATCCACAAAGATCTCCATCTGCTGAAGTCTAAGAAAGCGCAAATTAACTATCTCAAAGAAGAGATAGTCCATCAGCGCATCGAAAGCCAGCTTCAAAATCCTTCTATTAAGAATAGAATCCGAACCTTTGAAAACAAGATTATCACTCAGCTCTGTGCTGATATTCCCAATGCCTTTTGGGATCGAAAAAATCATAGTGTCAGGCTCCCTTACGAGCCTGATTTTGATGAAAAGACCATCCCAACCAAAGCCAGACCCATCCAAATGAACCATGAACTCATCACCCATTGTCAAAAGGAGATTCAAGACCTCCTGGAGAAAAAGATTATATCGCACAGTAAGTCTCCTTGGAGCTGTGCAGCTTTTTATGTCAACAAAAGCTCTGAAATTGAAAGAGGAGCACCCCGTTTAGTCATCAATTACAAACCACTCAACCAAGCCCTGAGATGGATTAGGTATCCCATCCCTAACAAAAAGGACCTCCTCCAGCGTTTATACGCCTCTCATATATTCTCAAAATTTGACTTAAAATCTGGATTTTGGCAGATTCAAATTGACCCGAGAGATCGTTACAAAACCGCTTTCACGGTCCTTTTCGGGCAGTATGAGTGGAATGTCATGCCTTTTGGTCTCAAAAATGCTCCTTCGGAGTTCCAAAAAATTATGAATAATATCTTTAATGATTATTCGAAATTTATTATCGTTTATATTGATGATGTTTTAGTCTTCTCTGATAGCCTAGAACAACATTTTAAACATTTGCATATTTTCTTCAACATTATCAAAGCTAATGGTTTAGTTCTTTCAAAAACTAAAATCTGCCTTTTTCAAACGAAAATCAGATTTTTAGGTCATAATATACAATTAGGAACTATTGTCCCTATCAATCGTTGTATCTTATTCGCTGATAAATTTCCTGATCAAATTATCGACAAAACACAACTTCAAAGGTTTCTTGGTTGTGTTAATTATGTTTCTGAATTTATCCCTGGTTTAAGCAACCTTTTAAAACCCCTGCATGATCGGCTTAAACAGCCTCCTCCTCCCTGGACTTCCGTGCATACTCATGTAGTTCAGGAAGTTAAAGAGAAAGTTAAGCATTTACCATGTTTATCGTTATCTGATCCATCTGCATACAAAATTGTTCAAACTGATGCATCTGATATAGGATATGGAGGCATCTTAAAACAAAAGAAAGAAGGCAAAGAACATATCATTGCATTCACTTCAAAGCATTGGAATAGTTCCCAGCAGAACTATCCTACCATTAAAAAAGAAATCTTAGCCATCGTTTTGTGCATCACCAAATTTCAATCTGATTTATTAAATCAAAAATTTTCAGTACGAATTGATTGTCAAGCAGCAAAATCTGTTTTACAAAAGGATGTAAAAAACCTTGCCAGTAAGCAAATTTTTGCCCGATGGCAGGCTATTTTATCAATATTCGATTTTGACTTTGAATATATTAAGGGAAGCTCTAACCATATTCCAGATTTCCTAACCAGAGAATTCCTTCAAAACAGATATGCCCCCAAAGAAGAGAGATAAGGCTCTTGCCTTAAAAGCTGCCTCTGCTGAGAAATCAGCCCGCCAATCCTCCCCAAAATCCCAAGATTCCATTGAATCTTCACAAAAGCCGAAGCCAGTGACCTCGGCGGACTATGCTGATCAGCCAGTCCAAACCAAGAATCATTTCTCTGCTCTTGTGGAGACAAAACCTTTATCTGTTGATAAGGTCAAAAGATGGGCAGATATTGCCTCTGATGAGGATGAAGATTCCCAAACTCAATCCTTTTACCCAGAAGAATTCCTCTCCTGGTGCAAAAACATGGGGATCCCTCCCCCTCAGGTAATTCCCCAAATCCCAAAAATGGAGGCTGCTGAATCTCAGATTCAAAACCCTATTTCCCAATCCCTGGTGAGTAAAATCCCAGGAAAATCCCAATCTCTGGTGGGTAAAACCCCAGGCACTCTTGTTCCTTTTGTCCCTTCTCCAAAACCGCTTCCTCCTTCTTCTGAAGTGCCTCAATATTTCCGATCCCAATCCATTCAGACGATTATTCAAATGGAACCAGATTTCTGGCATCCTGACCCAAACGTTGCAGCCAAGCAATTACTTCTTGGTGACCATAGGTTTATCCCTAGTCACTCCCACAAAAACCAAAGATTTTTTGAATTTATCTTGGTAGATTCTAAGTCTATCCTCCTCAAACAATATCAAGATAAAACCCAAACTTTTATCACCCATACCACCGTTCAGATTATGAAAATTATTTCTCCTTCTGAGTGGATAAAAAATCACCCAATCCTTAGAGGAACTCCAGCCTCTAACCAATTTAAACTTTTGTCTGATTCGATCAGATTTTCCCAATCCTTTACCCCCCAGACTTACAATTACTGGGATTATGTTGAAGCTTGGAGACTTGCTTTTACAAAACAAAACCCTATAGAAAAACACTCTTGGTTTTTCTATTTCAAAAGAAACTAACCATTTCATTTCCCGAACTGGTTCCTAAACCAATGGTGGCCTGTCTTTGGTCCATCCCTTGAGAACCTTCCTCCTATTGTCAAGGAGGGTTATCAATATTTTTCTGGCAGGTTTCAGCCACCTCAATCTACCCCAACACCCGTGTCTCTGCATTTTTTCTCTAAATTTGCTCTGGCATGGATCCAATGTCAAAAAATAGAGTATTACAAGCCTGAGGGCTTGCAAGGTCTACCTTTCCTCGCCCGCCGAGGCTACACAAAATGGTGGAAAGACTTCAACGCCAGTCATGCCACTACCTCAGCAATCCAACAGTGGTTCAAGACGAATCCACAGTTTATCAAGACGACAGAGGTTGAGCAGACTCGGTTCCTTGCTCAGAAATCCGTTTTATCAGCCAGCCTAGCTGCAGCCTCTTCAGAAGAAGAGCTTCTCAAGATTATGCTCCAGCTCTCCAAAAAGCTCGGCTCCAATTCTACCGAAGCCAGTACTTCGGCCCCAAAAGCAGCAGAACCACACTTCGACGTCAACCTAGATGACGATGAAGACTTTCTCCTGTCTGAAGAAGACGAAGAAGAATAAAAAAATAAAAAATAAAAAATTTTGTTGACCTTTACTGTAGCAATCTACTGTAGCAAAATTGACTTTTTACTGTAACATTTTTACTGTAGACTGTCACTGTAGCAGTTTGACTTTCACTGTAGCACTTTCATTGTAAGTCACTGTAGCAGTCCAATATTTGTCTATTTATACCGACCTCTTCCTTTCTGAAGAGGCATGGAATTTTTTGAGAGCTTTCTCTCCCGAATCCTCTCTCCCTCTGAAGGTAGTCAGCTTCCTTTAGTATTTCAATCTTACAAACTTGTAATTTTCAGTTTCATTTTAAGTTTCAATCTTGTAATAAGCTTTTATTTTATAATACAATCTGTATATGGTCGGTTAATCCGCCTAACTTTGCTTATACTGTTCTTTCATAACTGTTCTTGCATTCATCTGCATATGGTCGGTTCTACCGCCTAAATTTTATCTGCTTTCATCTGCATATGGTCGGTTCTACCGCCTAAATTTTATCTGCTTTCATATTTTATCTCCTTTCATATTAATTTCTGCATCCTTATGCGCCCTTACTCCCCATTCTGTTAGTTTTTAACTTTCTCTTTTTATCGGATCTGATTTTTGACAATATCTATATATAGTTTATACAACGTTTATACAGTCTATATACAAAACTGTCTCAAACTGTCTATATATATATATATATATATATATATGTATAAATTCTTTGTATATAAAAAGTCAAACCAATATATTCTCTAAAACTTCTTAAATAGGTGTCTAAATTAACTCTATTGTTGTTCCAACTCGGTTCAATATTTAATAAAATCGATTTCAAACGAGTTACTAAAAGCCAAATAAAAATCTTATTCCTAAAACTTCTCAAATTTTATTTTAATTTGGTTCAACATGATTTATCACTTTTTCAATTAAAATTTAATTTATAATTAACTATAATTCTTATGTAATAAAACCAATTTATTTAGAGTTTAAAAGTTTTTAATTTTTATTGCAGTAAATTTATTAAAATATGTACTAAAATAATGATAATGAATACTTATAAATTATAAAAAATTATAAAAATAATTTAATTTTTAAAATTTGATCATACAAATAAAACCAATGTTTCACACGGATAATAAAACTTGTATATGAATATAAAAAGTCAACCAAAAATGTTATCCCTATAAATTTTCTAAATTCATTCAATTTTGTTCAACATCACTCATTTTTTCTTCCAATTAAAATGTTTTCCAATTAAATTTGGAGTATTGATTTTTAACTTTTTACTGTAATTAAAATATTTTACAAGTTCTCAAATAAAAAATATATATTGAATGGAACAAAAAAAATATTTCTTTTTGCGCACAACAAAAAAAATATATATTATAAGAAAACAAAGCATTATCTTTTGATAAAAATAAAGACAAATTTATCAAAGAAAAAATCATAAAATTCTCACCTAATATAACTATAGCAAAATATCCTGACCGAAATTAACTAATTACCACACATCTAATTTTTTTTTAAAAATAAATTAAAAATTCATAGTTCTATATTTCAATAGAAGAACTTAAATAAATAAATAAAACAATCTTATTTTTCAAACAAAATATTTTTTTAAACAAATTTCCTTGTAACATACTTATAATAAAAATACATTAAAGAACAACTTTAAATAATTTTGTGTTTAAATTTAGCTAAGTATTGGTTGCAAACTTATAAAAAAAATATTATTAGTTCTCATGACAAAAAAATTATAATTCAATTACGTAATATAATTGTTAAAAAAATATTATAAGTACCGTGCGAAGCACGGATTTAAAAGTTAGTACTAGTAATACATGATCAACTTAAGAAACTTACAAGCCTGATACATAGATTAATAAACTATTTTTACAGGAATATTTTTTCACCAAAGATAAAAATACAAACTATTGTTTACGGGAATATTTAATTTTTCTCATTCAAAATATTTAGTTCTAAGAAAACATGTGACAACTCCATAGAAATTAAAATAAATAATAAAAAAAAAATACTAGTCTAATAAAACAACACTAGCGTAGAGGCCCATGTACAATACGAGCTATTTTACTTTAGAAAAGTTATTTGAAAATAAAATTTTCTTGTGAAAGTTTATTTAAAATATTTTGTGTTTATTATTTAATAATTATAAATAAAATTATATAGATAGCATTTCTTAATGTTTGGAAGAAATTTTAAACAAATTATCTAAATTTAAATATAAAATATTTCTTATTATTTAATTTTAGAAAAAGTAAAAATATAATATTACCTTTTTTAGGGAGATTGTTTTTTAGTTTTTGTGTATATTATAAAATTATTTGTTATATTACTTCATTTGTTTCACAATAACTGACGTTTGAATTTTTTGCATGTAAATTTATGTGAAATTTTTTTTATATTACCTATTTTATTTAATTCCAAAAAATATATATTAAATAAGGATTAATATGAATAAAAAAAAATTAACTAAAATAAAAAGTTTAACATATAAAAACAATCGTCTAAAATTACATATAAAAAAGTTAAATGTATATTATTGTGAAACAGAAATAGTATAATTTATGTATAATTCGGTGGTTATATAGTTCTTATATATTCTACTACAAAATTTGCAGCTCCACAATATTCAAAGTCATCTCTGAGAACTAAAAGTCCACCTGTTCATCTAAAAAATCAATCGGGAAAGAAAATCAAAGGTCCAAATTCGTTAATCACATTACTCAGCTGACTCATTGCAACTCGCATGACCCACTTATTCACTCGATTGTTACTAATCAAATGAAAACCAAAAATCTATGTTAGGCTATTAAATATACAAGGAATTGATATGGTTTTGGTAAATTTGTTTATTTCTTGCATGCGCATATACCGTGGAAAAAGTTTTACTTGAAGTTGAAGCAGGTATGATATGTATCGACGGTGTGTGTTCGGCCCACGGCGTGGATGATGGGTTCGGCTCCTGTAATCGGTGCTTCGTCCTCGTCTTCTTTATTTTCACTCGATAAGTAAATATAATATTGTTACTGAATTTTAAAAACCAAAATTGATTTTTTTTTTTAATTTAAAAGGAAGGGGGTTTATTTTATTTAGTTTTAGTTAAGACAAATATAAATCTTACAAATAACGAAAAATTCAACAAGTGGGATGGACCATATAATGTATAATCTAAAAATCCCTCACCTAAATATGCTGCTATAGTTTCTCTTCAATTTAATGGCATCTTCATATCAATTGTCCACACTGGTAAATACACATACAGTAGTATCGCGCAATGCAGCTCACTGGTGGACGCCATCTCATCTTTAAAAGAAGGAACAAAGTGAAAATACTTTTTTGAGTTGTTCACTCCGACTTCATTTGTTTCTTCTTAGTCGTTTGTGATATATTTAAATGAGAAATGATATGTGTGCTTACAAAATTTTAAAATAGTTTATGTTACATGTTTTTAATTTTGTGTAGCATAATTATATTCTAATATAACTTTTTAGTGATATGAAAAAAATATATAATTAAAAATACACATCTATTAAATTGAAATAGCATAAAATATATAGGCTCTAATAACATTCAAATATATTCTAAGCAATAGTTGTGACGGCCCCAAAGTTCCTTATCGAACTAGGGCTCCGTCAAAATAGAAATAAAAATAATGTTTCATCCATTCATAGCATAAATAAGATTTAAAAAAACATAGTAACGAACTATTACAACTCAAAATAGTACAATTCTAGCGGAAACTAAGTTATCACTATATTATGGTCCATAACATTACAACTTCAAAACATCTTTCTTCCTTCCTTAGCGACCACCCAAAAGAGTCAACAAAACTCAATAGACTATCATTTTTGTTTTTCCTTTGTCAAAGGGTTCAGCTTTTGTACCATGCATTGCAAGTCATTAAGTTCAACAAGAATGAGCGATTTACGCTCAGCAAGTATATAAATAAATTAGAGGAACAATTTTGGAACGTTAAAGGGAATTAAATTATGTCTTGTTAGTCTTAGTGAAACAATACCAATGCCTCCAAAATCTTTGAAGAACTTTGAGGATCACTGATGATAAACAACATGTGATCTTCCTTAAAGAAAGATAGGTATCCACCTGTGTATAACTTTCTCAACATAATATCCATCGGGGGCTAAAATCATTGGATCTGCTAACCATGTTGTGTACAGTTGGCCGAACTGTTACATCATGATCCCTTAGTGTGTGAATGTACATAGTCACTAAAATTTCTCTAGGTCAGGTGGCAGAACAAATCAACACCCTTCAATTTCCTCTTGCCAACCATGTGGCATAACTCATTTAAGAGACATATCAATCTCATTTGTTTGCATAGATATAACATTAAAGAATAACTGATAAATCAAACCTCAGTAATATCCCTGCATTTTCATTCACGTCATGCTAGCGGAAATTAAAGCATAACATACTGATTCACAAAGAAATCAAGACATAAAAGTCATAACCTTGTACACATGTCGAATCAATTGATCACACGTTTAACTAAAATAAGCATACGAGTGAGAATATATTTGCCTCTGTCCTCAGTTAAATCTAACTCAAATCACTTGTGAGCGAAAGACTCTGTAAAACATGCATATAACATGAGAAATTTATACCTTTGATGAAGATATGAGAAAGATGCACATGTGATGTCCTTAAACTTTTAAATGTCTTAACTCTAGCATAAGAACCATTGAGGTTAAATAAATAATTAAAACATCATAAAATAATTTAAGAAAATAATGTTTTATAGTTTTGAAGACAAACTGCGCATCAGGAGATAAACGTTGGAGCATAAAAATGGTCATCAGGAGATGACCATCAAGGAATAATTTCTCATCAGTGGACAATTACTCGTCAGTTGATGACTGGTCATCAAGGGATAAACTACCCGTCAGGGGATGACTAGTCATCAGTGAACAACTTCACCCATCAGGGGATGTCTCGCCTGACAGGGGATGTTTAGTCATCAGGGACTAAGAATGAAAATCATAGGACAAATCAACCATCAATGGATAATTTTTCAAGTCAAGGGATAGTCATCAGGGGATAACTTACCTGTCAGGGGATAAATTTACTCATCACCAAACTCATCGGTAATCTAATCGACTACCGCCTGACTCACTTAGTGGTCGCCAAACTCATCACCAATTGCCTATCCAATGCCAAACTTGTCAGTGGATAACTTTGACTATCACCAAACTCTCTTGGTTGTCAGGAGATGATTAGTTCATCGTCAAACTCAATAAGTCATCGCTGAACTAATCAGTGGATAATTTGTTCGACGCCAAACTCCTCAGAGAAAAGTTGTTCAGCACCAAACTCGATATCGCTGAACTCCTCGGGGACTAAGAAAATTTACTCACCAAAGACTAACAAAATTTTCTCATCAGAGACTAATAGTTTTAGCCTATCAGATACTAAAACCATACTTTCAGAGACTAACTTAACATTTGTCTTAGATACAGTGGTGCCTTCTTCACTCTTCCATGGGTGGTGTTCTCAGTAAGAACCATACATAGGTCAACTCTCATCATCCTTACGGTAATAAAACATTTCTTGATATCTACAAGCTTTTATAGACACTGATTAGGCTTCCAAACTCGGGTTGACAGAGGTTCAAACATGGTGTGTTGACTATTGATGAGAAGAATATTTGGAAATTTAAGGTTTGTCTACATTTCTTATGCTCATCTAGGATAACTTTTTGAAATAAAGGCATTAACTTCAAGTGTTAAAAGCATGCATTAAATCGTACTTTTGGAAGTGAATAAATACGGTTCTTTTACAAACGTGACATGCATAACAGAACAAAATAGTGCAGAAAGAGAGTAGAACTTCAACAGACTACTTTTACCTCTTTGGTTGCAACGAAGGAGTTAAAAGCTAATGTGGTTCTTTGAGAAGGACAGTTGCTTTTTGAGAGTGAACCTGGATTTTGTGGGTGTTTGGTTGTAAAGAAAATTTATAAAAGTGGGGTTAGGGTTGTATCCAAATGATATATATATCTCACTTGCCGAGCAATAAGAGCAGTTGGATTGTTTGAGATTAGATTTCAACCGTTGGCTAAAAAGGTAGTGACAAGATTTAGAAAGAAGTGATTGGTTAGAAAGGGCAAATATAACGACTGCTAAAGGTCAATCAGTCATCTATCATAGCCAACAATCTAGTGTACTGTTGGAGTAGATAACTACTTGGACGGGCCACTCGCAACAACTCTGATATAGAGTAATTATGTCTTTTGTCTCCTTGCAGTCTTTTGTTTAAAAAAATATTGTATCTCTCATGTGTGATTTTCTTCCCTATGTGAGAACACATCCTTACACTTGCTCTAGATAATACTTGAATCAAATAATCTTTTAAAAATTTGAACTCAAAATACATTTAAAATCTCTTGGACATCACATTGCCATAGAACTTTCACTTAAGATATGAGTTCATTATTCATACCCAATAAAGAAATCAAAACTTCATGCACAAAATAAATTAATCACAAAATGAAATAATCATATAACAAAACACATTTTATTTATCGGGTTCTCACAATAACAATATAAATTGAATATTTATTGAAGTAGAGGTATGATATGATCAACTGAAAATTTTAGAAGAAAACAAAATTTTAGATCTATGTGCTACATTTTGAATGAATTCGAGTATATATTCCAAAAAAAAATTACTTGTTGCACATGAACATAGACCATAATTACTTGTTGCACACCACATTCCTCTATAGAGGCTAATCCAAGAGATTATGGACTTATATATATATATATATATATGTGTGTGTGTGTGTGTGTGTGTGTATCTATATATATACATATATATATATGTGTGTATATATATATATATATGTATATATGTATATCTATATATATATATATATATGTATGTCTATAGATATACACATACATATATATATATATATATATATATGTATATATATATAATC
>CM025785.1:22206112-22246634 GCA_014636745.2 Centella asiatica
ATATATATATATATATATATATATATATGTATATATGGTGTTAAACATGATAACGAGACGGGATAGTCTTTCTCAAATTTTATTCATTAAAAATGTATAATCCCTCAAATCTGTCCCACTTCGTTAATGTATATACCGCCCTCATCCCCGCCCAATTATCCCAAATAATATTTTTAAATTTAATATTATTTTTTTATATAAAATCTTCTAAAATCATTATAAATTATGTTTTATATATAAACGGGGCGGAGTCGGAGTTAGATAGGGTGAGACGGTGAATTCCCACTTCGTTAATGTATATACCGCTCTCATCCTTGCCCAATTATCCCAAATAATATTTTTAAATTTAATATTATTTTTTTATATAAAATCTTCTAAAATCATTATAAATTATGTTTTATATATAAACGGGGCAGAGTCGGAGTTAGATAGGGTGAGACGGTGAATTTTATACCCTACTCTAACCCTATAAAATCCAAATAATCGGGTTTTATTAAAATCGAAGTTATACAAATATTAATAAATTCGGATGAAATTGACATTCATATATGGTCCTAAAGAAACACCTTGGTTCGCATGGCAGGATACATAGAGGTACGTCCTAATTCTCATGTAAACATAAAACGAAATAATTAAACAAAAAACACAAGAATTTCAACAATATTAAATATGTTCTGAAGTGAATATTACTCTCTTATTCAAAATTAAAAATTAGACATATGTTTTAATTTTTGTAAGTTAAATGATAGTACATTGAATTTTAAAATTAATATAATCTACGAAAATTTTAAATATAAATTATGATGTGATCAAAGATTTAATCATAAATTATATGATTATAATAATTGTATCAACAAAAAATCAATTAAATTAGAATTGTTTAAAATTTTAATATACTGTAATTTGACATAAAAATAAGAATGAATCTCTAATTTTAAATTAGAAATATATGACATCTCTAACATCAATTCCCATCCCATTTGGCCAATGCATTTTGTAGAAAATAATTTTTTTGTGCCATATTAATGTTACGAAAGTAATAATGTTAATATAATAACATTATCTAT
Source organism: Centella asiatica (assembly GCA_014636745.2). Classification (NCBI taxonomy): domain Eukaryota; kingdom Viridiplantae; phylum Streptophyta; class Magnoliopsida; order Apiales; family Apiaceae; genus Centella; species Centella asiatica. Next base: position 22,207,180 of record CM025785.1, read on the forward strand.
CGGTATTACTATCTATCAACTAAATCAGTATAATCTTCTAAAAATATAATAATAAAATGTGAAAGGGTTGAAACTTTTTTATTATTTTATTGAAAGCTAAAATGTACCGATCAAAAATTGACCTAAATTTATACAATGGCCTAGACTAATTGAGGGACATGAAGCGTGGGCTAGCTCGTAAAGGACCAAAACTTAAAACCCCTCTTCCCCCTGGCCACGCCACACATGCACATGAAACAGAAGAAGAAAAAGGGAAGAGAATAAGAGTTGTTGGTTTCGATTTGGTAAATTTTGTACAAACCAGTAACTATCAATAGTAGTAACTGGTTTATTGAATCATTTCACCACCAAAAGGTTGAAATTTTTTTCTTTTCTTTTTATATATTGGTTGCACCAAAAGGTATGAAACTTTAAATAATACTTTATCCGTTTTTGCAAAAAGAATTATTATACTTTATCCGTTTTCGCATATTATTTTATTATAATATTTTATTTTTTAAAATTTATCATTACAATCTCTTATTTTATAATTAACTAAATATTTGTAACAAATTGTATGAAATTTTCTTTTCACAATAACTAAGAACTAAAAGAATAATTAACAACAGATTCACTCAAGTTAATAACCCGACACATTCATTTACGCACACATCAACTTTATTGTAATATTAACGTTAACAAAAATTAATTCAACTAATAAAATTTAACAAATCTTATTAGGTTGAGAGTTCGCCCCGAATTAGAAGCCTCCCTTGTCTAAAATTTTTGTAACAAAAAAATTTATATCTATTATTATATATTAATTGACAAATCAAGTTTTAGAGATATAGTCGACTCTGTTGAGTCAATTGTTGATTCAGTTAATTTGATTTTTTTTAATATTGTTACTACAAGTAATTTCAATTGACTCAAATTTTAATACTATTTAGTTTGATTTTGAATGAATTTCAATTTTTATATTAAAATAAATATTATTTAGTTTTGATTTTGGACGAGTTAATATTTAAAAAAAATATTACCTTATATAATATAAAGAGAATTATAACCAGTTAATAGTTTTGATTTTTAATATATAAAAAAACAAAAACATCCGTGTCACACATGGCCATACAAACTAGTTGTAATATTATCTGCAAATTACGGACAAATTGAGTTCTATGTTATATTTGTCAATACTATTAATTCTAAAGATCTCACTAGAAAATAAATTCATCGAATGTTACGTATTTAATTTATTTACACACATAAAATTAATAATATTCAAATTATACACCAACTTAAATTGCTCTCATGTCTTTTGATGGATATCAAATTTAATGCACATACGAAATTCTAGGTGAATTTAAAATCACATAACATATTCAATATAATTTTAACTTTTATATTATTATATTAATACTCATCTTACATATTTATAAATTGCAGTTTTATTAAATAAAAATAATTATTAATAATAAATAACTAAATCCTGAAATTCTTTTGAAGCTTGCATATGCTGAATTTCAACTTGTTAGAGCAATATAAGTACAAGTGTTTGTAGAAAGGGGATGAATATACACCTAAAACTTTTCGCTCTTTTAAACTTAAAAGTGCTTACTGGAAAACAGTTGTAACAAACAGAAAAATTATAAGAAATGAATACACAGATTCAAGTTAAAATAGTTATATTAAAACTTTGGTTTTTCTGGAAATCTGTATAATCACAAATGTGATTTACAGCTACAAATTCTGTGTTTAAATACACAGTTTCTCACACTCACTAGATTCGAAAACTTTTCTCTGAAAAATAAATCTCTCAAGAAATATATTTCAGAGTTTCCTAGTGTTGTGTGCTTCTATGTTTTTTTGATCTATTGGATAGATTCAATCTCTGTGTCTTTTTTGTAATGAGAACTCCGTTGCTTATATGTTGATTAGTTGATGAAATCACGTGCTTAAGACGTGCTGTTTTTCTCAACTTAGCCGCAAGTATGTCACATCGTAGCCCTATGTGTCAGATTGCTGCATGCTTTGTTGCTTCTTTTTCTTCCCCTGATCTGTGTGCATTTAATACGAGAGAGTTCTCATTGGATCAAAAACAAACTTCAAGAAATATCTTTCTAGTTGATATTTCTTACTTCTGTAACACGTTACGTTGATTTCCGTGTAAGTACTGATGACGGGTGCATGCTGTCATAACGATCCACTGATTGCCAGCCCTGATGGACTTTGATCAATACTTCTGGATCCCTGATGTTTAATGACTGGATCAGGGCTTCAACCTTCACTTAAGTTTCACTCAGTACTTCTTGATCTTGATGGTTATAACTGACGGCATACACTGATGGCTTCCACTGATGTCATTTTGGTCATTCCCCCTAAGGGGTTGGTCTGCCTTCGTCATCCCCTGATGGATCCCCTGATGGGTTCCGCTGATGGGTTCTCGCTGATGGGTTCCTCTTGATGGATCCCCTGATGGGTTCCGCTAATGGATTCTCGCTGATGGGTTCCCCCTGATGGGTTCCCCTGATGGATTCCCCCTGATGAAACTTAATCAACGTAACTTTGTTTAGAATTTCTGATGTGCGGAATACTTTGACTGTTTACAAGTAGCATCAGACATTCTTGTTCACTTTGTCAAGTCCTTTGATTGTTTATATTTTCTGACTTGTCTTGTGAAGAGATCGACCATCCACTGATTAATAAGATTATTATCAGTGGATGCAAAACATGTGCTTATCTTAAGATTTATAAAATAACTCAAGTATTTACAGTTGCACAATTTATTACATAATCATCATTATCATCATTTATCTCTAACACAACTTAAATTGTTGGTGTCAAACAAAATTGGTTCAACTTGTAAAATTCAGCAAACACTCTCGCTAGGTTGAGAGTTTAAGTTTGTTAATCGCCTTTCTTGGTGTTATCACTTAATCTGTAAGTACCACTGTTAGCACTCAAAGAGTCCGATGACATGTAATATTTCCTCACATAAATTTTTTGTAACAAAAAAAAGAATAAAAAGACTTAAATATCATTGGACTCAGAAAGTTTTCCCTCAAATAAACTTTTTGTAACAAAAAAAAAGACTTAAATACTATTATAGACCCTCAAATAGATAAGTGACATATCCTGACCAGAAGTGGGAAAACTTTTCCTCATATAAATTTTTTGTAACAAAAAAAAAAAAAAAAACTTAAATTGCTAGTAAAATTTGAAAACAGACCAATATGCGAATGGTGGAGTGCAACATTGCGACTTTTAATAATCTTTTGTTCTTCTTATTTCCATGGACTACCCAAAGATTATGGGCCGTACTTCGTTTGTTTCAGCCTTATCCAAATTTTCGCACACTCGGTATTGAAAATCAGAAAATTTGGTGATCCATTTCAATGTCGAAACAAAATTCGACGCAATCGATGGTGGGACAATGTAAATCGCGGGCCGTCCGGCCGAAACATTACTCGAAATTTAGTTCCCTGAGACAGAAGATGTACTCCGATGATATGGGCAAAAATTTCTTACACGCTGGTAATATTCCTCTTCTTACAGTACAAGTATTTTCGCAGAACTGATATAAACTTGTGTTAATCCTGGTATAATTCTGAGAATTAGGTATTCATTAGATTTGCATTGTTCAATTTTGATGCCAAACCTTAACTTTGATACTTAGAATTGAGTTGCCGAGATTGTTCTTCTGCGCTCGCACAATTTGTTTCTTGTGATAATTTTGATTCAAAGTGAAATGATATCGGAAGAAGTGATTGAGCAATAGTGTGATAATAGTACATATCTGACAAATCTAGATGAAGCTGAAAGTAATATTCTGCTTTTTTGGTCATTTAATTTTCAAAAAATATACGGAGAGTATTCGATTTGAGAGTGTATTTCATATTTCATTTCTGCAAATGCACAAGATTTATGATGCTTCGTAATGTCTTTTTCCAGTTTTCCTTTTTCCAATTCTCCTTTAGGTACTTGGTTTGGCCCCATAGTCCTGCGGCATTATTTTTAAAAATACTTGGTTAGTACAATGAATAAAAGTCTCTATTTTCGGCTAAGATCAGTCTTTATCCCATTTCCAAGCTTAGATATAGCAAGATCATTGAACATGCGCACCTTATCAATAATCATTTGTACGTTTGGTTCTCAATTATTTGTTCAGACGAAATAGAATAAGTCATTTGAGCTATTTGTTGATCAGGAGACATTCAATAAGCACAACCTCATTGAAATGAGCTAATTGAATGGTCATGAAGTTCTGAACCATAACAAATACCACTCTCTCTCTCTCTCTCTCCCCTTTTATTCTATCTTTTGAATATTTGAATGGCCTCTAAATTTTATAAAACCAATGAAGCATCATTATCATCTTCACAAACTTTTTTAATTAATTAATTATTAATTTTTTTTTTATGGTTCAGAATTAGAGAGTACTGGCAGTAACTACTTGTGGTGATGTACTGGATTCTTTAATGTGTCCTGAGCAACTCTTATGAGTAAACAAAATCAATAGATGGGAAAGGATCTTTATTGAAGGGAGTTGTATTTTATGACTTTAAGATTGTACAGGGATGTGTGTAAAAAGCTTGTCTTAAAGGCGGTGCAATGAAAAGTGTGAAAATAAAATTAGTCCATACTTGTTTTTATGTATTATCTTTGTTCTTTTTATAGATTGGTTTAGTTTCAGACAATTAACTAATATGAAATACTCAAATCAAGTCTTAGTTTCTTTGCTTGATGATTCTCCATGTGTTTGATGTTGGACTTCTAATAATCATTCATTATTTGATTATGAATGGCTCTTGGCTCCAAGCAAAGGAATATTCTGCTTTATGCAATCAATGTCTTAACATTTTCTTTTAATTCAATTTTAAGTTTATTTTTCATTTTTATAAATGTTATGCCCTTCCCTGAACTTGGTTTTTTAGCACTAATCCATCCAACTTTTGATTGCTTATTTGGTGGAGCACAATAGCAAAAACTTAACTAAAAGGCTAAACTAAAATTAATTGCTACAATTATGTTAGAACATTATTTTACATCCTCGTTACTCTTATATCCTAGATCTCTTATGTACATATATATTCTAGGTTGGTTAGTAATCTAAAACTCTAATATGTAATCCATTTGGAGCTTCAACTCTTGGAAATTTCATCAGTTTATTTCCCCTAATTTCTTCCCATCTGCAATCAAAAGTTGAGTTCATTAGTAAGTCCACATACATTCTGATCTTTATAATCAAATGCGAGGTTAAAGGTGGGACTATCATACCGATATCTGGTGACAAAGTAATGGAGGAAAGTTGAGATTTCTGCCACCCCTAATTCCTTTCCAGGACATTGCCTAGTTCCTCCTCCAAATATGAAGAAGTTCTGGGCATCCATGCTCTTATCCTGCATTCAAAATCCAATATTAGTCACCGTTAAACTCAATTGACAAAATTATGAATGAGCCCCTTGTGCATATATAAGAATTACTAACCAGCCATCTCCAGGGATTAAAGCTTAGAGGTTCAGGGTATAGACGTGGGTCATAATTAATTTCTCTTGTATAGACATATATTCTCCATCCTTTGGGAATAACATAACCTGGAAATACATAAGAAAAGTGGTCAGATTTAGCCATTTTTCTGATAGTAGCAATTGTTGAAAAATAATACGTATAAAAGAACCGAATAAAAAAAGTAACTTGTGAGTTTCCGCAGTTGTTTATTCATTTATTTTTTTATATATTATTATCATTTGAAATTTTATGAACAAAAGTAGGACCATAATCAAATGTTATGGTTGGCATGGTTGGTATGCCATGTGGATCATGATATGGTAGGGTTTCTTGGAGGAGATGATCTTAAATCATAGACAACCAACCATATCATCTTTATATTAATATTCATAAAAGCAAATGAAAAGTACTCGAGCACATTTCCTTGAGCTCTTAAATAACTATTACAGCAAGAAACAATTTGTATATGTATATTTCAATTATATCTCTTGGTGACTCACCATTCAGTTCCATTTCTTGTGTAGTTTTCCTCAAAACCCCATTAACAATTGTAGCTAATCTTGAGGTCTCAAAGATCACCTACATCATAATTAAAATCACCATCAATAAAATTATGGTTTAAAGACTCTTGTGAATTGGATTCCTTAAGAGTATCAATTGACATACAGCTCGAGTGAAGCACATGGACTTGTAGTCATTCCAGTTGATTGGATCCTCTGGCCTTTTCTTCTCTCTGATTGCCAAATGTTCTTTCTGCATAAACCATAATAACTATATTAGAGTAATGAAATTTCAAAACATATGTAAAATTTTGGTTAAATATGATGCTGACTTACTCTGAGTTCTTCAAGAACCCTTGGATGATCATGTAGATACTTGACAGCCATCATTGAAGTAGTTGACACAGTTTCATATCCAGAGTACAGGATTGTGATAATTTGATCAATTATCTCTTCATCAGTTAACTTATATTTATTTTCCTCGGTCTTCATAAGATAACCAAGCATATCATGATGGGTTTCTTTGGAAGCTCTTCTCTCCTTTATAAGTATTCTCAACATGCTGACAATGCTCTGCCTAGCCTGTTATAATTTTTCATAAACATTATTACACTTAAGCTTCCAGTGTGGGCTTAAGTTAATACAGTATATTAAATCAATCGTTTGGCATTTATATTACCTGAAAACCTCGGCCATAGTTTGTATTGGGAAGGTTAATTGGCAGCGAAAGAGTTCCTAATACTAGCTTGAAAAATTCAGGCATGAATGCCTGACACATTGGGCCAGCTTCTATACCAGCAATTTGCTTAAGTGAGGACAAAAGTGCCATCTGCACATCCAGAAAAGAAAAGAGACAATTTATACAGGGAAATAGTGGAGGAATTATATAAAGCTCACAAGGAATTTCTCCTTTCATGCATACCTCTTTGGTTTTTTCTTGAATATCAATGACTTTGTTGTCCCAATGGCTCAGGTGAGATCTCATGAAATCGTCGATTTTTGGCAAAAGTTGCTCTCTGATCATGGTGGGGCTAACAAGAGAAAGCAGTGCCCCTCTCATGTTCTTGTGAGTGGAGCCATGAACAGCTGCAATGTTGCATTTTCCTAAAATGTCTAGCATGGATTGTGGATAACCAGGTACAAGCCCTTTTGCTTCATTCATAAGGATATATTTGTTGAGCTCTGGATCCATGGAAACAATTGTAGGACAACCCAATATGTGGGATTTGAAGAAACTTCCAAACCTGTTATTTTTCCCCCAAAAATAATGGATCTTAGTTAGAAGAAACATAATGGCTAAACAATGATTTGTAATAATCTTAAAAATCTTAAATGAAAATCTTATAAATAGAACTTTTAAAAGGTATTGCTATGGCTGGAGGAGGTAAAGTTTAGATCTGTATTTCATTTTATCTTTTTTTAATTTGAATGTCAATAGTTATGGTAAGATTTGATTAAGTATTAGTGTCAGTCTGGGAAGGAACTGTTGGTCCTCTGTTTACCAATTTACCCAAACCACACTTAAGAGATACAAATCGGAAGAGTATAGAAAGAATAAGCCATGTTTTCTTATTTTGGACCACTAAAAGTCTTAAACACATAGGCAGTAATATATAGTGGTGAAACCAGGCACTTAAATATTAAAGGAATGATATAACATCAGATGCATAAGGAGACAGAGTCGGTGATATTTATTTTATGTATGTGTATCAGTGTGTGTGCGTATGTAGTATTTATAAAGGAGATAAAACCCAGAGGAAGAATCACCTTGCTCTCTGGTTTTTCATGAAGCTGGGACCTTGTTTGAGGAATTCAGTGGTCTCACCAAAAACTGGCCAACCCATAGTACCTGGAGGCAAACCTTTCTTCCTGTACCTCATTTCATTCCATCTCAACAAAGCAGTGCTTAAGAGGCAGATTCCCAAAACCACACTCAACACAACTATGAAAACAGCCATTGATACTCGTTAGAAGCTCCAACCTACTCCTTCAAAGAGAGAGATGTAGATGGAAAAAGGGGGAAAAAAAAATCAGCTGTCAATGGCATGGGCTTGCTCTGGTTAAGCTAGTTGAAGCTCATATATATAGGCCTGATGGGACTGCCATATGCATAGAGAGATAAAAGTTCTTTGCTAATACCGCCAAAACCATGCATATTACACTAGCAGGGACCCTCCCATAGTCTTAACCCTCGAGTTATAAGAACACACTTGAAATTAATACCAAATTTAGTTAATTTTTACTGCTCTAGTCGAACGGTTACTATTCAAGATTATACCACATAAATGTAGTTTAGATTAATCAAACCGTCCAATACTTTTTTGCGTTTTGTATATGTCATTATAAATACAAATCACGAAAGCCTTTGAGAATCTTTCGCACTATACCACAATAGTCTTTTTCAATATTACTCTTTAACATCAAAAACTGGTTACCCATCGTACCCAAATAGTCAGTTGTCACTACCACATTTATACATGTATTAAACTTTTGGTAGGGGTCTATTTTTGTAGGACAAAATTAAAATCCAAAGGAAAAGTAGCATAACATGTGTAGGTGGGAGGGAGTTGGCAATTAGTTATTTAATTGTGAGCCATTACATTTATCAGTCTTTACAAAGGATTTGTTTATTGAGCATTATTTAAACTTAAAATACTAGTAACCATTGAGAAAAGACCTAACTATTTAGAGCGTCACATCACATGCACGCCACCCAATTGGAGGTAAAGGTAGAAGGAATTAAGGAAGGAAGAAAGGCAATTCTTGACTCAATGGTTCACATGTCCATATATCAACTAGATCTGCCGATGCAAATTATGCAATTATCCCAAAAGTAAAATATATATAAAACGGAAAGAAAAAAAATTATAGTATAAGACCACTCTTATTAATTTTTCTAAACTTAATAATATTCATTATAATAGAAAATTTTGATGAAAAATAAAAAAAAAATTACAGTAATATTTTTTTTTAAAAATTAGTTTGATGATTATGAACAATAAATCTTTAAACTTATAGTATTGATATTCATATTTATAAAAAATATAATCTTATTTTATATTATTCTACGGCCCTATTATATATACATACATACATATATATACATACATACATATATATATATATTATTTATATTAAAATATTATATATTAATTTAGTATAGAAAGTAAAATTTTATTTATATATAAATTCATTAAATCATATGATTGATTAATACATTAATACAAAATATTAATGTATCTACTATTGTAGTTTATTTATTATATTATAAAATATATTTATTATATAGTATATCATATATAATATATCAATATATTATAATATATGACTAATATATAATATATTAAATTTAAAAATATTATTTAGATATATTAATATATGTTATAATATATTAAAATGTGATTTATAAAATACATTAATATATAATCTATTAATTAAAAAAATAAAGAAGTAACAAATGTAAATAATAAAAATTTAAAATATTATTATTTTATTATGATGTATTATATTTTTGAGAATTTAGTATAAATAAAATAACATAAAAATTATACTTAATTTTTTAAATTAGAGAGTATCTTCAGAGTTGCCATGTGAATAAGTGAAGAAAGAGAAACTGATTTTGCTCCCACCCTAATCACTGCAAGTTTGAAGGCCTACAACTCTAGTAGTTTGAACCTGTAGACAGTAATTCCTAGAAAATCATCTTCTGTGTTATTTGACTTTTGGTCTGGTGTCATCCTAATGGACTTTTGCTGCATTGGGTCTCCCAGTCTGCCGATTAATCTTTATTATTTTATTAGAAACTTGAAGCATGTTGTAACTTTTTGGAGCCTCGTATGAGACTGAGAACGAGGTTAAGGACCATAACTTCTACTAAACTTTCTTCTAATTGATGCCGATCAACTTCATATATACTCGGATTTTCCGACCCCAATTTCTCCTGTGAATAATTTTGTAATTGAAATTCATCGACATTTTAGGCATAATACTTGTGATTGAAACATAAATGCAAGCGTAGAAGTCATCGTGTATTATATATATATATATATTTATCTTTATATAAACGCTTTTGAAGTGTATCACATAATCTGTCAATTGTAAGCAATATCTTTGTATGAGTATCCATTTGTGTAAAGGTAAATAAATGTTTAGTATGTATTAACATAAAAAATATCACTTTAACAAATGAATTTTTCAATAATTTCACTTTAATATTAAAATTATTATAAAAAATACTAAAATTACTATTAGAATTACTAAAGTTATTATCGAAAGTATTATATTTACTATCGAAAATACTAATCTGAAAACGTAAAATACTTGTTTGATTAAAATGAATTTTTTTTTCTCAGAAAGTACTAAAATATCTTTTCCTCTTTGTATAATACGGAGTATGTTTTATTTTTGTGTAATACGTTTTATTTCGAGTTTACAATAGTTGTGGATGGGTTAAGATGAGGCAAAAGAAATGATCAAGTATATAGGTGTCTAGGCAAATGTCATTCCATGGTAAATTATCGCTTCAATGCCCTGATAATGCTTTAAAATAATATGAAAGTGAATATATTTTTTCTATTAGATGGGTAGTCTTCGATTTGAAATTTTTTATTTCATTTTGTGTTCAGTTTTATAATACCATGTCATCCTTAAGATTTAAATCATTTAATAAAAATAATAATAAAATATTTGAAATTTTATAAAATGAAACACCAAATAGATAAGATGATTTGAACTATTTTTCATATGGATCGACGGGGAAGATCATTGCGTATCTAGTGTGGCTCGTGTTAGGCTGTACATTACATTATGCCCTTGTGCTTGGACGTCCTAAAAGTGGTAATTATAACACCCTTTTCAATATGGCCATCTACCTCATGTCATGTAGGAGGAGTTACATGCTTTGATTTCTATGAATTTGGTATTCCAAACAATTAGTCACACGCATGCATTTAGTAGTTGATTGCAAATTTCCAAATAAAAGAAATGAAACACTTTAATCGTGTAGCTTTCAAAAATTAGGATTGAAAGATTTGAAGTGATTGCTGCTGTCTCCATCACTAATATAAAATTCTCTTGAATTCTATTACTCATCTGTCGCTCCCAATGCTATTCCAGGGGGAAAAATGATGGGGGGCGATTTAAATTTTAGGTGTTTCAAAATTATCATAGAGCTTGGCTTACAAAAGAAATCAGTATTCATTTCTTGAGTTAAAGAAAAGAAAGTAATTAAATTTTGTTAGTGTTAGAATTTATAATTATCTATCTATGTCGAGTGGTGAAATCAACTTCACAATGAAGTTGTGAGGGATATGTTTGAATAATTCGTTCGTGTTATCATTGAAGTTTTTTAAATGGAAGTTTGTAGCATTTCTAAGAAAAAAGAAAAAAAAAATCCTAGAAAAACAATATAGACCACCATATACTGTATATGGTGTGTGGTGAAACTGTATGCAAAGTTATACACACGCTTGGTAGTCTAAATCAGTATGAAGAATATACAATGATTTTAGTGAGAGAGGGTTTCAAATGTAATTTACTTCATAATCTATTCTCCTCTCATTTTGTTTGTTTTTGACTTGTGTTGAAGCCGATGTCTTTGTCTTGGTATAGCAATAAAGATAGATTGGATGGTGACTTGAAGTAAAGTGTGGATCCATGGGGAGATACTTGGAAAGGGATTTGACACAAAAGATGCATTCCCCTCCCCTTTTGCATTTCACAGGTATTATTATTATTATTATTGTTATATATTATCGAGCTCTGATAACCATAGCAATTCTACAAGTAACATGTTATCTAGATAGGAACTTGGAATGATAGAATGAAATCTAGGTGAGTGAAAAATAAAATGAAAAAACAAAGGGGGGAAATGATGGAGTTGAATTTGTATTCAATTATTCATCGTCATCGTCATAAAACAGAACCGGACTTTTCAAAATTAGGGACCTATCAAGAATTTAAAAGGAAAAGGAAATCCCGACAAAAATTGGATATATATATATATATATATATATATATATATATATATATTTATTGGGTTCCTTTGATAATCATATTGAGTGCGTATACTTTTTTGACTATTTTCAGCTGAATTACTCGGTTAATTTTAGACTATTTATAGGAATTTGGGGCATTATTAGTAGAATATGGAAGTACGCTATGCAATAATAAAAAGGCAAGGGTTTAAAACAAATTATTTTTGATCGCATTTGGATTGAAAAAATAAAATAAACTAGAGAATGAGTTTAATACAAAAATAATCGTTAGAGGAGATTACAAATTTTTATGATGCTAATACAATGAATAATTCCTCGTTCCATAAATAAGTAAGAGGAATAATTTATTTATTTTTCTTTTTCATTCTTCATCATCTCTCTTTTTACCACTACCTTTCAGTAAATTTTTTGTAATTTTTTATTTATTCGTTTTCTCATTCCATTTTTGCAAGAGGAAATGCGATGTAAATTAGTATGATTTTAAGTTTCAATAGTTGTTGCCGTTAGTTATCTACAATTTTTATTGTTGTCGCTGATACAATACAATATTAAATAGACTTCATATTTTGGCAAAGAAAATTGTTTCTCATTCATAAATCAAAAATTAAGATCACCATCATAATTAATTGATTTTAAAACCTTGTATAATATATTGCGTTAATAAGTGGACTTTATAAAGAAACTAGCTCCCTCCGAACGTAATTTGACAGTCAAATTTCTACGGTTAAAAGAGTGCCAAAATTTGCCGACATTGGATACTAATGAGAGGAAATTAAAGAAATTAGGGAAATAGTATAATATGTGGGCGTGGGAAAGGATCTGGTGGGGAAGAGGGAGGATAGAGATGTGTAGATGATAGAGCACTTAGGTGGATCAAAAAGAGGTGCACGGAGCTGCAATAACCTTACATTATCTTTCATTCATTCGGCTGCAGAAAAAGGTCGTCTATAATACTAATAATGTTGACAGAGAAGGAGATATAGATATACACGTACTATACAGTATTGTGTATATACATATATAGAGAGAGAAGACAAGGATAGAGAGAGAGAGAGAGAGAGTAGTAGGAATGTCTACCCACACGAGCGCACACATGCACAGCTAATGCCCTTTGCTTCATTCAAGTTTGTTGATGTACTTACATTTATTTATTATTTATTTATAAAGGGACAAACACACTCCAGAACTGCACGAGGGCCTCTTTTTTGTATTCTTATGCTTTTCCCCCCTGTAATTGTTTGCTTTCTTCCTCCTCATCTAAATCCCATTATTTCCTTTCTTTCTAATTATTGACAACATAATGCATATAATTCATATTCTCATTTCTTGTATAAATAAATTCGTTACCAAGTGGGTCATAAAAAATTATTAAGCGATAATTCATCGCTCTTTGTTATTATTGAAATGTAAGGTATTTTTTTTTATAATAAATATAGGTCTTTTTAGAGATTTTTTTGTCTTTTTTTATATTTATGAGTTATTCTCAATAGGGGAAACAAATATATATACTCTTTCAAATGTACTTTGATTAATTGTTTCAAAATACTTTCAGCTATTTTCTAATAAATGTTATAAGTGATTATTAGTTAATTTCAAATCATCGATATATAGTTATAAAAAGACAACGATAACTCATTTTGTTACTGTGCAAAGCCATAAAACACCTATATTTATTTTGGGATGTGGATTAATCTTTTTTTAATCTCATGCTGTTTAGGAATTAAGAGTGAGTCTTTTTATTACAGTTATTAATAGAAGTTTATTATTTTATTTGTTCAAAAATTAGAGATATATTTTTGTTTATATATAACATTTTTTAAATCTTATAATTGTAAACATATAAAAGTGTACAAATTTGTATTTAAGAATATGGTTTATGTATTTCATAATATTTCACTTTAAAATTATTTTTAAAAAAAATACTTTAATTTTTAATTTTAAACTATAAGATTCTACAAACTCCTAATTTTGGATGAAAGGGGATAATAACAAAGAAATAGAGCAACCTTTATACGGAGTAGTATAATATAGTGTTCAATCAATCAGGGAATTGAAGACATGGATGGTTCTTTTCTGGATAAATCATAGAAGTAATAACAAGTCAACAAAACACAAATTTGACCAAGATTTTCAACTTAAAAAAGTAGCTCGAATTATGACCCATTATTTATCATTTGAGCCGCGTAGTAGGTTGTTTGTCCTTTCGTTACAAATTTTTTGTTTTCCATGTGCCAAAGTAAACTGTGCTAATTGGTGCATGGTGGCAGCATCGTTCTATCAACTTGTCAACAATCTCAATCCGCGGAATGATTTGCCCTTCAATGATTTAATGATTTATCAATTATCGTTATCTATTTATAAATGACTACTAGTATTTTGTATTAGAATTGTCTAGTCATTATCTTCGATATTGAAAGCTTTAAATGAATTAATGACCGTTGCATGGCTCACGAGTCATCACGTAGACAACGTATGCGTTATATTGAACAGTTTATTTATGGAGTTTAAAGATCGTACGCATCTATATATTGAGACTTGCATCGGTTAAGGATGCAACTGTTTGTCGAATTGTTTGGGGACGATAGATTAGAATATTGTATGTCCAAATCTAGTTGATACATTAATTTTGGTAATATATATATATATACATAGTGTGAGAGTACGAGATATCAGAGAACATAGAAACGAAATTACTGATATATATGAGGGAGAGTTTTAATAGATATAAAATAATAGTACTCTAATTTTTTTAGAAGACAGAAGACAAAGAAGTGGGAGAAAGATGAGTCCGGGATAAAAAATGGAATATTCTATCAAATTCTTCGGGAACATTATAACCACTCTAATGAAGGAAAATAGCGATTGTTTATTTAGTAGTCATTTATTTCCTTTTTTTCTCATATAGTATTATTAGCAATTTTTAAGATTTTATTTATTATATAAGTTTATAAAAATGTTAAAATATAAAAATTTGAATTTAAGAATATTTTTCGTGTAATTTATAGTATTTTACTTAAAAAGTTGTAAAACTTAAAAAAATTTACTCAAATTTTGAATTATAAAATTTCTCAAACCTATTTCGTGTTAATTAAAAATGTATTTCTAATTTTTCAACAAAAGGATTAGGTAGATAAACGCATATTAATTGTATTGTTTCTATTGTTTATGCATATCATTCAATCTAATATAATTACCTTATGAGAATATTGTTGCATATCTTTATATTTCGTCTTCAAAAGATTGTGTATATGTTTTGAGAATTCGAATATTGACAATTGACGCGTAACTTGTAAATAATATTGGAAGTTTTTTATGAGACCTATAATTTGCTCCAGCTTTAAACCGACTCTAGAACTGGTGAGTTTTCCTTGACAATTTTTTTTTTTATAACCTCTAAGAAAGAACTAATGGTTTTATGTATGACCACTGTAAACTCAGTAGATTAACATATACAAAATAAATATAATTTCTGAAATAATATATGAGATTCTCTCTTTCTCCCCTCCATTTCTTTTACGTGTAAATTGGTGCGGTAGAACCAAGTGAATTGAGTTTCATTCTATTTAAACCTTTACCAAAAAATAAATTAATAATTGTGTATGACAAGTATGGGCTCAATAGATTAACATAAAAATTATGTAGTAATTGAATAATATATCAAAAATCTCTCTGCTTCGGGTTTTTTTTTTTGTCCAAGGGATATAACTTACGCACGTCAACACACTCATAATAATCATAATTAACAAATTCTCAATTTATTTATTTTTTAAAAGAGATGATCACATGACCACAATTGAGAGGTTTTTCTCCATTTTAATTTATCTCTAGCTTGGTATGGGAGAACCAATTAAAAGATTGAATATAGTGTTATTAATTATAGATAGAATCATATACAGAGATTAGTCTGATATCGTACTTGCAAAACGAGTTGAATTGCGTTTTAGCTTTAAGACCTCGAGCCCAGAAAAAAGCAATGCTATTAATTCTAGATACTACGATATTCATTTAAACCCAAAAAAAAATAAAATTACCAGGATATAGATATAGGTTAATATCGTAAACTTAAAAATTCGTCGCCTCGAGCCTAGAGAAATGCAAGATCCGGTATCTAAAGTGTTGCATATAGCAACCTTTAAACATTAAAGGTATTACTGCCAGCTGCAGGTCGCAGTCTCTATATTCATTACTGTATCAGTATTTATAAGACTTAAACACAATGTGATAATGTTGGATGGTGTAGAATGTAATGAATATTTAAATATTGTTTAAATTAGATATATTAAGCATTGCTCGACTTTTATATATATATATATATATGTCAAATTTTATCCACTAATTTTATATTTATAAATTTAAAATTTATTTTAAAAAATATAACCGTACGGATTAAAAGAGTATTAAAATATAGAATATTTTACAAATTTTTAAATTATTTTATAGTATATAGCATAATTTTATAATTATATAAAATTTGTATATTTTTAATAGTTAAAATATATTATTTTTATGTGATTATAAAAATGATGTAAAAGAACTCAAAAAAATCTTAAAAAATTATATATAATTTATTTTTACATACTCCTTTAATTTATAGAGTTAGATTTTTCTCATAGTTTGGAAACCGAAAGATTAATACTAGTGGATAGAATTATAAAAATAAATTATAACTCAATTTTTTTTCCCCATATATATATATAATTATAATTTTCTTTTTAAAATTTCTCAATTTTTTACTTTTCCCACTAAATTTTGTTCTAACTTAGGAATAGGTCATAAATTCTTTTGGAATTGCATTGTTGTATTATCATTAAATGCAAAACGGAGTTGCCGAAAGGTCAAGGTCTTATCCTAGTGAGAGAAGAGGAGAGAGAATGATGTGTAATAGGGAGGTTGGGTAGTTGGATAGTAGGAGCGTAGGAGTGGCTCTAATAATAATATAATGAATGAAACAATAATCAACACTCGATGATTGACTGCACGTGTGGTACGTCGAATCCCCGTGCACTCGTTTTTATTCGTTCATTCATTCATTGAAGTTGATTGCTCACTTGTCTTTCTTTAAAGTTTATTACTACTACTTGCCTTTCTACTGAATAAATATTTACATTCTTACGGACGTCGTAATTTCTTTTCCAAAATAATTATAAATGATATGATTGTATTTTTTTTTTTTTTTTGTGAGTTATACTCTTTTTTTTAGTCATAACATGTTATTTATAATTATTTTTGAAAATAAATTTGGATGTTATATAGATGCAAAGATTTACTTTTCCCTATTTAATACTGGCTCTACTTTTTTATTTTACTATTTTTATTTTGGATTTTTGGCATATCCAATCTCTTCAATTCAACTACTCTGTTTCATTTGATATTTTATTTTATATCTCGTTCTTTTATAAAATTAATACGTTTTTTTTTTCATTAAAGAATCTAAACTCCTCAAATAACTTATTAACCCTAAAAGCAATAAAAATAAGAGACAACATAGGGCGCAGAATGAAACAAAAGGTTTGAAATCCAATCTCCCACCTCCATATTTCTTCCTGTAAACTTTTCAGTGTTTGTATTTATGTCTGTTAATTTAATGAAGAAGAAAAAAAGAGCAGACCGCTATAAAGATAAAGTATAGCCAACTTTCGCAATCTGTCGTCCTACACCTCCTCCCCTTCTACTTACTGTCCTACCTTCACTTGTACAACACTAGACTAGACTCTAGGCTAGCTCCAATCTTTAATTACTAGGCTACAGTACATCTAAAAGATTGGGCTTATCTAGTGTATTTAATTTTCATTTTATATTTTTATCTCCATATTAATCGAACCTTTCTGAAAAAATCAAAAAATGACCGAACCTCATCTAATTGAAAAAGACTAAACCGTACTTTTTGATTAATATATTCTATTAACACCCTTCCAAAGTCGAACTGCTCCGTAATTAATTCTTTATTAATTAGTTAAAAAATTATATTTTATAAAATATGTTCCACATTTCCAAGTAAACATATTTGTTAAGACTTTGATGTGTTACAATTTATAGGCGTGTAAATAGTCAAATACAAATATTTTTATATTTATATTCGTATCCGTTTATTTTAAATACGGATAATATTTGCTTAATTAAATTTAATTCGAATTCGAATACGAGTATGAATTTTACTTTTTTTACTATTTAAACAAAATAATTTTCAATAATTTAATAACTTATATAATACATATTAAACAAATTTCACTTAGAAAAAATAAATGAAATATCGTATAAGTAATAATTGCTACTCAGAATGAATGTCTGTACGTCAACTTTCTATCCAAAATTCAACTTGAAAAGGTTTAGGAGACGTTACTAGATGATGATTGGATAATTGTCATGCAAGAGTAGCTCAATTAGTTTGAAAGAAACA
Organism: Centella asiatica; assembly: GCA_014636745.2. NCBI lineage: Eukaryota > Viridiplantae > Streptophyta > Magnoliopsida > Apiales > Apiaceae > Centella > Centella asiatica. The sequence continues at coordinate 22,225,560 of CM025785.1, forward strand.
AAATTTGAAAACTAGTGTCAAAACCAAGAAATAACTTTATCATTGTATTAAATGGATCTTTAGAAGCAAACTAGATGAAATTGATACAGTGACAAGAAATAAGGTCAGATTTGTTGCAAAAGGTTATTCATAAGAAAAAGGTTATTCATAAGAAAAAGAGGTTGTTCATGCAAATTTCAAAGTGTATCATATATATGTAAATATTGTCTTTCTAAATGAGAAACCATAAGAAGAAGTTTATGTCCAGGAACTTCCTAGTTTTGAAGAGCAGAAATTTCTCAATCATGTTTACAGGTTAGACAAAGCACTCTATGGACTTAAACAATCACCAAGAGTATTGTATGATGCTCTATCTCTGTTTTTAATCGAAAATAAATTCAATAGAGTTATCATAGATAAAATTTTATTTTATAGAAATTATGCTGGTGAAATAGTACTAGTTTAAGTCAATGTTGATAATATTATATTTAGTTCTACTAATGAGACCTTATGCTTCAAGCTTGCTAAGTTTATGCAAAATAGATATGAGATGAGGATGATGAGAGAATTAACTTTCTTTTTAGGTTTACCACTGATGAAAATTTTCATTAGTCAAATAAAATATATAAAAGACTAAAAAAAAATTTAATTTACAAGATATTATAACTTCTATGGCAACATTTACTAAACTTGACAAAGACTCAACTAGTAAAAATGTTGACTCACTTTTATATTTTACTGCAAGTAGACCTAATATAATATTTTCAACTTGTTTATGCACTAGATTCCAAACAGATCCTAGAGAATCTAATTTGATTGTTGTTAAAAAGATATTCAGATATCTTAAGGGTACTCAAAATCTTGGCATTTGGTATCCTAGAGAATCTAAATTCAAACTAATATGCTACTCATATGTAAATTATGCAGGTTGCAAACTAGAAATGAAAAACACAACAGGAAGTTGTCAATTTTCTTAGAGACAAACTAGTGTCATGGTTTAGCAAGAAATAATATTATGTGTCAACCACAACAACTAGAGCTAAATACATTGTTGGTGGGAGTTGTGCTCAAATCTTATGAATGAAAAATCAGCTAATGGACTATGGTATAGCGTATAATCAAATTCCTATTTATTATGACAACACCAATGCTATTTTCATTACAGAGAATCTTGTGCAACACTTTAAAACAAAGCACATAGACATCAGGTACAACTTCATTAGAGAACATGCATGCCTATTTACCAAATCATTGGATGAAGCCACCTTCAACAAGTTGGCAAGTGAGTTAGTTATGCTCAACTTTGGTGAATAAAATCTTTGAAAATTTTATGTAAGGCTAATTGACAGTAGTAGTAGTTAATTATCTTCTGATGACTTGGTTACCAGAAAATAATTAACAACTAATAATTGAAATAGTAGTAGTTATCTTTTGACAAACTAATTGTTCTTATTAAAGAATAATTATTAATTGATGATAATGCAGTGGTGGCTAATTATCCTCCAAACAGTTTAACTGTCAGTGGATAATTACCCCCTAATTATATATATAGTAGAGAAATTAATATACTATACAGGATTCCTTATGTTTATTGCTTATCATCTATTTGAGGATCTTGTAATAAATGATTCAGACATTTTCTTAACTCTTTATTATTTTATTCTTTATTTATTCTAATTCTGTTACAATGAAGGATGTTAGTAATGATTTAACTTCTTCTGCCTAAGTAAAAAACTTCATGATCAATGGTATTCAAACTAAGTTCAAGAATGTGAACGATATCCATGGGCTGAAACATTTATTCCTTCTAATCAACCTAATCTGGTTATTTTTACCCTTCAACATTAAGATATTGATATCAAAAAAAGGGAGAAGGATCAAGTCAGGAGAGTATAAAGTAATTTTGATGAAAATAAGGGGAGAATTGTTAGAGATGTTAGCAGATTTATGGATGAGCATTGAGGAACTATAACAACAAAGCCTTTGAAGCCATCACTGTTACGTTCATGTACAATTATGTGTTTACATATTTAATTTTCATTTCTAAGTAGTGTTAGTATAAGATTGTGTTTTGACATCATCATCAAATCTTAATTTATTTTTATTATTGATAATCATAAATAGGGGAGATTGTTAGAAATTATAGTATTTGACGATGATTTATAACACTTAGAATTGTTAGATTTTGTAATTGTAATGAAGTTGAAAGTATAACTGATTTTGTCTAAATATTACCTCCTGCAGTGTAAACTATTCATCAATGCATAATAGACAAACTAGTGGAAGATATCCTCTAACAAATGTAAAATGCACATCAAAGAGATAGGTCAGATGATATTTTATCACAGTAGCCATAATATGATATTCAGCAACAGCTGATGAATACAGATTGAAGATTGATAAACTTAACTAGAATTTGACTATTGTCAAAGCCATTTGACTATTACCGAATTCATTTGATTGTCGCCACAGTCATTTGGCTATCGTCAAAGTCAGACTATCATCAAAATCATTTGGTTTTCGCCAAAGTCATCGCTAAAGTTTTTGTAAAGCGCTAAACTTAAATGACTATCGCCAAAGTCATCGCTAAAATTTTTGCAAAGCACCAAATTCAAATGATTATCGCCAAAGTTTTTAGAAAATCTACACTAGCGCCAAAGACATCGAGAAATCAACACTATCGCCAAAATGTCACAAAAAAAGCCAAGTTTCCTCAACGCCAAATTCGTCGGGTTCAATAGTGCCAAAGTGTTTCTGAAGTGCCAAAGTGCTCGTTATCATTGGATAAAATATCTGGCGCCAAAGTACTCGTTATCAGTGGTTAAAAGACTTAGTGTCAAAATGAGTAACATTAGGGAATAATGAACTCAGTGCCAAAATCTATTTTTAACCATTGCCAAAGTCCACAGATTTCATACACCAAATTTTAAGGAAAGATGAATATGGGATGATGACATAAGGCTGATTGTAGCAGTCCACTAAACTCAGTTAGGGCGGTGAAATTAAAATAAAGATAGTGGTCCAATATGAGAGATTAACTACCATAGAAGGTTCAAGAAGATAAGTTATACATACACACACATGTGTATAAAACTGTTAGTGTGAAAACTATATAGATAACTTATAAAGCAAAATAAGAAAATAAGTTATACATATACACAAAATGTGTATAAAGTTGCAAGTGTGAAAACTGCAGAAATAAATTATACAAACTTGAAGAGAAAAATATAAAAATTTGTCCAGTAAGAACTCGAGAAACTCAAGTAGATAAGTTATACAAATTTAGATGCCGTAGAGATAAGTTATCCTGAGAACTCCAATAATAAAATAAGGGAGTTGGTGCAATAAGAAGAGAGTGTGTACCAGATAAGTTACATAACAGATTGACGTGTGAGAAAGGTTGTACAAAAGAGAAGTTATGGGACAGATCTTGTGGCGGCCCCAAAAATCTCATACCGAATTTTGGGCACCGTTAATAATTGACAAAAGAAAAGTAATAACATCCAATCATGTATATCACTAAATAAGAGAAAATAAATAGTAAACTCTATTACATTAATCCAAAAATAAATGTCTAACAACAGAATTCTATGAGGGGCTCACACATGCCTTACAATCTAAACATTACAATAATCTCATCACGCTTCGCTCTTCCCCTGAATGTCATCCATAAGAGGGTGATTAGGAAACGTTCATCATGTCATTCTCGCATTTCCTTTATCAGACAGCTCGGCCTTCTCGCCATATCCTGAAAAAATTAGATAATAGCAAAATGAGTGATTTACGCTCGCAAGTATATAATCAAGTACTGGGTGAGTTTTGAAATATAAAAAATTTATAGGGGCTTAAGTGTTTGCGAGGTTGGGCGGAGACAATGCTGACACCTCTTGATAAATTTGAAAAACGTATAGCTTCCAGGGTTCCCCAGTGATAACGAGGGATTTGACCCTTTACTTGAAAGAATCTTGAATAATTCACATGCGCCTTGTAACCATGTTCGTTTGGCGCACGTGCCCTTAGGAACTCCATATCAAATAGTATATCAATTGGCTAGCCTAACCACCGTCTAACTTCATCATAATGACATACGTAGTCAAAAAAGAAATCTTTTATCTGCAAGAATTCGGTTACCAATGCCTCGGTTTCCGTTCCCTATCATTTTTAGGCCCGGGGTGCTAAGCAGATGCATCGCACTAGCCTTTAGTTATCCAAACTATACTTTACAAGTATGGACGAGAATAATTAAGTCTTTTTATATCCAAATAGGATTTACCTTTGTGTGTTAGTGAATTTGAATAGCTAACATCCGCCCAAAGAATGCTTGATTGTAGTACAAATTTTTCACGTACATCGTATCAAGGGATCATACGTTACTTAACTTTGAAGAAATTGAATCATGAATATTGACATAATAATAACTTGAATACATTACGTATATTGAAACAATGATCATACATATTAATTGAAAGAAGGTAGAGTGAGTATATACTTGCATTGGTCCTTAGCTAATTCTAAATCAAATCACTTGTGAGTGAAAGACTTTATAAAACATGTACATTGACATAACATGAGAAATTTATGCCGTGGATAAAGATATGAGAATGCGTATATATGATACCCTTATATTTTTAACATTTTAATTTGACATTTGAACTGTTGAGGTTTAACAGTTAATTAATATTATTATAAATAATTGAAGAAAATAATATTTTATACCTTAAAGATAGACTGTGCATCAGTGGATAGTTATTATGGTATAAAAGTGGTCCTTAGGGACTAAATTACCCATCAGTGGATGATTTACCCGTCAGGGGACGTGGCCATCTGGGGATGTCCCTTGACCATCAAGGGATGGTCCTCGATCATCAGGGGATAAATTTGTTCATCGCCAAAATCAGTCGGCAATCTATTTGACTATCGTCAAAGTCTCTTGGTCGTCACCAAACTCATCGATGGAAAATTTGTTCAACGCCAAACTCATCGGAAGCTAGTATTTTTGTCTCTCGGAGACTAAGAAAAAAATTTCATCAAAGACTAACAAAATTTTGCTCATCGGAGACTACCAAAAATTTCTTATCAGAGGCTAACAAAATTTGTTCATTGCAGACTAACAAAATTTGTTTCTCGGAGACTAATTTTCTACACCGTCGAAGACTAAGTTGTAAACTCTTGGGGACTAATTTATACTGTCAGAGACTAAGTTAGAACTCTTCTCAGATGCAGTGGTGACTTTTTCAACTTTAATGGGTGGTGTTATCAATAGATAACCATACATAGGGAAAATTATCTCATCATCTTTTCTGCAGTGTACATCATTTCTTATCATCTTCTTATTCTTATGGACACTGCTAGATTTCAAGAACTCTGGTTGTCTGAGACACAAGCATGGTGTTTTAACTACTAATTTAAAAGAAATGTTTGATGGTTAATAGTTTGTTTAATAGGTGATCGTCAACATTTTTTACTCTCATCTTGGATAGTATATGACAATAACTTTTGATATTAAAAGTATGTTTTAAATCATACTCTTGGAAGTGAATAAACAAAGTATCTTAAAAATATGGCATGAACAAAAGGACAGAATAGTACAAGAAAGAGCAGGACTTAAATATAGTGTTCTTACCTCTTTGGCTTTGAAGAAGAAGTTAAAATCTTGGGTTGCTCTTCGAAAAGTATAGTTGTTCTTGAAAGTGAATCTGAATTTTATGTGAGTGGTTGGTTGTATAGAAATTTATGGAAGTGGGATTAAGGTTGTACTCCAAATGATATATTTATATCACTTGCCAAACAACAAGAGGAGTTGGATTATTTGAGAGTAGTTCTCAACCGTTGCATGAAATAGGCAGTAGCAAACCTTAGAAAGAAATGATTAGTTAGAAAGGCCGGTGTTATGTCTACTAAAAGTCAGTCAGTCACCTATCATAGCCGACAATCTAATGTACTGTTGGAGTTGATTTACTAGTTGACGGGTCACGTGCAACTTACCTTGATATAATATAATTATATCGCTTGCCTCACGATAGTCCTTGGTTCAAAAATAGACACTGTAGCTCACCCACGTAGTGTCTTCCTCACATGATAATTATAATTATTTCTTGCTAGTACTTGGATAAATAATCGTTTAAAGATTGAGTTCAAAAATGTATTGTTGTCCCAGTGAGATAGCCTAAAACTTGTACAAGGGGGGTTGAATACAAGTTCTTAAAACCTTTTCGAATTCTTATTCTTCAAAGTATTAAACTTGCGAAAAATAAAGAACAAAAACTAGAACAAATTTATAAATAATTGATTTTATTGATTACAAATTTTAATAATCGCAAATTGATTGTCAGCTTCAATTTCTGTATTGTATATATATAAACCTATGAAAAACATAGAGCTTCTAATACAATTCTGTAAAACTAATTACAGCTTCCAAATCTGAATTGAAATTCAGCTTCTAATCTGAATTGAAATTCAGCTTCTAATCCTATTCAATATATGTTTTCTATGTACAATTCGAATAGGCTTTTCTTTCATGAAAAAAAAAATATTTCTCTTTAGTTAGTTTTCTGACCACCTTCGTCTTCAATATATCTTCAATGTCCATGTCGAAAATAACTTTTAATCCAATTAGAACTTCGTACTGCATCAAAGAGTAATTTTACTTTAATCTGTGACTGGTTCAACTTTAGTCTCTGATCAACTATGTTTAGTCTCCGACAGCTTAAGCTTAGTCTCCGATTCTTTAATCTTAGTCTCCGATGGCTTACGCTTAGTCTCTGATGACTTAAGATTAGTCTCTGATGCTTGAAGTTATAGTCTCTGATAAGCTTTTGCCTTAGTCTCTGATAGACTAAACATAATCTTTGATTTGTTGAAATCTCTGATGCAGTTGTGGTAGTCTTTTATAACACAAATTAACTTACTCTCATATAAAAACAAATTACATAAAACAGAGATTAAACTACCAGCTACAAAAATTCAAATGCAATTAACTAGCACTAACTGTACATTTGTATATCTAAGTATTCTAAATACAATCATCATCAAATGTTATAAAACCTAACATGTATTTATAATTTTTTGGACATCACATTGTCATAGAAACTTTCTTCAAGATATGAATTCATTATTCATACCGAATGTAAATTAAAGTTTCATATATAATATGTATTAATCATAATATGAATTTATTATTCATACAACAAAAACCTATTTTTATTTTCTGGTTCTCACAGATCTGTAATTACCAAAGAATATCAGAGATATTTTTGGAGGTGACTTAGAGAATAAGTTTGGAGAATAAGGGAGTTATCTATAAATAGAGACACATGACAATTGAGGACAAACACATATGAAATATATTTGATATAGATATCTGAGATACATCTCTGAGACATACATTGAAGAACATATCTCAGAACTTAGAACATCTAAAGAAGTTGTAATTCATTTACAGAAAAAGAAAATGTATTATGTTAGTGCAATATAAGCACAAGTATTTGTAGAAGGGAGGGATGAATACAAACACCTGAAACTTTTCGCTCTTTAAAACTTATAAGGCTTACTGAAAACAGTTGTAACAAACAGAAAAACTATATGAAATGAACACACAGATTCAAGTTAAAATAGTTATATTAAAACTTGAGATTTTTCTGGAAATTTGTATAATCACAAATGTGATTTACAGCTACAAATTCTGTGAATAAAGTTCACAGCTTCTCACACTCACTAGCTTCTAACTTTCTTTGAAATATCTCTCTCAAGATCTATTACAAAGTTTCTCTCTAGTGTTTGTGTGCTTCAGTGCTTGTTTGATCTGTTGGATAGATTCAATCTCTGTATCTGTGTTATGAGAGCTCCGTTGCTTATATGTTAAAATAGTGGGATGAAATCACGTGCTTGAGACGTGCTGCTCTTCTCAACTTAGCCGCAAGTATGTCACATCGAAACTTTATGTGTCAGACTGCTTCATGCTTTGTTACTACTTTTCTTCCCCTAATCTGTGTGCATTTAATGCGCGAGAGTTCTCATTGGATCATAAACAAACTTCAAGAAATATCTTTCCAGTTGATATTTTTTGCTTTTGTAACACGTTACGTTGATTTCCTTGTAAGAACTGATGACGGGTGCATTCTGTCACAACGATCCACTGACTGCCAGCCCTGACGGACTTTGATCAGTGCTTCTGGATCCCCTGATGCTTATTTGACTGGATCAGGGCTTCAACCTTCACTTGAGTTTTACTCAGTGCTTTTTGATCCTGATGGTTATGACTGACGGCATACACTGATGGCTTCCACTGATGTCTTGTTGGTCATTTCCCCTGACGGGTTACCCTGATTAGTTTTCCTGATAATGACATATCCTGAAGTGTTTTCCTGACGGGATGGTCTGCCTTCCTCATACTCCGATGGGTTCCCCCCGATGGGTTCCCCCGATGGGTTCCCCCCGATGGGTTCCCCCCGATGGTTCCCCCCGATGGGTAGCCCCCGATGAGTTCCCCGCGATGGGTCCCCCCGATGGGTCCCCCCGATGGTTCCCCCCGATGGGTCCCCCCGATGGGTCCCCCCGATGGGTTCCCTCGATGGGTTCCCCCCGATGGGTTCCCCCCGATGGGTTCCCCCCGATGGGTTCCCCCGATGGGTCACCCCGATGGGTTCCCCCCGATGGGTCACCCCGATGGGTTCCCCCTGATGGGTCACCCCGATGGGTTCCCCCCGATGGGTCACCCCGATGGGTTCCCCCCGATGGATTCCCCCGATGGGTTCCCCCCGATGGGTTCCCCCGATGGGTTCCCCCCGATAGGTTCCCCCCGATGGGTTCCCCCCGATGGGTTACCTCGATGGGTTCCCCCCGATGGGTTCCCCCTGATGGGACTTAATCAACGTAACTTGATTAGAATTTCTGATGTGCAGAATACTTTGACTGTTTACAAATAGCATCGGACATTCTTCTTCACTTTGTCAAGTCCTTTGAATGTTTCTGTTTTCTGACTTGTCTTTTGAAGTTATTAACCATCCACTGATGAACAAGTGTTTCATCAGTGGGTGCAAAACTTGTGCTGATCTTAAGGTTTATAAAATACCTTAAGTATTTACAGTTGCACAATTTATTACATAATCATCATCATCATTTATCTCTAACAATCTCCCCCTATTTATGTTTATCAATTTGATAACCATAAATCCTTAGATGCACTGATGATGATGTCAAAACTAATACTTAATACATGAAAGAATTTTGAATGAATTAACAAAAGAATTTTTTGTACAAGTATAACCTACATCTATTACAAAAAGAATGTTGTATTTAGATATCAGAATCCCTTTTCCTTTTTGCTGAGATAAAGGGCAATGGGTGACTTGATTCAATAGGTTGAGAGTCACTACCAAGGCCTTGTCTTCTTTGTTCTGGGTTTTGATCAGGAATTCTGAGTCTGTTGTCTACTGCTCCTGTCTCCAGCTGCTCTAGTTCCTTCTGAAGAAGCATTTTGAAGTTGACTATATTGACATTTCTGCTTGTCTCCAAAGCTTCAAGGACTGTCTTGATTTCTTGAATGTTGGTTGCAGCAAGTTGTGACCAGTAAAAGGTAATGATCTCCCACTTTTTATTTTTGAATTGTACTCCCATGGGGCTGGTGATCATTTTAGGATAGACTTTGAATCCCTTTACTGGTGGCACATCCCTTACTGCAGTGTTCCTATCATCAGCTCTGGTTTCTTCGATCTCTTTATGTACTCTTTGAATCAGCAGGACTCTGAATTTGATGACATGTTCGTTCTTATGATTTGCAATTTGACTCAGAACATGCATCGCTTCCTCCAGGTTTAGGCCAACAACTTTTTTAATCCTTATACTTTTCTCCTGCCCATCAGTGGATTTATAAAATAACTTTAGTGGACTTTCGAATGCTGTGGGCAGGCTCCTTTCATTGTTGATGGCACTCCTCAGCCTGTCGATTATCCCCCTTAAGTCTTTATTAGCCTGTGAGGATCTTGGAATCAGGTTTAGAACCAGTCCTAATTGCTCAGCATCCATTCTCCTGAACCAGTCCATTGCTACATTGAATTCTGACCCACTCTTCAATTGAACTGTAATTAGCTGATCCCTTCTATTGTTGAACCTGACATCTATGCTTTTTATTGAGAACATAAATGTCAGGTTTTTGCGTCTTTCTTCTCTGAGAAATTCAGCTAGAGTGGGTGGACCATATTCTTTGGTAACAGGAGAAGGTGCTTTGTCCTTGGCTTCATCTGACTTCTTTGTAGTGACATCAGGGTCTTTAGATTTTTCTTGATTTTTATCCCCTGATGTACTTTTAGGGTTCTGTAATCTTCTAGGCTGAGGTTTCCTGGAGGTCCTAGGCCTGACATTCTTCTTCTTCTTCATTTCTTGCTCCTATTCCCTTGCCATTTCCCTCTCCTCTTCTTCTTGAAGTTGCTGTGCAAAGATTGCATCAGCTTCTACTAGCTTCTTATCTTGAGGGTAGACCAGCTCCATTTTCCCATCAATTATAACTTCAACAGGTGTTGGAAAGTGGGTTGTCTTCATGGCGTTTCCAAGTAACTTAGGCCCTGATTGAGTGTTGGATGTCTTCTTGGGTTCCTCAATCAGGATGTCATTGCCTTTGTCCTTAGGTTTTGGAGTAGGAACAGAAGTAGTCACATCCCCTGATGGTTGACTTGTTTTCTCAGCAATATCCCCTGACGACTGCTTGGTTGAATTCTCCCCCTTTTTGACAGCATCATCAGTGGGAGTTGAGAGTCGGGATGTGACTTAAAGAAGTTGTTGCATGGTGTCAGCCATGGATTTTTGCAGAGTTTCCATGCTGTTCATTTGAGTAGAAAGATCAGCAAGCTTGTGGTCAACATTGTCAACTTGTTTCTTCATCCGGAGTAGAGTCTGGCTGGTGACCAAAGAGTCGACAACTTGTTGTATATTTTGTAACTTTCTGGAAAAATGTGTATACAATTTTTGGTTTTCTATATCTATTGACTGACCAATCATTATCTGTGATTTTAACACTTTGATCAAAACTGGATCAGTAGTCCTAGCTAACTCTTGCTTCAATAACTGTACAGTATCAGACATTTGGTTCTGTCGAAAGTATAAATCAACTCCAATGAACTGGGAAAAATCATCTTGTGGAGCATCATCTTCATCACTTGCAGAAGAAGAAGTAATATTTACAGTATCTGTGTTTTCTCTCTGTTCTTTATTTACAAGGATCTCATCCTTATCTCTCTCATCGTCTCCTTTTTCTTTGCCATCTAAGGCATCACTCAAATTCTCTCCTTTTTCTTTGCCTACTAAGGCAGTACTCTCTTGCTCTCCTTTTGCCAAAGTCCTCTCAAGGGTTTGACTTTGCCTCTCTGCACTAAGTATTTTCTCAGTCTCACTCAAAATTGTCCTAGAGGGGCTCCTATAGGCTTGGAAATCATCAATTGTGACCAGTTCAAGTGATGTATTTACAGATTATGGTTCCACAATTGTGATAGGAGTAGGAGAAGAAGTAAAGTGTGTATGTATAATTGGAGAAGTATAGGTTTCTATAGAGGAAGTATATACAATTGGGGGTACATAAAGAGTTATGGTTGTAGTATGTACAGTGGAATTTATGTCCCCTGCTTGATCACTAGTGTTTGTATCAAGTAAAAATGAGTCAACCATGTGAGAATAGTGACTGTCAAACACTGTGTCAGAGAGTGTTGGCTCCTCCACGAATTGAGAATGTGGAGAATCTGATTGTATGGCACTTAATGTTTGTGTCATTATATCTGAAGAAATTTGAGGAACAGAGAAAGAAGGAAGTGGTGTAGATGGGAGTGTTGGCTGAATCACTGAACGAGGAGGTGATTCATCAAAAGATGTTGTAGAAGAATGCTTATGACTCATGTTGATCTTATTGAGAAGCTTCTGAGCTACAACACTCACTGTGTCAGATATCTGCAAGTGGCTCTCAGAGACCCTGATGGTAGGTTCATCAGTGTCTATGGGCAGTGTATGTGCCTCACTCTATTGTGTCCTTGGTTGAGGACTATTTTTAATAACTAATCCCTTTTGAGAGGAACTAGTTAGAAATATGTTTAATTCCTTATCAAAGGCTATATCCTGTTGAGAGGATACGCCCTGGTCAGGTTGTTGGGTAACACTCGTGGCTCCCTTCTTCTTCTTACGCCTATAGCCAATCACTCTCTCTCCTTGCTCCCCCTCAGTTATTGTGGTAACTTCACTGGGTTTTCTTTTAATCCCAACAGTCTTTTGAGAGACTGTGGGTTGGGCTGTTGAGAGTGGTTGTGAAGAAATTGGTTGCTCTACTTGGGTAGGCAGAGAGGTGGTTGTTTTCTCTGCCATAGTAGATGAAGGTGAAGAATGTACAGTGTTAGAAATAGAAGGTGTAGAATTTACTACCTGTATCATGTGCGCTGGGAGAGCAAATGATTCAGTTGTATATGATTTCTTCAGTATTTCTGCAAACAATTTCTTTGTTTGCTTGTATGTCTGTACAAGTATATCATTCTCAAAAGAAAAATCAGTAATTTGATCTTTAATAATCATGTACAAAAATCTAGCATAATATATTTCAGATTTCCTATTATTAACATTACCTAATTTATTTACAAGATCATCAAAAATTATTTTTCTTATATTTATATTTACATTTTTAATTATTGCGTATGCTATTTTTAATGTTAAAGAGGTAATTATCTCAAAGTTAGAACACTTACCTGAGAACACTTTGGTGATAGTGTCAAAGAGATAAGAAATCTCCCTCTTCACGTTCACCCTCTTGAGATCCTTGAACTTTAACACTGCATTGGAAGTAGCGTTATAGCCCAGTTCCCTCATGAAATCCAGTAGGTCGGCATCACTGGGTACATCCACCAGATCTTGAGTAGGTAGCCCCAAAACAGAGTTAAGTCTGGAAGGAGTTATTTTCCCTTTCCCAGACGAAACTTTGAATGAGATACCCTTGACCACATATAAACTTAGCACTGGTCCACAGTTGTGATAGTGTTTTCCCAGTGAGATGGCCTAGAACTTGTAGAAGGGGGGGTTGAATACAAGTTCTTGCAACTTCTTCGAATTCCTGTTCTTTAAGAAATTAAATTTCTGCGGAATATAAAGAACAAGATCAAAACTCTATAAACAATTGCTTTTATTGATTTAACAATTGATTACAAGTTTTCTAACAATCAAAACAAGCTTTGATCGTCAGCTTCTATTCTGTATATAAAATACAACACTTTCAATTTTTTCTCTCTATACACATCTCTACGCTTCGTATTTCCGTTCTGTAATTTATAATTACAGCTTCTAAAACTAAGTTATCAAAAACCTAGCTTCCTAATTCAAATCAAATACAATCTTTCCAATTGAAAGATTTCTAACAAATTTCCTTGTCACCTACGTCTTCAACAAAGTCTACGTGTTCATGGAAGACTTTCCTTCTTTGATTTGAACTTTAACTCCATCAGTGATTAAGTCTTCGACTAATCTCCGATAGCTTCTTTAATTAGTCCCTGATCACTTCGAGTAATCTCTGATGCTTTACAACGTGTAATCTCTGATGCTTTACTTCGTGTAATCTCCGATACTTTGGCTTTAGTCTCTGGTGATGTCAGCTTTTAATCTCCGATGACCAATCCTTCAATCTCCGATGAACAAAACATTTTAATCTCCGATGAAGGATTCTTCAATCTCCGATGGGCAAAGTCCAATCTCTGATGAACAAAACTTTAATCTCTGGTGGACTTTTCCCTTAATCTACGACAAGCCAAAATCAATTTCCGAAGGACTAATTAATTTAAACAACTTGTTGAACAAACTCAACAAGTATTCCAGCAGTACATACAAAAGAAATGAACCTATCTCTTTATTATAATGACTAATTTACAAACAAGAGATACTACTGCTAGCTACAAAACTAAAGTGTTACTAACCAACACTTTTCTGTACATTTGTATTTCTAAGTATTCTAAAGACAATCATCATCAAATGTTTATAAAACCTAACAATCTCCCCCTAATTATGAATATCAGAATGATAAGCATAATTTCAAGGTTGATGATGATGTCAAAACTCAACTATCAAAATTTACTTAGAAAAAGAATAAAGAATAATAAAATTACAAATGTACCTGAATTCAAGATCTTTGATCTATCATTCAGCTTCTCTCTCCTGGATAATTTAATTTACCCAGCTTCTCCAAGGTTTAAGCAAACCTGGCTACACTGAATAATACATTCAGCTACTCCAAGAATAATTCCTGGCTACCCAAGACTATGTCTGGCTTCAATAATTATTTACTTCAACATTCACACAGCAACTTTTATTTGTTCACTTCCTCCTTTTCAATTCCTTGAAATACTTCAACCTTTCCTCAAATAGCCTCTTCAATTCCACCTCACTTGGTCCTTCTGCATTTCTTAACAGTCTTATAAAGTCTTCAACATTCCTCTCTGTTAATCGATCTAGATCTCTGTCATATTGAAAGAAGATTTTCTGGTCATGAATATTTTCATACCATATTCCAAGTGGTTCAGATTCCACCATGTAGAGTTTTCCCTTGAAACTTAATGGTGGCTTTCTTACTGCAGACTTTTGACTTGAAGCACTGACCATATTGTCCTTTACAGGAGGTTTCCTTGAAGAAATAGGTTGTGGTTTAAGAATTTCAGGTACAGGAATTATAGCAGTTTCCTTCACTTGAAACTTCCTTGCAACTTTCTTTACCTCAGCCTCTGCTATCTCCTTATTTCTCCTTCTTGTTTCTGCTGCTTTTTGCTGTGAAGGCTTTTTCTTAGTTTTAGGAGCTTTCCTTTCTCTTTCTTTCTCCTCCTCTCTCTCCTTGGCTAGGATCTCTTGCTCCTCCTTGTCAAATTTCTCTTGAAGTGCTTGAGCAGCTAAGAAGTCAGATTCCACTAGCCTTGGATCTTGAGGAGCTACTCGAACTACTCCCCCTTCAACTTCCAATTCAACAGGCTTGAAAATCCTCCCAGCTCTTATTGCATCTCGCATTAGTCTAGGCTGTTCAGGCTGTGATGGTTCTTCAATCATAATGCCTTTGCCTTTATCTCTGGATGTGCTTGGGGCTGTTTCAGGCTGTTTTGTAGAGGAAGGAGTTTGCTCTGTTGGAGTTTGGCTTTCTGTTGGAACTTGAAGAAGATTCTGGCTTGATGGCTTGGATGATATTGGCAGTTTTTGAACTTTGGATTCAAGCCTTGACAGTTTTGCCTGAATTTCTTCATCAATGTTAGCATATATTGGCTGTGGTAATGAAGATGGTGTAGTTGTTGGTGTAGGTA
Source organism: Centella asiatica (assembly GCA_014636745.2). Classification (NCBI taxonomy): domain Eukaryota; kingdom Viridiplantae; phylum Streptophyta; class Magnoliopsida; order Apiales; family Apiaceae; genus Centella; species Centella asiatica. The sequence goes on from CM025785.1 coordinate 22,240,832, forward strand.
ATGGACCACTCTCCCCTTTTTTGACATCAGCATCCTTAGAGGGAGCAGAGTTGGGTAGTCGGGCAGCAATGTCTTTCAGGAGGTTATGTATTTGATCCATTTTGACTTCAAGAAGGCACATCTTACTGTCAGATTTAGTCTTATCCTTTATCAGGGTTTGAATCTGCATGACAGTTTGCCTTGAGAAGTGACCTTCATAGTGCCTCCTGATGTTGTCAGTCGCCAACTCCAGTTGCTGTTTCATGTTCACCATTTCTGTCTTCATGCCAGTGGCCAAGTAGTGAATGAATTTTGCATTTAGTTTCACTGCCTTAGTCACTTCATCTGCAACATCTTGAAAGGATTTTGCAGCTGCAATGGACCCCACATTGGTCAAGTATTCCTGCCTGTATAGGGCAGCTGCATCCTCCAGGGAGTTGGTAAATTCTGAATCCAGCCATGCATCGACATTTTCTTGCTCTGGAGTCTCCTCAGTAGCAGTAGATTCAAATACAAGTCTAGTTTTCAAAGCAAAAATATGATCTTCTCTTTGTTGAAGATTTAAAAGTTCTTCATAAGCTGCATTTGACATCTCTGAAATGACTTGCAAATTTGCAGCCACTGCACTGGAGCTACCTCCAACTTTTTTTGTTAATGGAGAGACAATTGGAGCTTCTGTTTGGATTTGGGTGGAGGGAGCCACAGGCTTGAAAAACTCACCTGTAGAAAATTTCTCTATGTTCTTTTCTCCAAGGATCTCATCCTTGCTCACACCCTCTCCTTTTGCCTGGGGTTGGGCACCCAGCTTCTCTATCTCTCCTTTTTCCAAGCTTTCTAAAGCTTGACTCTCTTTTATGTGTATGTGCTCTCTTTTTTCCAGGTCAGGAGCCTGACTCTCACTATTTATTCTCACAGCCTCACTCATTTTGATGGTGTCACTCTTTCCTACAGAAGTGAGGGTTTGAGAAGTGCTTGTGACAGCATGGATAGGGGGTTCCCTTTGTGTATCTTGGGCTAGGGAGCTATCCATGGAAATTGCATGAGAACTTGTCTCGAGTATTGGCTCCTCTTGGGAAAAATCAAGAGAATCAGTTATATTTACATCAAAAGAATCAAGAATGGGAGAAAAAGGAGAAGAATGTACAGCGGGGAGTGTTGGCTGTTTCTCAGAGATTAAAAATTGAGGAACATCAATTTGAGACTCTGTGTGTGCACTCCTTGTGTCACTCTTTTCTTTTGTATTCTCTTTATTTGATTCCTCTTGGCTGTGACCAAGAGTTTGTGCAGACTCTGTAACAAATGTCCCTGGTTGAGGACTATCTTCAATGTCAATATCCTTTTGGGAGGACATAAACAGATTACTGTCTTTCCTTATAACCTCCATTGCCTTTTGGGAAGCAATGAATTGCTTTTGGCTTTGGGTTATAACTCTCTTCTTTCTCTGAAGTGGAACTTCAGCTTCTGGTTCTCCCTCATCCTCACTTACTCCCTCAATTATTTTTCTTTTTATTGGGAGCTTTTTGGCTTTTCTGGTATATTCAACCACAGTCTTTTGGGAGGCTGTGGAGGGGGCTTTGGATTGTGATTGAGAAGATGTTGGGGAATAAGTTGATGTTTGTGTTGTATCCCCAAAGAATTGCAAAGAATATATGTTTGGAAGAGTGTCACTGAGAGAGTTTCTCATGACAATAGGATAGTAAAGAGGTACATTTACCTTGGCTTCATTCTTCTTTAAATCACTGACTACTCTTTTAGTCTGCAAAACTATAGGAACAACTTGCATACTAGCAATATTAAGGTTAGGTATTAAATGATTTGCAATCATCATTAAAAACCTAGCATAATAAATTTTAGTTTTGTTGCCAGTTTTAAGTTTGTCCATCAAGTTTTGCAAAATCAAAAGTCCTAAGTTAATATGCCTATCATATAACACACTATATGCAATTTGTTGTGAAATAGTGGTGATGACATCATATCCATTGCATTTTGAGGTAAAAGCTTTTGTAATAATGTCAAAGAACAATGACCACTCTAACCTAAGATGGGGACGTGTGATGGTCCCAACAGAACTTATTTCAGTATTATAGTTTAATTCCTTAAACATACCTATAAGTTCTTCATCAAAGGCAAGAGGGTCATAGTTTTCCCTGATGGGTAAATGAAGTGCATTATTAACAATGGTATGAGTAATAGTATATTCTGTGTTTTCATACCTGAAACTTACCTGTGGAGATTCATCACTTTTGTCAGTGACTGTTGCAGTGCTCCACATGGTTGTAATTACTTCTGCAGCTTGGATGGGAGTTTCATAAATGGCGTATTGTAATGGAGAGTTCTTTAGAAAACTCACAAAGGGGTAGTATTTTGCTTCGTACTCGTACTTATCGGCCACCCCTGCATGGTTAGTCTTGATAAACTCAAACTCACCAAACTTGAAGCAAACTGTTTTGGTCGCCATTGAAGAGATCTGTAATCTTAATGAAGAAAACTCAAGGAGAGATTAAATTGCAGAGAGAAATCAAATTGCAGATTTTGATACTTGTGATTACAAACGTTTTTGAAATTACTTTTATTAACGTATGAGAAACGTTTGCTATTCAAAGATCATGGGTAACTACCAATTTACCCTTTTTCAGAGATTGTCCTAATCTCTGATTAACCCGTGTGATAAGAGATTGATCCGATTAGTCTCCGATGTAGTAATTACTCATCGGGGACTAAGATAATCTTTGATGTTATAAATGAACGCATCGGGGATTAGTCGACTCTCCGATGAAATAACTCATCAGGGACTAAGATAGTCTCCGATGTTATAAATGTACGCATCGGGGATTAGGACATTCTCCGATGTTGTAATTTGGATCTATCGGGGATTAATTAAAATACACATCGGGGAATAATCGAGTCTCCGATGAAGTAATTTTAACCGATCGGGGATTAGTTAAACTACATATCGGGGAATAAGTCCTTTAATCTCTTATCACACTTTTTCTCAGGGACTTAGTCCCTGCTTCAGTTTTATCTTTCAAAAACTTTTCCAACAATCATATTAATGATTATTAGCTACATTTTTCTGTTTTATCAAATTTAAAACAGCTTCTTTTTTTTCAAAATTAATTATTCTTGCTTCATCAAAAATCTGTTTAATTAAAAACAGCTACAATCCAGAAATTTAATTCTAGCTTCATCAAAAATCTGTTTAATTAAAAAACAGCTAGAATCCAGAAATTTAATTCTAGCTTCATAAAAATCTGTTCACAAGAACAGCTGCAATCTAGAAATTTAATTCTAGCTTCATGTAACTGTTAAACAACTTGAAAGTTTAAAACTTAATTTTTAGAACCATAATTCAACATTCCTAGTTCAGAAACTAGTCTGTTGAATGTAGATTCATCCAATGGTTTTGTAAATATATCTGCAAGTTGTTTATCAGTTGCAACCCAGTGCAATTCAATATTTCCTTCACTAACATGTTCCCTAATGAAGTGATATCGAATATCTATGTGTTTGGTTCTTGAATGTTGCACTGGATTTTCAGTTATGGCTATGGCACTAGTATTGTCACTATAAATTGGAATTTTGGTTAGTGTCATACCATAATCTAGGAGTTGATTTTTGATCCACAAGATCTGTGCACAGCAACTCCCAGCTGCGATATATTCAGCCTCTGCTGTTGATGTAGAGACTGAATTTTGTTTCTTGCTAAACCAAGAAACAAGTCTGCCACCTAGGAACTGGCAGCTTCCACTTGTGCTTTTTCTATCAAGCTTGCAACCTGCATAGTCAGCATCTGAATAACCAATTAGTTTAAAGTCAGATTCTTTAGGATTTGGGGTACCCTTTAGATATCTGAGTATTCTTTTTACAGCAATCAAATGTGACTCTCTAGGATCAGCTTGAAATCTAGCACACAAGCATGTAGCAAACATTATATCAGGTCTACTTGCAGTTAGATATAAAAGAGAGCCTATCATTCCTCTATAACTAGTAATATCAATTTTCTTTCCTTTTAAGTCCTTACCTAGTTTAGTAGAAGTAGGCATGGGTGTTTTTGCAGATGCACAATCAACTAAGTCATATTTTCTCAATAAGTCCTTGACATACTTGGACTGACTGATAAATATTCCATCAGTTGATTGTTTTATTTGCAAACCTAAGAAAAATGTTAATTCTCCCATCATACTCATTTCATATCTAGACTGCATAAGTTTTGAGAATTTTTCACAAAGCTTCTCATTTGTAGACCCAAATATAATATCATCTACATATATTTGCACCAAAATAATATCAGAGCCTTGCTTTCTATAAAATAAAGTTTTATCTATGATACCTCTAATAAATTTATTTTCAAGTAAAAACTGAGATAGAGTATCATACCAGGCTCTTGGTGCTTGTTTCAAGCCATAAAGTGCTTTGTCTAATTTGTAGACATGATTTGGAAATTTGGAGTCTATGAAACCTGGGGGTTGGAAAACATAGACTTCCTCTTCCAGTTTTCCATTTAAGAAAGCACTTTTGACATCCATCTGGTACACCTTGAAGTTCTTGTAGGCTGCATATGCCAGGAAGATTCTGATTACTTCAAGTCTTGCTACTGGTGCAAAAGTTTCATCATAATCTATTCCTTCTTCTTGAGAATATCCTTTTGCAACCAGTCTTGTTTTGTTCCTTGTAATTGTACCAGCTTCATCTAATTTGTTTCTGAAGACCCACTTGGCACCAATGATTGATCTATTCCTTGGTTTGGGTACCAGTCTCCAGACTTTGTTTCGAGTGAATTGGTTTAATTCTTCTTGCATGGCAATTATCCAATCAGGATCTTGAAGTGCTTCCTCAAGTTTCTTTGGTTCAATCTTTGATAGAAAACTGAGGTACAAACATTCATTTTGTGTTGCACTTCTAGTCCTAACTCCATCCTCAATATTTCCAATGATCAAATCTGTTGTGTGGTCTCTCAACCATGGTCTAGGTTTTGGAAGATTTGATCTTGAACTTGAGGCTTCATTTTCTAGATTGATAAGATTCAATCCAGCTTCATGAGCAGAGTTTGCTCCCCCTAAACCATTGATCTCTTCTTCATTAACTCCCCCTGAGTTAGATATCTCAATAGTCTCTGTGTGTGCATCAAGAATACTAGTCTCTGATGTATCATTAGTCTCCAATGAAGAATTAATGTCATCAGTGACTTGTGTTTCATTTTGTTTCAGTACTCTAGTCTCTGATAATACATCAGTCATTGGTACTTCATGCACAACAGTCAACTCCCCCTCAATTAAAGAGGAATCATTGTTGTTTTGGGGATTTTCAGCATTCTCTGTTGGATATTCCCATGCATCCAATTCATTCTCAAAACTGAGAGGTTCATGCAATCCTTGACCAAGCATTCCTGGAATCTTTCCATCATCAATTGCAACTTGAATGGATTCCACAATGACCTTGGTTCTTAAGTTATAAACTCTATATGCTTTGCTTGACAGAGAATAACCTAAGAAGATTGCTTCATCAGATTTATTGTCAAATTTTCCTCTTGTCTCTGATGAATCTCTCAGTACAAAGCACTTACAACCAAACACATGTAAAAACTTGAGAGTTGGTTTTCTCCCAGTCATTAACTCATATGGTGTTTTGTTGTAGGCTTTGTTTATCAAGGACCTGTTTTGTGTAAAACATGCAGTGCTTATAGCTTCCTCCCAAAAATAGGTAGGAAGCTTAGCCTCTTGCAACATGGTCCTTGCTGCTTCAATGAGGGTTCTATTTTTCCTCTCAACAACTCCATTTTGTTGAGGAGTTCTAGGTGCAGAGAATTGATGAGTAATTCCTTTCT
>CM025785.1:22256634-22272656 GCA_014636745.2 Centella asiatica
ACAAAGCATACAACAAAACACCTTACGAGTTAATGACTGGGAGAAAACCTTCTCTCAAGTTCTTACATGTGTTTGGTTGTAAATACTTTGTACTTAGAGATTCATCAGAGTCAAGAGGAAAGTTTGACAACAAATCTAATGAAGCAATCTTCTTAGGTTATTCTCTGTCAAGCAAAGCATACAGAGTATATAATCTAAGAACAAAGGTCATTGTGGAATCAATTCAAGTCATGTTTGATGATAAAAAGATTCCAGGAATGATTGGACAAGGATTGCATGAACCTCTCAGTTTTGAGAACGAATTGGATGCATGGGAATATCCATAAGAGACTACTGAACAACCCCAAAATAGCAATGATCCCTACATAATTGAGGGAGAGCTAACAGTTGTGCATGAAGTGCCTAGAACTAATACTCTATCAGAAAATATAATGTTAGATGAAACTCAAGAGTCTGGTAACATTAGAATCCCATCGGAGACTAATGGTCTACCAGAGACTAGAGTCATTGATGCACAATCAGAAACTATATTGACACCAGAATCAGTAGAAATAAATAGCTCAGGGGAGCTAATAATGAAGGAGTCAATGGTTCAGGGGGAGCAGTCTCTGATCATGAAGCTAGAATGGATGACACCAATCTAGAAAATGTAGCCTCAACTTCAAGATCAAATCTGCCACGTGCAATTCCATGGCTGAGAGACCACACGCCAGATTTGATAATTGGTAGTTTAGAGGATGGAGTCAAGACTAGAAGTGCAACTCAAAATGAATGTTTATATCTCAGTTTTCTCTCAAAGATTGAGCCAAAGAAAATTGAGGAAGCACTTCAAGATCCTGACTGGATAATTGCCATGCAAGAAGAATTAAACCAATTCACTCGAAACAAAGTCTGAAGACTGGTACCTAAACCAAAGAATAGATCAATTATTGGTGCCAAATGGGTCTTCAGAAACAAAATGGATGAAACTGGTACAATTACAAGGAACAAAGCAAGACTGGTTGCAAAAGGATATTCTCAAGAAGAAGGAATAGACTATGATGAAACTTTTGCACCAGTAGCAAGACTTGAAGCAATACGAATCTTTTTGGCATATGCAGCCTACAAGGACTTCAAGGTGTACCAGATGGATGTCAAAAGTGCTTTCTTAAATGGAAAATTGGAAGAGGAAGTCTATGTTTGCCAACCCCCAGGTTTTGTAGACTCCAAATTTCCAAATCATGTCTATAGGTTAGACAAAACACTTTATGGCTTAAAACAAGCACCAAGAGCCTGGTATGATACTCTATCTCAATTTTTAATTGAAAACAAATTTGTTAGAGGTATCATAGATAAAACATTATTTTATAGAAAACAAGGCTCTGAGATTATATTGGTGCAGATATATGTAGATGATATTATATTTGGGTCTACAAATGAAAATCTTTGTAAAAAATTCTCAAAACTTATGCAGTCTAGATATGAAATGAGTATGATGGGAGAATTAACATTCTTCTTAGGATTGCAGATTAAACAATCACCTGATGGAATATTTATCAGTCAGTCAAAATACATCAAAGACTTACTGAGAAAATATGATTTGATTGATTGTGCACCTGCAAAAACACCCATGCCTACTTCCACTAAACTAGATAAAGATTTAAAAGGAAAGAAAGTTGATATCACTAGTTATAGAGGAATGATAGGCTCTCTTTTATATCTAATTGCAAGTAGACCTGATATAATGTTTGCTACATGCCTGTGTGCTAGATTTCAAGCTGACCCTAGAGAGTCACATTTGATTGCTGTAAAAAGAATACTCAGATATCTAAAGGGTACCCCAAACCTTAGATTATGGTATCCCAAAGAATCTGATTTTAAACTAATTGGTTATTCAGATGCTGATTATGCAGGGTGTATGCTTGACAGGAAAAGCACAAGTGGAAGTTGCCAACTTCTTGGAGGCAGACTTGTTTCTTGGTTCAGCAAGAAACAAAATTCAGTTTCTACTTCAACAGCAGAAGCTGAATACATCGCAGCTGGGAGTTGTTGTGCTCAAATCCTATGGATCAAGAATCAACTCCTAGACTATGGTATGTCATTATCCAAAATTCCTATTTATTGTGATAATACTAGTGTCATAGCAATAACAGAAAATCCAGTGCAACATTCAAGAACAAAACACATAGATATTAGATATCACTTCATAAGAGAACATGTAAGTGAAGGTAATATCGAATTACACTGGGTAACAACTGATAAACAACTTGCAGACATATTCACAAAACCTTTAGATGAATCTACCTATTCTAGATTAGTTTCTGAATTAGGAATGTTGAATTATGCCTCTAAAAATTGATTATTTTTTTTAAACAAGTTGTTTAGTTGTATGCAGCTAGAATTAATTTTCTAGAAATAAACTGTTTTATTAAAACAGAATTTCAGGAGCTAGAATTTTATTTCTGGAAAAAGTTGATAAAATGAATAATCAAATGATTGATTATTGAATAATATGAGCTAGAGTGAGTAAGAGACTAACTAGTCCCTGATAGTTGTTTTTAATTAATCCCCGACTAAATTAAAAAATTAAACTATCAGAGACTATCTTAGTCCCCGATAGTTAATACTATCAGAGACTATCTTAGTCCCCGATAGTTAATACTATCAGAGACTAACTAGTCCCCGATAGTAAATCCTATCGGAGACTACCTTAGTCCCTGGTAGTAAACCCTATCGGAGATTAATCTTCTTCTAGTCTCTTACAAATGAACAGATCAGAGATTAGAACAATCTCCGATCGAGGGTAAACTTGTATTTACCCATCCGTAGGAATTGCAAACGTTTCTAACAAATTGATAAAACAAATTTCAAACATCTTTGCACTCACAATCACTCAAAGCTCTGAAATTATTTTTTCTCTGATAATACTCTGCAATTTAACCCTCTTTTAAGTTTCTTCCAAAGTTCACAGATCTCTTGCAATGGCCGCTAAAACAGTTGCTTTCAAGTTTGGAGACTTTGATTTCATTAAGACCAACCATGCAGGGGTGGCTGATAAAAATGTCTTTGAAGCCCAGTACCACCCCTTCGTGGATTTTCTTCAACACTCTACACTAACTTACGCCATTTATGAAGCTCCCGTCCAAGCTGCTGAGGTCATCACGGCTATTTGGTCCACTGCTACCATACAAGGTGCAAAAACTGACTCACCTATGGTAAGTTTCAGGTATGCAAACACTACTTATACTATAGATCATACCGTTGTAAATAATGCTTTACATTTACCAGTTTATGAAAATTTTGACTCCCCTGCTTCTGATGAAGAAATAATTTCTATGTTGAAAAACCTAAATTATTCTGTTGAAATTGGGTCTGTTGGGTCTATTACACGACCCCATCTAAGGCAAGAGTGGTCACTATTCTTTGACATAATTACTAAAGCTTTTACAACAAAATGCAGTGGATATGATGCTATCACTACACTCACACAACAAATTGCTTTTAGTGTGTTGTATGGTAGACATCTAAACATTGGGCTTTTAATTCTGCAAAACTTGTTGCCAAAACTTAAAACCAGTAAAACTAAAATTTATTATGCTAGGTTTTTGATGATGATTGCTTATTATCGAATCCCTAACCTAAATATTACTGGAATGCAAGTTGTACCAACTGTTTTGCAGAGTAAAAGAATAGTCAAAGATGTGAAGAACTCTGCAAAGGTAACTGTTCCTATATTTTTCCCTCCTATCATGAGATCTACTCTGATTGATAGGTTTCCCAATCTTTACACTTTGCAATTTTTTGAGGATAATAAAAACCAAAACCCTGTAAATCCTCCAACAACTTCACCACAACAATCTATAGCCCCCTCCACAGTCTCTCAAAAGACTGTGGTTGTAAAAACCAAGACAATCACAAAACTCCCAATTAAGAGAAAAATAATTGAGGGAGCAAGTGAGGACGAGGGAGAACTAGAAGCTGAAGTTCCACTTCAGAGGAAAAAGAGAATTATAACCCTTAGACAAGCCCAATCTAGTGCTTCTCAAAAAGCATTGGAGGCTATAAGGACAAACAGTGAACTGTCACCATCCTCCCAAAAGGATGTTGACATTGAAGAAAGTTCCCAACCAGGAACATACTGTACAGAGTCAGCACAAACTCTTGGTCACAACCAAGAGGAACCCATAAGAGAGTTAATAAAACAAAAGAGTGACACAAGGAGTGCACACACAGAGTCATCTATTGATGTTCCTCAATTTTTAATCACTGAGGAACAGCCAACACTCCCCACTGTACATTCTTCTCCTTTTTCTCCCATTCTTAATTCTTTTGATGTAAATATAACTGATTCTCTTGATTTTTCCCAAGAGGAGCCAATACTCGAGACAAGTTCTCATACAATTTCCATTGATAGCTCCCTAGCCCAAAATACACAAAGGGAACCCCCTATCCATGCTGTCACCAGCACTTCTCAAACCCCCACTTCTGTAAGAAAGAGTGACACCATCCAAATGAGTGAGGTTGTGAGAATAAATAGTGAGAGTCAGGCTCCTGACCTGGAAAAAGGAGAGCACATACACATAAAAGAGAGTCAAGCTTTAGAAAGCTTGGAAAAGGAGAGCATGAGAAGCTGGGTGCCCAATCCCAGGCAAAAGGAGAGGGTGTGAGCAAGGATGAGATCCTTGAAGAAAATAAAAGAAGAAATTCTCAGCAGGTGATTTTTTAAAACCTGTTGAGACATCCACCACACTAGCAGCTCAAACTTCCTCTGCTCAACAGTCAACTCCAACAAAGGAAATTGGGGGAAGCTTCAAGACAGGGGATGCCACATTACAAGTTATTTCTGACATGTCAAATGCAGATTTTGAGATCCTTTATGGTCTTCAACAATCTCAAGATCACATATCTGCATTAAAGACATCCATGACACATGAACCTATTCCTGAAGAAACTGAAGCCGAGAATGTGGACGAGTGGCTCGATGCACAGTTCATAAATTCTCTAGAGGATGCAGCTACTCAACTAAGGCAAGATTATGTGACCAACATTGGGTCAACAGCAGCTGCACCATTTTCCAAGGACATATTAGAAGAGATAACCAAAGTGGATAAGAAACACACCAAGTTTCACCACTTTTTGGTTATTGGACTTAATTCAGCAGTCAAGGAAATCAAGCAGCAGATGGAGATTGAGACAGATAAGATTCGACGGAGTTATGAAGGACACTTGCCAAGGAGGACAATCACTGCCATTGATACTCTTATCAAAGAAAAGACCAAAACTGACAGTAGACTTCAAGCCCTAGAATCTAATGTCAGTCTCCTTCTCCAGAAGCAAGATCGAATGGAACAACTTATGCTGCAGGCACTACCAAAATTGGCTACCTCCTCCAAACCCCAAGATGCTGATGTCAAAAAGAGGGAGAGTAGTCATTTCAAACCACCTGTACAATCATCCAAATCTACTGTTCCAGACTCAAATGCTTCCTTACAGATGCAGATGAAGTTGCAAGCATTGAAAGAGAAAACATTGAAAGAAAATGCTGCACTGCAAGCCTATAAAGAACAAATTTTGAAGAAGCATGCTGATCTTGCACAAACAGTAACAACAACATCAACAACAACAACACCACCAGCAGCAACAATTCTTCTTTCTCCCAAACCGACTGTAGAAGCCCCAAGCTCATCAAGAGATAAAGGCAAAGGTGTCATGGTTGAAGATACAAAGAAAAATTCTCTTACTCAACCAGGACAGCCTAAGCTAATGGGGGATGCTATGAAGACTGCTCACTTTCCCACTCCTATTGAACTTGAGCTGGGAGGGAAAGTTGAGTTAGTTAATCCTCGAGATCCAAGATTGATAGATGCTGATGCAATGTTTGCCCAAAAACTTCAGTAAGAGGAAGATATGGCTGCAGAACAAGAGAGGAAGGAGGAGGAATCTAAGAAGAAAAAACACTCAGCAAGGAAAACTAGTACAAAGAAGGTGGCTATGACCAGGAAAAGGACTTCAAAATCTACAAAGCAAGAATCTCCAAGGTCAACTGAGACTGCCTTGGTGGCTGTAAGTGGAATAATAAAACCACAAACAGTTCCATCAAGGAAGCCTTATAAAGTTGATATGGCTAGTACAAGTGAAGTGATCAAAGCCCTGAAGAAGAATACAAGAAATATAAATTTGATCAAGGATGAAAATGGCAAGGATTTACTGCATATCTTTTTCAGAGATGGAGACTCTGTGAAGTATGCTAAGCCAGACTTGGAGAAGCAATCAAAAGAAGACTTGGAATGGTTATTGTCTACTGTACTTTTTACTACAAAGCTCAACATGGAATTTCGAAGTTAGATCAAGAAGGCTATAAAGGAGATAAAGAGTGTGGACAAAGAGCCAACCGATCTTCCTGAATCAGTACCTTTTGGATTATAGTATGAGACTTTCCATGGTGAGAAAGTTTTCTTTAACTACAATAGAGATATCAATCGAGTGAGTGAAAATCATATAGAAGGATTTATCAAACTTCTTAGAGATGCAGAAGAAACAACAGAAGTTGTTCTCAAAAAGTTGCTGATGGAAAGGTTAGAACAACTCAGGGAGAATAGAAGGAAAAGAAAAGAGTTGTTGAACTAAAGGTATGTTGTTTGCTGTGAAAGTTGTAATTTTATTTTTTGTGAAGCCAGACTTATAGGATTTAAACCTGAGTCTTGGTGGAAGCTGAACAAAAGATCAAAGATCTTAGTTTAGAATACATTTGTAGTTAGTAATTCTTTATTCTTTTTCTAAGTAATTGTAATTTTGAGTTTTGACATCATCATCAACCTTGAAATTATGTTTATCATTCTGATATTCATAATTAGGGGGAGATTGTTAGGTTTTAGAACATTTGATGATGATTGTCTTTAGATTACTTAGAGTACAAATGTATAGAAAGTGTTAATTAGTAACACTAAAGTTTTGTAGCCAGTAGTTATCTATTTGTTTGTAATTCATTTATTCTTTGTAAAGAGATACGATTATTTTTATGTGTAATTAACTGCTGGAATGGAGTATCGAAGCTTCAAGAAGTCAAGTTGTGTATTTGATCTGTTAGAGTTTGCAAAAAGGCTTATCGGACACTAAAAGAACTGGTCAGAGACTAAAATGTTTTAACTGTCAGAGACTAGTTTTTCTATCGGAGACTAAAAGCTTACGTCATCAGAGATTAAATAAAAAGGAATCAGAGACTAAGTTGACGTCATCGGAGACTAAGCCTTAACGTGTCAAAGACTAAATAACACTATCGGAGACTACACAAGCTGACGTCATCAGGGAAAAGTCATCAGGGACTAAACATACCAGGGATTAAAAGAGTCATCAGGGATTAATTGTACCAGAGACTAAAAGATACGTCAGGGACTAAAGCTGTCGGAGACTAAAAGAAGCATCAGAGACTAATTGTGAATTAATCTCTGAAAAATACAGAGTTCGAATTGAAAGAGGAATGTCTTCCACGTAAAGTAAGATATTATTGAAGACGTAGCTGGTAAGGAAACTCACCAGATATCTTTACCTAATCAAAAAGGAAAGATTGTATTTGATTCGAATAAGGAAGCTGAATTTTATTCAGAATAGGAACTGAGTTAAGTGTAATTCAGTTGTCATAGAAGTTGTAATTAGTTACAGAGAGTAATTTTAGAAGCTGTATAGGTTTTTCATAGTTTTGTATCTTTTCCTATACAGAATAGAAAAGAAGCTGACGATTACGTTATTGGGATTGTTAGGATTTGTATTCAATTGTAAATCAATAAAGCAATTGTTTATAAATAGATTTGTGTTCTTGTTCTTTTTATTCCGCAAGAAAAATTTAGTTTCTTAAAGAACAAGTAATCGAAGAATTTTCAAAGAACTTGTATTCAACCCCCCTTTCTACAAGTTCTTGTCATCACACTGGGAAAACAAAAACTTCTCCTGAAAACACGCTATCAGGGAGTCAGTTCAGTTTCTGTGATGACACATCATCAGTGAGAGAAGAACTCAATGATGAGTTGTCATCACTTAACTGACCTAGAAACCCGATGCAGTTAAAAAAAATTTAAACTTACCCTGATGATTTACTGTATGTACATACCGTGACCCTGATGCACAAGACGGACACCCTGATCCTGACGAACGAGTCGAATACCCTGACCCTGATGAGAGATCCGAACACCCTGATCCTGACGCACAGGTAGGATACCCTGACCCTGACGAACAAGCCGGACACCCTAACCCTGATGCGTCCTTAAGGAAGCCCTGACCCTGATGCATCAGACAAAACAAAAACAAAACAACAAAATTCAGAACACAAGTATATATATATTTACAATTTGAACATATATGACCACATATCAATTGATTTTATCAAGAACTTATGAAATGAGTTAGAAATACCAAATTTTTAGGAGTTTGACTCTGACCCTGACGCATAATTCACCATTCCCAGCTTTCCCACAAGATTTGAAAATGTGGCTTCATCAAGAGCTTTGGTGAATATGTCTACCAGCTGCTGATTTAAAGGTACAAACTGTAATTCAATATTCCCATTCATAACATGTTCCCTAATAAAATGATATCTGATTTCTATATGCTTAGTTCTGGAATGTTGTACTGGATTTTCAGCAATGGCAATGGCACTAGTGTTATCACACCTTATTGGAATCTTGGAATAGTTCAGACCATAATCCATTAGCTGATTTTTCATCCATAAAATTTGTGCACAACAACTTCCAGCTGTAATGTATTCAGCTTCAGCAGTAAATGTAGAAATAGAATGCTACTTTTTGCTGAACCAAGATACAAGCCTTCCTCCCAGAAACTGACAGCTTCCTGTTGTACTCTTTCTGTCAATCCTGCATCCCCAAAGTCAGCATCAGAATATCCTAACAATTCAAATCCAGACTCCTTTGGATACCAAAGTCCCAACTCTGTAGTGCCCTTGATATATCTCAAGATTCTTTTCACTGCAATGAGATGAGATTCCTTTGGGTCAGCTTGATATCTTGCACAAAGACATGTTGCAAACATTATGTCTGGCCTGCTTGCTGTCAGATATAGCAATGATCCAATCATTCCCCTATAAGTCTTCAAATCAACTTTCTTTCCATTCTTATTAGGGTCAATCTTGGTTGCAGTGGCCATAGGTGTCTTTGCTACTTTTGAATCCTCCATATCAAATTTCTTGAGAAGTTCTTTGGCATATTTTGTCTGATGAATGTAGATTCCATCAGAGTCTTGTTTAACTTGCAATCCCGAGAAATAAGATAACTCACCCATCAAGCTCATTTCATATTTGCTTTGCATGAGTTTGGAGAATTTTTCACACAGTCTTGTGTCAGTGGATCCAAAAATAATATCATCAACATAAATTTGAACCAAAATCAGATGACCTTGGTGTTGTCTGAAAAACAAGGTTTTGTCAATGATACCTCTTGAAAATTTGTTTTCCACCAGAAATTTTGACAGTGTATCATACCAAGCTCTAGGTGCTTGCTTCAGTCCATAAAGTGCCTTTTCCAATTTGTAGACATGATTTGGAAATTTTGAGCATTCAAAACCTGGAGGTTGTCGAATATACACCTCATGTTCCAATTTCCCATTTAGAAAAGCACTTTTCACATCCATTTGATATACTCTAAAATTTGAATGTGCTGCATAGGCTAAGAAAATTCTTATAGCCTCAAGTCTGGCTACTGGTGCAAAGGCCTCATCAAAATCAATCCATTCTTCTTAAAGATATCCTTTTGCAACCAGTCTTGCTTTGTTTCTAACAACAATGCCAGCTTCATCCATCTTATTTCTAAATACCCACTTAGTACCTATTATGATCCTATCTTTGGGCTTAGGTACAAGCTTCCATACTTGATTCCTTTCAAATTGATTTAGCTCTTCCTGCATTGCCAAGATCCAGTCAGCATCTTGAATAGCTTCTTCAAACTTCTTTGGTTCAATTTGAGAAAGAAAACAAGCATATAGGCATTCATTAGATGTAGCTTTCCTAGTCTGCACTCTTTTGCTTGGGTCACCAATAATCAGATCTGTTGTGTGACTTCTGGCCCATTTGGGATTAGAGATGTGTCTTGATGAGCTTGCTTGACTATCATCTCCTCCCCCTAAGCCTGTGCTCCCAGCTTCTAAAAATTCTCCCCCTGAATTAGTGGATAATTCAAGGTTCAAATTATCCCCTGATAGTGCATGTCCTGATGAATGATCCCCTGATGGAGTATCCCCTGATCTGTTGTCCATGAAATTAACTCTATCTGTTGAAGGGGGTTCTACATTGATTGGATTGACATCAGGAATGGATAAATTCTCCATTTGTCTGCACTCATCGGCTTCATTCTCTTGATAATCAATATCATCTTCATTTTCAAACTTGAGTTCTTTATGAAAACCAGGGTCTTCAAGCCCAGAAATTTATTGATCATCAAAAGCTACATTTATAGACTCCATCACCACTTGAAGTCTTTTGTTGTAAACCCTGAAGGCCTTGGATAACAGAGAATAACGTAGGAAAATTGCTTCATCAGCTTTTGGATCAAATTTTTCTAAGTTCTCACCAAAATTCCTCAGAACAAAACATTTGCATCCAAAAACATGGAGGAACTTGATACTTGGCTTTCTCCCAGTCATTAGCTCATATGGTGTCTTGTTGTGAGCCTTGTTGATTAGAGATCTATTCTGAGTAAAGCATGTAGTGGAAATTGCTTCAGCCCAAAAATAAGTGGAAATCTTTGCCTCTGCTAGCATTGTCCTAGCAGCTTCTATCAGGGTTCTATTTTTCCTTTCCACTACACCATTCTGTTGAGGAGTTCTTGGAGCAGAAAATGTATGAGTTATGCCTTTCTCCACACAAAATCCCTCAACAGCTGCATTCTTGAATTCAGTTCCATTATCTGTTCTCAACATTCTAACCACTGACCCGAATTCTGTTTCCACTTTTTTGATATGGTCAATAATTTGTTGAGATACTTCTAATTTAGCATGCTGAAATTTTACCCAAGTGTATCTGGTGTAGTCATCCACAATGACCATTGCAAATCTTTTCTTTGACACTGACATAATGTTGACAGGGCCAAAGAGATCCATATGTAACAATTGAATTGGATCTTTGATCATGGTGGCTTCCTCGCTGACAAAGGATGACTTCCTTTGCTTCCCTTGTTGACATGCTGAACATAATCCTTCTTGGATAAACTCCATTTGGGGTAGTCTAGTTACCAACTCTCTCTTCACTAGATCACTAATTGACTTGAAGTTCAGGTGAGAGAGCTTCTTGTGCCATAGCCTGCTTTCATCAGGAGATGTCTTGCTGTAGAAACATGATTCTCCATTTACTGAGTTAAAATCAGCAACATAGAGATCTCCTTTTCTTATCCCTGATAAAACCAGCTTCCCATCACTTTCATTTGAGATTAGACACTGATCTCCTTTGAAGGAAGTGATGAATCCTTTGTCACTTAGTTGACTTATGCTTAGCAAATTATGCTTGAGCCCATCAACCAGTGCTACATTTTCAAATGAGACATTCCCATTTGCTGCTTTGTCATAACCAAGAGTTAGTCCTTTGCTGTTATCACCAAATGAAATTACTGGACTAGCCTTTTCTTGAAATTCTGTGAGCAGGATTTTGTTTCCTATCATATGCCTTGAGCAACCACTATCTAGAAACCAGATTTGACTACTTTTGTTCTTTCCTTGCACACAAGAAAACATTTAAATTGTTTGGTACCCAATTTGTTTAGCGTCCTCTTGGTTTAGTCACAGTAATAGGTAATACAGCTTCTTCTTTATCAGTGACTTTTGGTTTTGGCAAATTTAAAACTTTCTCCTTTTTAGGAGCTTCAAAATATGCTTTTGATTTCTCAACAGTTATCTTACCTTTTTCCTTGGAGGAGCAGGTTTTAATAGTTGGTAAATCATCAGCATACAAAATTGTGTCAGTCAAAATTTATGGTTTTACTTTGCATTGAAAAGACAAATGATTACAGCTACCACAATTCCAGCACACTTTTCTAGGGGCTTCATGAATAGAAGAATAATTGCTAGTTTTATTAACACCTAGCTTACCATTTCTATTCTTCCTACTTTCCCCTGATAGGCCTTTTTTCCTTGACGGGCTACAACGGCCTAAAGCACTCTTTCCCCCTGACGACTGTGTATCCACTGATACACAGTTTAGTTCTTTCATAATTGGAGGGTTGAGTGTTTTGGCAAGGATAATTTTCTTGCCTCTCCCACCACTAGTGGAAGTTTCATTCACTGGGAAGACATTCCCAGACTCTAGCTTTATTGCTGCCTTAACAAACTTGATAGTTTGAGATGGCCTTTTTCCAAAGCTAGCTGTCATCTCAACCTCAATGGGAGGTTGCTGCATTTGAGTCTCTTCATAGCCCAAACCAGATTTTGGATCAGATTTCTGACTTTTCAAACGATCCTCCAGTTTCCTGCTAGACTCATTCCATCTCTTAATGACTTTCCTTTCTTGACTAAGAAGATTCAGGGTCCATTCCTCCCTTTTTATAGCACAGTCAAGAAAATTTTTAGTTCTTGAGAGTTCTTTTTTCAAGACTCTCAAGTCTGGAGTTTTCTGATTCTAAAAGAGTGTTTCTGGCAGATAATTGTTCATTTATTTTCTGCACTCTCTCAATTTCAGCTACAGCACTCCTCAGGGTGTCATAGAGATCCTTTATCTCACAGGCCATTTCCTTAACAGTTTTAACACAATCAGTTTTAGACATGTTAGAGAAAATTTCGAGGCTTACCTGTGAGCTGCTACTGTCAGTGGATAAGGCCATCAAGGCTAAGTTGACATACTCTTCATTTTCTTCTTCATCAGAGTCAGCCCAGTCCTTTCCCTCTACAATATATGTTTTTCCCATCTTGTTTGCATTAAGAAGGTCAAAGTATTTCTTCTTGTAGTCCACAACAGCTTCTTTGTCTCTGGATTCACCATCTTTTGTGGCCTTGCGGCACTCATTTGCAAAGTGACCCATCTCATTACATTTGTAGCACTTTATTCTTGATTTGTCAATAAAGTTTTTAGTGCTACTGGGTTTCCTTACTGAAAATCTTTTAGATCCCGAAGGCTTTTGGAATTTCAGCTTGGAAAACCTTTTTGCAAGAAAGGTCATGGTTTCATCCAGCTCCTCTAACTCTTCTGGAGTATATTCTTCCTCCTTGAAGTCAGCTTCTTTGTCCCCTTCTATGTCAACATCTTCTAGTTGCTGCTTCATCAAGACACTTGGCCTTGCTTCTTGTTTGTCCTTCGTGGCAGCCATCAGGGCTACAGAATTAAGCTTTCTAGCATCCCCTGACATTTCAGATCTTTGTTGAACCTCAAGTTCATATGTCTTTAGGGTGCCATAAAGTCTATCCAAGTCTAGAAGATTCATATCCTTGGATTCCCTGATGGCTGTAGTTTTAGGATCCCATGATATGGGAAGGGCTCTGATACCAATTGTTAGTGCAATATAAGCACAAGTGTTTGTAGAAAGGGGGGAGGGGATGAATACAAACACCTGAAACTTTTCGCTCTTTTAAACTTAGAAGTGCTTACTGGAAAACAGTTATAACAAACAGAAAAACTATAAGAAATGAACACACAGATTCAAGTTAAAATAGTTATATTAAAACTTGAGGTTTTTCTGGAAATCTGTATAATCACAAATGTGATTTACAGCTACAAATTCTGTGAATAAAGTTCATAGCTTCTCACACTCACTAGTTTCTAACTTTCTTTGAAATATCTCTCTCAAGATCTATTACAAAGTTTCTCTCTAGTGTTTGTGTGCTTCAGTGCTTGTTTGATCTGTTAGATAGATTCAATCTCTGTATCTGTGTTATGAGAGCTTCGTTGCTTATATGTTAAAACAGTGGGATGAAATCACGTGCTTGAGACGTGCTGCTCTTCTCAACTTAGCCGCAAGTATGTCACATCGAAACTTTTTGTGTCAGACTGTTACATGCTTTGTTGCTACTTTTCTTCCCCTGATCTGTGTGCATTTAATGCGCGAGAGTTCTCATTGGATCATAAACAAACTTCAAGAAATATCTTTCCAGTTGATATTTCTTGCTTTTGTAACAAGTTACGTTGATTTCCGTGTAAGAACTGATGACGGGTGCATGCTATCACAACGATCCACTGACTGCCAGCCCTGACGAACTTTGATCAGTGCTTCTGGATCCCCTGATGCTTATTTAACTGGATCAGGGCTTCAACCTTCACTTGAGTTTTACTCAGTGCTTCTTGATCCTGATGGTTATGACTGACGGCATACACTGATCGCTTCCACTGATGTCATGTTGGTCATTTCCCCTGACGGGTTACCCTGATTGGTTTGCCTGACAATGACATATCCTGAAGTGTTTCCCTGACGGGATGGTCTGCCTTCATCATACCCTGATGGGTTTCTCCTGATGGGTTCCCCCTGATGGGTTCCCCCTGATGAGACTTAATCAACGTAACTTTGATTAGAATTTCTGATGTGCGGAATACTTTGACTGTTTACAAATAGCATCAGACATTCTTCTTCACTTTGTCAAGTCCTTTGAATGTTTCTGTTTTCTGACTTGTCTTGTGAAGTTATTAACCATCCACTGATGAATAAGTGTTTCATCAGTGGGTGCAAAACTTGTGCTGATCTTAAGGTTTATAAAATATCTTTAAGTATTTACAGTTGCACAATTTATTACATAATCATCATCATCATTTATCTCTAACATATTATTTCATAGAAAGTTAAATATTGAGAGAGATACAGAGAGAGAAGAGAGTTATTAGAACTTTAGAAGGTAGAAATCATTTTCTAGATTGCAACTGTTTTTCTTTGAACAGAGTTGTTAGAAGTTGGTGATATACACCGGTGAGATTTTGTAATATTTCATTGATTTATAAAAGTTTAGAAATACTTGTGATATATTGTATTTTTTTAATTTCACAAATTCACTCAGTTTACAAAATTCGAAAGAATTTTATTATTTGTATTCCATCCCCCCCCCCCCCCCCCCCCCCCCCCCCCCCCCCCACCCCGTCTACAAACCATCTAATTTGGGACAAAAATAGATTCTGATAGTGTAATTTTTACTATCAAAATCTAAAATTTCTAAACATTAAATTAGAACAAACAGGGTCTACGTTAACAGCTAGAATTACATTTAACAAACTTTAACATCTACATTATTTAATTATTTATTACAATATAAAAAAAACACTTTAATATATATCATACACTATTAATATGTTATTTGCTAACAATAACGAAATTATAAAATAAAATAATAATCAACATGTAATTTAAGTACAAAATGAAAATTATTTTCAAACAATAATAGAAAATCTAGAAAAAAAATTGTAATCGCGGTTAATAATCAAAACCTTTCTATGAATATAAAAAGACAATCAAGGATCTTAACCCTATAAATGTTGGGTTTCGTAGGATAAAACACAGCGAAAAAATACGATTAAAAAAAACGAAACCCAAATTCGAGGATTTATGCGAAACAATTTAATACAGATAGTTTAAGATTTTACCGATTAAAAGTGTGAATCTGAAGTTTTGGTGAAGGTGTTGATCGTCGTCTCCAAATCTTTAATGCAATCCAACTGGAGAGCGTCTCTACAGTATCCACACGAACACCCACGAACCGTCTTACGATCCGAACAAGGAGAGTTACAGTACTAGCTGTATGATCTGTATCTCTTTTTTCTCTCTATCTCTCTTAACTCTAGTCTCTCTCTTATGAGCGGCTAAGGTTCTTAGAATACGTGAAACGTTAGGTAGAGAGAATAGCTGATATATCATATATATATATATATAGCCTTTTATAGAGTAATTCCAAAACCTAATTTAATTAAGAGAATTAAAATCTGAATTTTATATTTATTAGATATATATTTAATCAAGTCTCACTTAATTAATATATATATATATGTACAAATAAATATATATTCGTATTTTCTTCCAAAGGACTCTATTTCATACAGATTACATATATATATATATATATATATATATATATATATATATATA
>CM025785.1:22272756-22287087 GCA_014636745.2 Centella asiatica
ATATATATATATATATATATATATATATATATATATATATATAATTTAAAGTCATGATTTAATTAAATCAATCTTATTGATATATTAAAATCATTTACATTTAAATTATATCTCGTTGACGAATGTTCTTTGTGTGTGATCCTGTAAGTTATTATTACGTTGTCAATAATTTTAAATCATATTATAAAATTATAAACAGTGAGTGACATCTAGTAATACATCACTGTTACTCAAGTAATAATAAAGTCATAGATTCGACGTTACCTTTCGTGACCAATGTTTCAATGTAACTTAATCCTTTTAACCATGATATCTAAGATTAAATTCAAGGCATGGATGTGTCATCCTCTTCATAATTTAATCTCAGTTTTCTTGATCAATGAGTAAACTATATGAAACAAATCTCTATTTGAGCATGATCATGCATTTCATAGTCTCACTCAATCAAGAGGCCTATAGATATCACCCCTAATTTATAGTAGGGTTAAATTCCATCTATATCATTCTCATTTCTCACATAACTCATTACGCATCCAACAATCACCTTTATCGTCCACCCGGTTAAATGTGACTTTTGATAATGTCAAAACGCATAACTCCTTTTGTAGAAATGTCATGACTTCAGGTCTAAGGACCATTACATCATTGTCACTATGAGAATTACTTAAGACACATAGCATAACGCTCCATGTAGAATTCTCATGGTGGGTCTGTCCAGTACAATGTTCTCTAACATGTATCTATGTATCAACTTAATATATCTCGTATATATTTATGACCAATGAGATATGGCCATGAGTTAATCCACATACTAGTTTCAATGTATTATTGTTGTCTCACTGACAATGATACTCGACTAGGGACATTTAAGAATAATGATACATTACATACTTATATGATCTCATATTCAAGTCACATACTTGAATCCATATAATTAGTATCATTCTTCTAACGACATTTATTATGTTAACATTTATATAACGCAGTAAATAAAACATAATAAAAGAAATTATCATTTAACCAAAACATAACATAAATATAGTGTCACAATCATTACATAATTGGCCACTAAGGCATACACTCTAACAATCTCCCACTTGCACTAGAGCCAATCACTCATATATATACATAATATTTAAATATTTTTTGATGCAAACACAAAAACATTTACGGAGTAATATCTAAGATAAAATATTTAATACAAAAATAAGGAAACAAAAGAAAATAAAGCATTATCTTTTGATGATAATAAAGATAAATTTATCAAAAAAATCATAAAATTTACAAATATCCACTTAATATAATTATAACAAGTATTACGATTAGATTAATTAATTGTAGACTGTGCATCTATTAAAAAATATTTTTATTTTCCAGGACGCAAAAAGTCATGGTTAATACAAGTAATTAAAAATAAAATATTTTTATTTTTTTATTGAAAGATCTTCACATAATATACCTATATCAAAAAAAAAAATTAAAATACAATTTTAATTATCTTTATGTCTAAATTTAGTTAATTATTGGTTGTAAACTTATAAAATATATTATTAATTGTCTTAGCACAGGAAAAAAATAATAATAATGTAATATAATTGTTATAAAAATATTATTATTATCATAACATTGTGAACTTATTAGTTTTCTTTTCTTTTCTATCAAACTTAAAGAATGAAAGTAAGTTTTTTTTTAAATAAACTCATTAACAACACTCAAGATAAATTTAAAATTTTATGCTATATTCTTTTCTTGTTCCTATTACTCATAGCAGCTATTATCTTATTTCTTCTTTCTCACATGCATTTATTTGAAAGATAAGAATGAAATAAAATCTTAAAAGAAGTAAAAAGTTATAACATTAATTATTAATTACATTCTTGGTCCGTATAATTTAACCTTAAAAGTCTAACATTAAAAAACGGAGGGGGTATTTTTTTTTTTTTACCTAATTCTTTTGATAAAAAGAACTACATAGCATATTATTTGTATTAAGTGATGAAATTTTAAATTTTAAATTATGATAAAAGTTAAATAATATTTTAAAATCAATCAAATAAATGAAATATAAAAAAAGACTCGAAAACTTTTTATATTTAGAAAAGAGCAGAGTAATTGATTGGAAAATGACAATATCACTTGTCACATGCGATACCGATAATGTTTTTAACTGACACCATAGTATTCTCTCCTCTCTATAACAGACAACAGTTTAATGTTTTTACGTAATATTAGGTAAAAATTTAATACACATTAAATATTTAACATAATTTTTATTTTTATATCATTTAATTTTTAATTTTAAATATTTACTCTGAAAAAATATAATATTTAATATATATTAATTTTCTTATAAAATACTAAAATTTCATAAATTTGGGGGAGGAGGAAGTTCAAGATAATCGACCCTTTTGATAGAGCAATCATGAGTTCATGATTTTAGAGCATTTTTGTTTGGGCTAGGTTGAGGTCTTAATGTGATATCTCATCTGACTTTGAATATATTAAAATTTGTTAAGTGATTTATAAGACTTCAGTTTTACCGTTAATATCAGTAATATGTCTAGACTATCGCGAGCCGTAATATTATAAATGGTGTCAAAATTAACTATCCGGCCGAAAGTGCGAGAGTGCACTGCTCCGGACTGTGAGGAAGACTCTTTTTCGTTTGGTGTTAGCCTCGGACGGTGGGTTGCAACCCGTTAGTTTGGAGTTTTATAGTTTTATCTTTTATTTTGATAAGAGATGTATTTTAATTTTTTGATGGCATATTAAATTTTAAAATAAGAAAAAAGGTGGTGAGAGATTTTGTTTGTACAAGTCTTTTTATTTTATTTTTGTTAAATGAAAGTCTTTCTATTTAGATTACAGAAATGGTAAATTACTTGATTAGTTCCCCTATTTTACATTAATTATAGGACTTTGTATGTGAAAAGTTTCTAACATTCTTATAGTCCTTTTAGGATTGTCAATTTAGTTAGTTTATCGTTGTAATCTTATACTTCATGTGGCTGATTCGTAATAACAGTAACTTTAGGAAATTCTTTGATATTAAAAAGTACATTAATTAGTTAAATCGATAATTAAATATAAGTCTAAATTACAATATTATTTTTATAATAATTAATTAAATTGTCATCTTTTTTAATTAGTTTGCACATTCCCCATAAATAATAAATAAAGATATTATAATAAATTTTTTTATTCATTTGTCTCAATTATTATAATGTATCGATCAAAATGAAATTTTAACAAAATTGTAAAACAACTATTATTTATCATGCCAGCTTGTTTGCGGAAGTGTTAGATCCATTGAAAGTCTTGGCAAGTGAGACCAGTTAACTGTGAAATTAATTATTTTCTCCTTCTTCATTCCTAATTGAAATTAATGTTTTATTTATAAATAATGAATAATATCGTTGATGCGTTTTTTCTTCATTTATGCAGTTTTGTATGGGACTAATGTCTCTACTGTAAATAAAATGTTGTACTTTATGTATTTGAATAAATATTTATATACAAACAAATTCACAAAAATGTATAACGACAGAGAAAATTGATGAATTTCATTAAATAAAGGAAGAAAAAGAGTAAGAAAATAATTTACATATTAAAATTTTATTTATTTGTGAATTTGTTTTATAAATTTATTTACCGGCATAGATAGCAGAAAAGAATGATCAAATGTATTGGACAGTTAACATGTGAGGTGTTAGGAATTGAGGATTAGAGTTGGAAAGGATAAAGGGACCCCGAGATGCAGAAAATTAGTGCAAGTCTCAATAATCAGTCCCGAATTCATGGCGTCATTGACCGAACTGAAGTGATGATGTTATCCACTGTTCCCATCATTTCAATCAATTCATTTTTCTTACTATTATCTCCTTTATATATTTATAAAATACTTTTCCATCTCATTCCTTTACTTTTCAAATTAGAAAGCGGAATATTACTCTATTTTACCATGTATTTTATTTTACTCTTTATTTTATATTTAAATAAATAAAAAAATATAATTTTAAATTCTTATTTTTATTTCATCTGTATTCATTCATACATCGTTCTCATCTCTTATTCACCCCTGTTCCACAAAGTAAACGAACTTTTAGGTCACTCATATGTGTAAATTCAAAAACTATTATTATATTAGTTTATCTGTTTTATTTAATTAATGAGAAGGAAGGAGTATATAATTGATAATAAAAAAGAAAATAAGATCCACTAATCGAAAAAAATAGTGAATAGTTAGGAATTATATATTTCTTTTTAAGTCCAATTATCGTAGTAGTTTTGACCATATTGAGCCTCCATTTGTTACACGAAAAATGATTTTTTGAAAAATATTTTCGTTTTTCGAAATATATTTTCGTTGTTTGTAACTTTTATGGAGAATGAAAAAAAAATGTTTTTCGATTCCTTTATATTTTCCTAAGTTTTTTTCGAAAAATGACTTATGAATTTAAAAAGAGAAAATATTTTCTGAAAAAAATGGTGGAATTGTTTATTACTATATATATTAAATAATGATGACATAATAGTAATTATGATATAAAATAACATAATAACATTAGATAATACTCCCTTTGTCCAAAAAAGGATGGCTTCACTAGATTTTTGCATATACTTTTATGTGTAATTTAATACATATATATTTTTTTGTTAATTTTTTTTATTTGTTTTATCATTTATGAGACATTTTATTTTATCATTTATTATAAAATTTAATTTATGATATAAATTTTATTTTATCATTTGTGAGACAATGTTAGTTGACATTATCTCACAAATGATGATTTAGTGCATATTTGATATGTTAATAAATTAAGTAAAAATTATAAAATAAAAATATAATTGATCAAGATTAATATTATGAAAAAAATGAACATTTTCTAAAATACTTAACATGTACTAAATTTCAAATAAAATTATGTGCCGCTACTATCTGTCATCTTTTTTGTGACAGAGGTAGTATAAATTACTATTAAATAAATAAAATTTATATAGTAATATATAATAATAAAGAAATATTTAATATAAAAATTATTATTATATTAAAATGATCATCACCATCAATCATTATAATAATATAATAATAGTAATAACATAAACAATCAAAATTTCAGTATCCTCATCATATTATCAATCAAATATTAGAAAATAATTTCTTCAAAACAAAATTTCGTAAAAAAAATTTTTCGAAAAATAATTTCTTCCAAAAATGTCTGAAATGTCTTCCAGAACATGCTTTCGTAGAAAATATTTTCAGAAATGTTTTCCGAAAGATAATTTTTTTGAAACAAACGAGCTTGAAATTATTGAGACGACACTAAGATTGTATATTTCTTTTGTAATATACTAATATATAAATCACTTAAAACATATTGTGCCTGTATGTAAATATAACATCAAAACCGTACACATTTAATATCATATTCTAGCCTATAATCTTATCTTGTGAAAATATCATTTTTCTTATTAACTGTGTATATTCGAGCCATGATAAATAAAACATGACAAAGGAAATGTAATATTATTTATAAGAAGTGTAATAAACTATTCTATTAAGTATTTAAGTATGGCCTCTAGTTTCTAAAAAGCTTTAAAGGGATAAATTTTCATTAATAATGAAGCGAATTATAAAATAATAGTATTGCCTTAACCTTCTCGACTCCCAAATAAATTTGAGAACATTATATGTAGATATCAAGTCGACAAATTTGAACGTACACTAAACAATCCATTAAATAGATCCGTACCAAATATAAATACGTCAATATTTATTGATAACATTCGTAAAAAGAAAACAGACTCGGTAGGGTGTGATCTCTACTTAGTCTAATACAATAACTAATAAAATATTAAATCTTATGTACTATTTATGTCGATAGGTATTTCTTTCTGGTCACTAGCTTCACCTATTTCAAAATGTGATTTGGCAAATGTCGAGGTGACGCAACCTTTCTTTTCAATGTTTTTCTCATTTTGTCGAAACATCGTAAAGTTTTCTTTGTATTCAATATTGAAAGGACTAATTGACGCTATATTTTATTATGCTTAACCTTAGAACAAAGTTAAAACGCAACCTTATACTCCGTACTCAAATGAAAAGTGAAAAATTGAATACAACTTTAGTTTATAGTACATTACACACACACACACACATACATACATATATATATATACATACATATATATATATATATATATATATATATATATATATATATATATATCCTCCTTTTTCAAAAACCAAAAATGTATTATTGACTGTGTAAATGTCAACTTGTACTGCTTTCAATGTATGTCAAGGATAATCGAATCAAGTATTACTCCCCAAACATACCATCTCAAGTTATGTTTTAAAAAAATGTTTTAGTGTATTTTGGGGAAAAAGATTTCGTTTCAGTTAAATAAATATTTTATGCTTTTATATTAGTATTTTTAATAATAATTTTAGTATTTTAGTATTAATTTTAATAATTTTGATAGTAATTTTAATATTAAAATAAAATCAATAAAAAAATTTGCTTCTTAAAATTGTATTTTATATGTCAATACATATTAAAGTATCATTGACCCAAAAAAAACTACTAATACTAATACCAGTTAGAATGCTTAGTTTCTGGATTAGCTGAAAAGAATCAAGGTAGTTCTAATTCAAAAATTTTTGAAATTGAATATATTTTTTCCTTTTTCTAAATTTCTTAGTATTTGTTTGGTTGACATCTATTTATACAGAAGTTTTAATTTTCTAAGAAGTGATAATTTGTAGAGTTGTTTGGTTGACATTTAAAAAAAAAAAGGAATTGAAACTTATTTAAGAAGTAAAAGTTTCCACACAACATGAGAATTGAATTAACCATCGGTAAACCACACTTCCCGTATCACTAATTTAAAAAATAACAAAACTATCCCACAAAATTGGCGCTAAAAATATAATTATGAAGGGCACAATAATAAACTGAAGTACATAGTTGAACCAAACACAATATAAGAAATGAATTCTCAGAAAATATAAATTCATGAATGTCAATTAAATGTGATAATGACACTTCCTAATTTTTTTTTTTTGAGAAAATTAGATAGAAAAAAAGTATAACTTTTAATAAAAAGTCAATTCTCATATCAACCAAATAAACATTTAATTTAACAGAATTGCATTATCCGAAATTGAAGATAATGTGGATAAGGGGATGAGCATTAAAATGAACTACTTGAGGTGCATAGAGGATGAGTATGTAGACGTGCCCGTTAATATGTCATAACAATTTATACAGCGAATGTGCCTAGTGAATTAAAATTTCAACATGTAAAAGAATTGCGATAGGTTCTGATAGAGATGTTATTTAATCGTGATAATTTCGATATCAAATGAAAAGTACCAAGGGAAAAAAAAACGACTATAAGCATGTAGTTGGGTTTTATTTTCTCATACCAAATTATTTTCACAATACTAGGCTTTCAATCCTACCTAAATTTGTTATATTCGAGTAAGAATGCATTGGGTCTAAATCTAAATAAATTTATCATATTTAAATTTACTAAATTAGTTAAATATTTATGTCTGAATTTAAAATAAATTTAATTATTTATTTAATATTTTGATTTAAATATCTGAATTAATTTATTTTATCATATTATCAAATCTTGATCCATTCAACTTCAATTTTCTAAGCTTACTGAATTCAAATAAAATTAAGTCTATTAAGAGATAAGTGATAAACTAAACAAAATATTTGAACGATACAACATTTGAACACTATTAAGAGATAAGTAGTAGACCAAACAAAATATCTTAATGATACAACATTTGAATACTCTTATATACTTAAAGTGGTAGACTAAACAAAAAATCTTAATAATACAGCATCTAAATATTTTAAAATACTTAATCTATTAAGATGTATTAAGAATTAAATCGATAACCATATATTATATCTAATACATTTCAATTTTCTTTCAAATTTCATTCATCTCTTTTGTCTGGGAGTGACTTGTCTGTTTTAATACATGTCACATTTTTAGTTATGTTTGTTTTGTGATTGACAAGTAACTCTTTTCTAATTGTTGTTATCGAATGAATTAAAATTCTAACATACGACAATTCTAAAGACAATGAGATATAAAATAAAATAAGAATATAGAATGAAGTAGCTTAACACGTACACCCTCACCTTTTATGTCCTATTTATTTCCTTCAATAGATTATAACCAAACGGAAAATTGGTTCATCCAATTATTTTGTAATCCTAATTTAATGTAATTTACCAGATTATTCCCAGCATATGAAATAATATAGGGAAGTATTATTAAGAGGATTATTTTCTTCATATGCCATCAAGCAATCATAACGTCGCCTTACTAGAACATTCCTAATATAAACTAGAAAGATTAGGCATCGTGTTCATGTACTGGAAAGACTGAAGATGAATAAGAAATTGATTGACATATTAAAAGATTGATTAGATTATCAATATATATACACATATATGTGTCCGTGTTGGTGAATGATTACATTTTTGCCCCCTGAAGGGTGTGCTTCCAACCAACATATTGCAAAAGAATCTTAGCTTTTCATAGGCTCCACTGCACAAACTCAAAGGGGCAAACCCCTAAACCCAACCCCACTCCCCCCCCCCCCCCCCCCCCTGTGAAAAGGGCCCCCCCCCCCCCCCCCCCCCCCCCCCATTCCCACTTTGTTTGATGCTTTCAGTGCTTGTCTTTGCTGTTGTTTCGTCCATTTCCCTCTCTGGTGTTTGTATTGTTGTAAAAAATATTTCCTCCTTTTCTTTTCTTTCCTCCTCCTAAAAGTTGTACCAAAACCATGTGAAACTGTGACTGCTTGGCCACAAAGGGCATATAAACTTAAGTGTCTTGTGGGGCTCTCTCTCTCTTTCTCTCTCTAAGTCTCAAGGTTGTTTGCTCTCTTATAATTTTCTTTTCATTAGAAGCAACCATAGAATTGAATCCAAACCATGGCCAACTGCATGTTACCCCCCATCCCCTCCCCCTCATGTGGTTTTCGTAATCATCCTTTGATGGCTACATATCATAATCACCAATTGACTACTGCCTCACCCCCTCCCAACCAACCCTAATCTCACTTGTATGTATGTACCTACGGACAACTGATTCATCACGAAATATGGTTACTTATTTTTTTTATAAAAATTTCTTATTCTAGAGACATATTTTAATATATATATATATGAGTTGTCCACAGCATAATATTGACTGCGCCAAGTACATGTCTTTCTGTTGAAATCACAACTTTTGGTTACATATTATATTTTTATTTTTTTAATAGATGGTGAAAGATGGTATTTCATAGAATACAAATAATACTTGATCAACTTCCCACGTATCAAGATATAATATAGTTGGTAGATTTTTTTTGTTTATTAGAAGACAGAATTGGCATCCAAGTGCCCATGCATTGTGCTCTGTTCCATTAAATTTATATATGATCAGAGATATTAACCTCATAAGTTGCAAAAAGTAGAGAATCAAATGCACTTGAAAAGAAGCCATTTATGAAGAAAGAATGGCACATATATCCCATGCCCATTTATTTTATCTATTATTTGTCTTATCTCTCTGACTCCATCACAGATCTTTTATGGCCTCTATATATCTAGTCTATGAAAAACAAACAGAGGACTTAAAAATTGAATAGCTCTTCCCTATATATCATCTCTCTCTCTCTCTCTCTCAGCCATAAACAGAAAGTTATTTCATTTTTTGTGAATTTTCATATAAAGTTTCTTTCACGAGTTGCTTCTTCTGTGAATCCCACGTTTGGTTGAAAGTAGATCAACTCATTAATAGATAGACAGGGTCCAACTACTGGGCTTTAGTGTCAACTCTAGTACGTGATGGGGAATGACTTACCCGATATATTTATGAATAACATTATCGTTACAATGAAAATAAATAATTGTTGAATGAGTTATATCACTAGTCAATTCTATAATATTAATAATAATGAGATGTATTTTAAATTTGTACAATTTATATAAAAATAAATATACAAAAATTAAGGAAAATCTTATAGAGATCGGTGAACCTGATGATACACTATTAAAAAATTATTTGTTAATAATTTGGTGATTCCTATAGAAATTAGTCGACTATCGAAAGAATTTTCATCGTCAGTCACTTATTTTTTTTTCTTTGACATTATTATTTATTAAATAATATTGATTAGTTCTCTCATTTTAATATTAAAGTTACATTTTAAAATATTATAAATATTTATGTAAATTTATTATCTAAACTTTTCATAAATTTGATTGTAAAATGATTAATATTACCGATTACATAAAAATTTCAACAAATAATAGTTAATGTTATGTAAAAATCTTATTGAAATCACGCCACAATTTGTATTTTAGAATTTTATAACTCGATACAAAGATATAACTCTTTTATAAAAATGTGAAAATGAAGAAGTACTTATTTTATAACTCATTTAATTATTTCTGGTAAATTAATTTAAAAGAAGCATCTTATGCACATTAGATTGTTTTTGAGAATTATTGTGCACGTTTAATAACACCCATAAGGCCATAAAATGAGAATATCATTATAAGTTGAGTTTCAAACACGCACGCAGGGCACAACACACTACACCGTTTTGATTAAAGATGTAAATAAGTTAACAAATACGTTAATGAAACGGAAAATATCCTTGATTGCGTTTTAGCCTCCAAATTTCAAACATACACCAAACTGAATTTAATTAAAAGAGAAACTATCATTTAAAAATTGGTTTTAATATAATAAAATTTAGACGATCTGACAACTGAACGTGTTAGGAGAAAATCAAGCATATTAAATAACATAAACACAGCCAATTTGATTAATTGTATAATGATATATTTAAATGCTACCAAACATACATGTAGATACAACCGAAGTTATTCATTAATTCATCTAACCATTATATTATTATGTCCAAATTATAATTTACTAATAGAAATTATGGGTAGTCAGGTTTTAAAAGAATAATAAGTTTTGTTTTGTTTTATTATTATCTTATGACGTATTGTGATTAAATTTCAATTTGCTATCAGGATTTGGTTAATCTTTGTTTACACTTTGCATGTTATTCTATTTATATACTAAAATATTTAGGAATTCAAAAAAAAAGTTATCGATTCATCATCTAATCATTAAAATATTTTGTAAACGGACACAATAATTCTTCCTCTTCGTGCGCATAGAAAAAAATAAATATAGGGGGAATCTCACATCCACCAATAACATGAAGCCCATTATTCTGGCAAAATTAATAAAAGACAGTGCAGAGGCACCTGGCTAGTGAAAAGAATTTTGATTTAATCATCATTCTGATCTGAGTATCTTAAAAAATTAGTACAATAATACTTGGTTAATATTGATTTATGATTGTGCGTCAAGTATCTAAGGATTGCAGGCATGTGTTAGATACCTCCTAATCTACCAACTCACATGCTCTTCACCTATTATTATTCACTTGATTATTTGTTTACCACTCATTTGGTGGTCATATATATTAAACTTGTACATTTTACTCTCGACATTATTTTGATTTTATTTTACTATCCACGTTTCCACTTAAATTTTAAAAATTTTCAAACGTTTAGAATTTAAAATCTTTAAACTTCAAACTCAAACAAACATGTTTTGAATTGGATATTAGTATTTACTTCAACATTTTTTCTATAATATTTTTTGCACTCAGTTCATCTTATGAATTTATTATCAGATTAAAGTAATATATGCTCTCTAGACTCATATGAATTTGTATATGTTAGCTCGTTTGTTTTATCTTAAATTTTGGATATTATAAATTGTTACAGTATAAATTGTATCGTTAGAATCTATAATCTTTAATATTAAACTGAAACAAGCGCGACCATTTTTAGTTTCCATTAATTAATGAACTAAAGATACAATTGAAATTTTTTATCAACTTGTAAAACACTAGTGTTGCACTTTGTTTGATAAAATGAAATAACATGTGAATTAAATGAATTTTACACTATTTCTTTTATTATTCATGCGTAAGGTTATTCCTTCCTTCATTCATTCCCACAAAATTATGTATATTTTTAAACTCATTCTCTCTACATGAAAATTATTTATTTCATCACAATCCACTATTTTTTCGTTCTCATATTCTTTTCATAATTTTTTGATTTTTGTCTTTCAGTATCATTTTTCTTTTTATCTACATATTTTATTTTCATATCATTTTATTCCGTACGATCAACTAAATGTAACTTAAAATTCAAACTGAAATAATTAATATGGATTAATATTATACCAATCGGTAGTTACAATCAAGTATATGTCGAAGTGGAAAATCAATTAAATCCTAGAATTTTATGTGACATAATAATTTGTGTACTACGTGTTCTCCCTATTCTTAAGTATCAACGTTCGACTTCGCAACGAGTTTCCAAAATCAAGATTAGAATGACTCATTTGACTCTATAAGAGAGTAGCATAAATATAATTATAAAAAAGAAACACTTTATAGCTTTAGTGAATCTATTTTTATCTTACCTCTTGATATGAGTTACATTGGCTTCTAATATATTAACTTGCATTTGACTCAATGAATTAAATATATAAGGGGATGAATAAAAATCAAAGGAATTTGGTGAAAGTTAATGGCGGAAGACCAAATGAAGAATAGGAGGGAGATGAAAACGGTTCGGCCCTCTCTCTCTCTCTCTCTCTCTCTCTCTAACATGGATTATGGATTGAAGTTGTTCATGGTGGAATAATGGTAGTAATAAAGTAATTCATTTACCAATAAAATTACAGTGCTCCTATTCTTCTCACATCTCATCTTGATATTATCATTTATCAAATTCATTTTATCTCATGTAAGCGTTTTAGATACAATTTTACGAAGTGTACATAATAATTATTCTATTAATTTCTAAATTAGAGATACATATTTTTTTTTTTCTTCCAGTTATTAGTTGTTTCAAAGTTAGATTATTAAAAAAAAAATTTAAATATCATTCTATTATTTCACTACTCCAATTAGATATACTATTTTCACTACTTAATGATCTCTACATAATTTTCACTATTATTACTTCAAATAACATGAAAATAGAAATATATTTAAAAAATAAAAAATTATTTTTAAAAACTATCGTTTTGAAAACGTATACTTGATTTTAAAATAGACGAAGTAACATACTACCTCCGTCTCAAATTAAGTAACTTAGTTACTATAGTGACTCACACTTTTATGTTAAATTTACTACGTGTTAGATATTTAAAATAAATTTAATTTTTTATGGTATTAATCTTCGCATCCCAAAATTTTATTTCATAATATTTATTAAATAAAATAAATTTTTTAATATATATTAAACTATACCTAAAACTACGCACAAAAAATGAGTACAACTCCATGTTTTAATCAATAATTTAAAATCGCAATATTACTCTAGAATTGGCTATTATCTCGAGCTATGATTTTGACGGAATTATGTAGATTCCACAAAAAAAAAAAAAAAAAAATACTCCGTATTATTTTATCCAAATAAGAAAAAGCAAACTAGGGTGGTAACATGTGAGAAAGAGGGCTAGCATTTGTTGCATTTGATTAATATATCGTATACGAGTAGTATACTAAACTGAAAGCATGAAAAAGAAGATCCGAAGGAAAACAATTTATGCAAAATTTGAGTAACTGACATATAGATCTAAAAAATTAATTTCAAAATTGTAAATTCAGCGTAAAATGTATTAGTACGGATTCTATAATAAACAATTTGATTAGAGAGTTGTGATAAGTAATGCTGCATAGACGACTAAAATGAATCGAATAGCTTATAAAGAAAATTTTAAAAAAAAACGTACATCATGATACATTAGGACATAGCAAACATAATGCATCATAACATAGTAGGAGATGCATGGTGTTGTCCGTGGATAAAACAATTGACAAAAAAATAATCTTGATTGATCAAAAAAGGTAATTTGTAGATTTAAAAAAGAAAGATGGAGTTATATTGGATATGGATCAAAAGAGTAGTAGTGTAGTGAGTTAAGCTGGGAGGTGTCAATAATTGAAGGTGGTAGACAAAGCCCATTTACATGCATGGCCTACTACTCCCCTCCCCTCCCCTCCCCTCCCCTACTAATCAGCCTTCCAGTGCCTGTCGCCGTTTGAGAGTTTCCCATCACCTCCCCACTTGATGAAAAGAAAGGCCTTCCTTCTTGTTTTCTGAGTTTTCTCCACTTTATAAATAATCATACAACTTTTACTACCAAAATTATTATTATTATTATTATTATTATTATTATTATTATTATTATTAT
>CM025785.1:22287097-22329763 GCA_014636745.2 Centella asiatica
TATTATTATTATTATTATTATTATTATTATTATTATTATTATTATTAATACAGCTTTGATTTACATGATTGTAGCCCATTATTCCTACAATAAATAATGTATGTGTGTCTACATATATAACATTATTATTGTAATGGGTGAATTCTTTAAAAATCAATTACTCTCTCAGTTTATACACTTATTAAAAAGTTATATTAATATTATTATTTTGCAATTAATGTTGACGCAAAATTACTTATTCATCATTTTCTATCATTAATGCCATAGAGATGAAAACTATGTTGATGCATTAAATTTGAGGTTAATACAAAAAATTATACTTTAAATTTTTTCTTAAATATCGTACACCATAATTATATATACACAAATAAAAATATTAAACATAACATATAAACTAGACCGAAGGGTACTAAACATATGCATATCCAATAAAATTCATTGTTCCGTCTTTAGAGATTTTGAAAGGTTAATATCAGTTCCCCCACATACACATAAATATTATAAATGTTTAGTGAAATAGGAAACATAAATTTTTTTATTGCAAATAGTAGAATTAACTATAAGAATAATATATATTAACTAATCGAATTAGTACTAAAGTTAAACGTGGTACAATTATTGATATTAGAAAATAGAACACCTTTTTTTAAAACAAAAAGGTAATATCATTTGACAAAATAAACCTGATATTAGGGCACTATTATTATTAATTTTTATGATAATGCATTTGCCAGACATTCGTCCAATATTAAAATAGTGCACGAATGGAATGCTAAGGATGATCTCCACCCCTAAGATTAATTTCAGATTATATAATACTTCCTTCGGTCTAAAATTAAAAACACATTTTAATTCACATTCTTATAATTTAAAATTAGAGTGAATATTATATTTTTAAATTTTTTGAAGTGAAATACTCTTTAAATATAAATTTTTATAATTTGATATTCTTATAAATTTACATCACAAATAAAATCTTGTGATTTATAAATAATATTATATTAAAAAAAATATATCTCTAATTTTGGAATACGATATCATATGTTTTCTATATGTATACGGATAGTTTGAAGTTGGAAAGAGACGTAAGTGTTCCGCACTATATATCGTAGTGGATGGTTTTTGTAAGGCCATTTAAGTCAAGTGATTGAAAATATATAACAAAACCCCTTTAATTTCAAATTCAAACTGAGTTACGTTTAAACTCATATAATGTGTTTCAAATTTTACAGTTGATAAGTAATTATGCTTTATAAAGAATACTCCGTAATTCTGATAAAAAATAGAAAAACTAAAACATAGTTCATGACTCTGTCCATGCTGTATTAATAAGGTAAATTAAACGAATATTTTTGAATAAGATAATATTTTTCCATAAATTTGACAATTTAATGTCAAAAGTAAATGAAATAATATTTGATCTTGTACCATTGTGTACTCACTCCTACATTAGTACGTTACCTTGACCTTGAAATGAGTATTCTCTCCTCCTTAAAAACTTGTGCACCAAAAAAGAAAAAAAAAAGAAGAGAAATAAGAATACAAATAAAAAATTGGTCTATTTTTGTTTATTGTGCCTTCGTCTCGTTCTTCAAACTCCGAATGAATGTTGAGAAAGACTAGCAACAAATGCTACTACTAGTCTCATGTTTTTGACTTATTTAAGCTAATTAATTATCCACAAAATATTTCTTCGTTGACTCGTTAAACATGCTTTAACTGTTTTTAACTTCCATGACCAGTAGTAGTCTATGTTAATTATTGAAGTACTTCATTTCCTGCTGCAAAATAGAAGTTGGGATGCATGTGTTGCAAAATAGTAGTAGTATATGTATTATCAATCGTTAAGGTAGACACATTTGAAGAAAAGGTTAAAATTAAAATTGATAATTTAATTTTTTAGATGTCCAATTTTATTCTCCCCAAGTCCCAAACAATGCCAATGCTACCACAAAATTGGTGTACGTGAAAAAGGGGAATCCAACTAATTTTATTTGACTAGATTGTTTGCACTCTATTCTCCATATATTTTCATATTTGGTGTGTGTATGTTTTGTACTGAAATGAAAATACTATTATCAATCTATTAGAAGAATTTGTAGCCCATACATTTCCATCTTAACTAGCCCATTAGTACATGACAAATGTACGCATTTGGAATTCTGGTTCTTAAATTTTTAGGATCCAGAAACAGGTCCAGTCTTCTTTTTCTTTTTTCTTTTTTTTAGTTCTTTTTATAGAAGAAATAAATATAATAGTGTTAAACATGCGCAAGAGACTTTAGTGCAATTTTTTTAAAAAAAATTGTCCATATACTTCTTTTTTTTAGTCTTCTGTTTTTAGTAATGAAAACTCACGTGTCATTTTTTAAAATTTTTATTTATAGGAGGAGATGAAACACCATAGCTAACTATTCCACCATGTTGTTTCCAGTTTTTATTACGAAACTATTGCTTATGCGCGGAGAGAGGAAGTAGAGACTCCTAAAAATATTAATGAACTCTCTCTCGGGCGAGCATTTCATGAATTACAATTTTATTCGGCAAAACACAACTCCACATATCAATCATTATTTAGATAATGAAATGAAATACTATCAATTGATTAACAAGATGTCCAACCCAGTCATATCCAACTAAACGAGCCCGATAGTACATGACAAAACGCTGGCTTTCAGTTTTGAAAATTTTCCAAGTCACTTCTTGTTTTGGAAAATCTCTTTGACGGCTTTAAACTATATCAATTTTTTACATATGATCTTAAAACATTTTTTATATATTGTGTTTGGTATAAATACTTTTTTAAAATATGTCAAATCAAAAAATATAGTCAAATTTCTCCTTAAATATCACAGAAATTACACACGTGCAAGTTACAACGTGGATAATTTTTAGTCTTTGCTTCTTGAATCTTTTCGACCATTCCGACTAAATATACAAAACTAATATAATTTCATATAATTACTCATTTTCCTATCTTAAGATAAATAGTTTTAAAAAAAAATTCAGTGTCAACCTTTGCTTCTATCGGCCCAGAAAACTTCTATCAATTAAATTAATTTTATTAGTTCTCTCACATCTATTTGCATTTTAGGGAAAAACAGTAATTTAGATTAATATATATTATTTCAATGTAGTAATTATAAACCACCTCAAGACGTGTAATGTGTATTTTAAACTAAAATAACTACTAGTTTGAACCTCTTTGTTCTAAAATTTAATTGTTCACACAAAATCTTTTAGCTATTAGAGTAGTGTCTCGAGTATTTTTACTACCGTCACTAATTACAGTTATATTGCAAGGCATGTTCTTTTCCCCCCTGTTTTCTTATTGATGAGCTTGACGTCTAATTGTTAATGTTGTTTACAAGTGGGGTTGCATCTTCTAAGTACGAAGTTTAAAATTGTTCGGTCATATTATTTTAAGAACGAAAACATACGAACGCCATATTTCTTTCTTCAACACAAATAAAACTTATCATACATTTTGTTCTATTACTACATGAATTTACCAATTACCAACTATTTTAGCATTCTTAGAGACTTCATCTGATTATCTTAGCTGAATTTGCAGCGGATCATCTTCCTTAGGGACTGGTAGTACATGTTCCTGATCCCTGTTGAAAATTAAAGAAACAGCCATCAAGATAACTTTAATAAATTAATGATTTAATTTTCCTTTTAAATCATATATTTTAAAATAATATGGTTCTGTTTTTCATATTCAAAACCAAAATTATAATGGTGTCATAAAGAAATACATGGCAAAGTTAAATTAGAATCCCTTACCGCACAGGCATGTACATCATTGCAACCACACAACAGCTCTCCATTCAAAGTGTCTAAAGCTTGGAATGCTCCTCCTCCTTCACTTCTCTGTATAAATCACAGAATTTTCGTTGGCAACAAAATTTCAAAGCAAGAAAACACTGTTAATATTTTTCCAACGCGACAAATATTTTCCCGTATTTATTTTCAAATTCTCTAGCATAATGCGAACATGGTAGTTATTAGTATTTATGCATGAGGATTCTACAAGTTTACATGCTCTTGGCTCTCTAACACTTTTATTATATTTCTTATCTTATAAAATCTGAAAAAGAGGGCAAGTGGTACCTTGTAATAATCTACTGCAACAAAATTAGCCCATCTATTTCCCGCAGCACCATAGCAAGTTTGAAGCATGTCAATCAATTTATCTGAGTTCTGTCCACATGCTAATAGTTTGACTGGGAGAGACCTAAAATAATTAACCAAAACCAATGATTTACTCTTGTCATCAAGCGCCGACGACTCTGCTCTGTTAGGACAACTTCCTGCCTTCATCCCGCCATCTCCATCTGAAAAATAAATCATACTTGTAGTATTACAAAACTAGTTACCAAATAAAAAAAAAAACTTCAAAGTATATAGAATATGATTCTTTACATTGATTTTCAACCATGAAGTTCCATTGATAAGCAATCCCTTCGCTTTGTTGCTTGGCTTTGATTGAAGTAAACACTAATAGCCTTTGGTTTTGGGCAACCATGTCACGGACTAGTGGCCAATCTTGACCATTTTGTGGCATGTTTTTCACAGGGAACCAATATTTCATCAACCCTGCATCTGTGAAGGCCTTTGTCAATCCATTTGGGGTGTGCACATAGTCTTCTAGTATCAACGTGACTATTTCCGATGGATTTGCAGATAAAAAAGCTTCGATTTCTCTCAAAGTGTCATTGGCTGGTTCCTTTAAATTCGAATGTGACGTTTTTTAAATTCCAAATAACATATAGTAAAGATAAAGTAGCTTGTTACAAGCTTGAGTATGGAAAAAGTTCTTACAAATGCTGTATAATCATAACATTTTCCTCCAAAAGAGTGGCATAGCCATATATCTCCATCAAAATCATACGTGTCAAGCATCAATGCTCGAACACCATTCTACAAGTTAACATATATTTTTGTTAATTTACCATAAAGTACCACACAGACAAGGCTGGGAGTGATAGTTGTACTTACATTTAACTGCTGCGTAATACTGTCCTCTTGATTTGTCGGGGCAACCCTTGGGACTCCGGTATGTGATGGCTCTCCCTCAATGGTATAAGAATTATGGGTTGTCAAGAATGCGTACTTGTTGAACGGTAGAGTATTGTTCTACATACAAAATGCAGACGACAACTAAATCAGCTCAAATCAATGCATAGATTGAAGTCCTTAATGAATCAACATTTTAGCATGACGGCAGAAAATATTATGGGCTGAATAAGATATGTTAATAATTAAGCTTAGATAGGCTGCTTCAATGTTGTATAACCAAAATTTTCTGTCTTAAACCTCTGAATGCACAAGTGTTAATATTTTAAGCAATTTTCATGCATTATCAATTAATGTGCTAAGTTATAAAACAATGGGGAAAAACTTAGAAAATTAAGCAAAATTTGACTTTATGTTGCATTTAGATGGTAGAAAGTTCGTCACCACAGGCATCCATATAAATCTTCCCCCCGGGCCACATTTTAGTCTATGTAGTGTAGGCCAATCTGGTTCCCATTTCAAAAATGAAAAGGTCCATGTCAGAAGCATTGATCTAAAGAAAACAGTGTACCATACCTAATTCCTGCCTTAACTAATTGAAATTTATATTTCAGATGACTTTAAAGTAGTTAGGAATTTACAAAATGAATATGTAATAGTCGTCTCTTAAAAATGTCCTCTCCTCTTTCGGATGATCATATAGCGGTACAAGTAAATTATTACACACACTCACTCGCAGACGCGTACACACACACCTCAAACATCAACATATAGCATGTAGTGGGAATGCAAGGAATTTCAGCAACAGAGCTGGCTAAATATTCTTTTGACAGAGATATGGTACACATGGAACCACTTTGAACCAAATTGTCTTTCTTTTACTTGCTAATCCAACTTGTGCAAACTCATATAAATCACATGACTCATGAGATTCTTCCAACCCTTTTCCCTACCATGTGTAACGCCCGGTCACTATTATACAACCCATTCTACTATGTCGTGTGTAAAGTGAAGACAGAGCGAGTGAATGTCCTGAATTTAACTATATTATTGTGCCTCTTTGTCTTGGTTAATGTTCTTCTTTAACTATATTATTGTGCCTCTTTGTCTTGGTTAATGTTCTTCTTTAACTATATTATTTTTTGTGTGTGGGGGGGAGGAGGGTGTGCGCGAGAGAGATATACCAAGAGTTTGAACTGGTTAGAAGCGGCTGATCTTACACATCGAGAACCTGAGAAACCTTGGGGACACGAAAAACAATAAAGTCCTGCTTCACAATCATCGTCCGACGAGCATTTGTCCAGCAGCTACATCCAATATATATATATATATATATATATATATGTATGTATATTCAAGCAAACAACAAAATTAGAAACAAATTGTACGAATTTCCCAATAACCCATTTAATTAAAAGAAAGAAGATTGATAAAAGAAGAAATAATTAAGAGAGTGGTTGAAATTGAAGACCTTGCAGGTTCCATCAGAGCAAGCAGTTACAATTCTCAACGAAACAGAAAGTGATATTAATACGGCAGAGAATACAACTTTCTGGACAAAACCCATATCTGTTTTCTGCGTTTTGGGCTTTTTGGCTATATAAAGTTTATGGGTTTTCTAAAGAAAGTAGTAGTATATCCTCAAAGTATAGAAAAAATAGAATTAATCATCTTTCTCTTCCTCTTGGCTGAGAAATACTTGAGGAAAGGAAAAATAAAGTAACATGGGCAGGCATAAATTGGGATATACTGTCATTTGAGTCTATTTATGTGTTTGAGGTTGTAGTCATGCAGTTGGCTATCCAAACAAGACGGTGACTCCTCGTTTGGTATTTTTCTATGAAAAGTTCAAACTAGCTTCATTAGGAATGAGAAAATTTAGTTTGATACTTTTAAAGTAAAAGTCATAGGTTGGAAAATGTGGGATCGAGTCTATATTCTCTCAATTTATAATTTTATGTTACACAAGACTTCTTTCACATAAATTATTAATTTTTAATGCTAATTATTTAAATGAAATAAATAAATAAATTTTCAAACATATTGATTATACTTGTGAAAATATCGGTTTTCATTTAATAAACAGTATTCATGTATAAGATAATCTACCAAATTTTTTTCTGTTTTTTCTTCTCCTTGAAAAGTTCTTGGATGTTTGTTTTTTTTCTGTTTTTTCTTCTCGTTGAAAAGTTCTGGGATGTTTGTTTAAGAGTTAATACTAAAATACTTAAGAAATGGGCAAAACTAATGAAATAGTCTTCATACTATTGGTTTGATTTGATTTTAGCCCATGTACTTTATAATTATTAAAATAGTCCCT
This sequence comes from Centella asiatica, assembly GCA_014636745.2. Classification (NCBI taxonomy): domain Eukaryota; kingdom Viridiplantae; phylum Streptophyta; class Magnoliopsida; order Apiales; family Apiaceae; genus Centella; species Centella asiatica. Next base: position 22,294,439 of record CM025785.1, read on the forward strand.
CCACTTATTTTTAAGTTTTAAATTTATCCATCTATTTAGCCAACTCATATTTTATATTGACATAGATTTTAAAAAAAATTATTTAATAATGATGATTTGGCATTTATGAATTTTAAAGTCTTTTTCTTCTATTTATCTAAATTCTAGTTAATTTTATAAAGCTCATATTAAAGGACTGAGTTTGTTAATTTGAAATTTTTAGTACATATATTTTAGTTTGTTCCACATCAATTTTGAGATGTTCAATTTTCTCTAAAAAGTCCGATAAAATAAATTTTTTTAAAAATATGAAATAATTAGATTTTAAAATTGAATATATGTTATGTGCACGTATTGGAGTATCTCTTTAAAAAATAATCAAAATATTTTTTTTGGAACCTTGATAAATTTGAACAATGTTGGGAATATGAGAATATTCTAATATTCTATTTGGCTATTGGTTATTTCTGTAATAATTCTAATTTTTATTTTTTTGGCCAAGTTTTGTAGTTTTTTTTATTTTTCATGTACTTTCTAGCATTTCATTTTTTAAGTTGCATTTTATTTAACATACAAATAAATCAATTTAATTTTTAAGTTGATTTAACTTAAATAAAAATGTGAACTAGAGTGGTACTTTTTAATACTTCCATTAAAAGAATTATTTTAGAACAAAATAATAATGTTCCTTATATTATTGTTATTATTATTATTTTAACTTTTAATATATGTAAAGAAGTGAGTGCTAAGATAATTATACAATTTCATAGCATTATTTTTACCTTTGGTAAATTAATTCGAATTAAAAAAGACAAAAAAGAAAAAGAAAAAAAAGAGTGTCCATTTAATTAAATAAATATTTCCAAGTCAACATTGTTAAATAGATTTCTTAAATTCATGTCATCATTAAAATATAAGCTAGCCAAAAAAATGGATGAATGTGAAAGCTAAAAATAAAGGGGCCATTATGATAATTAAGAAGTATATGAATTAAAATGAAACCAAACTTGTCTATTTCGTTAGATTTGCATCAAAAATGTATTTATTAATAGGAATAAGTGTATCGGTCAAATGTCAAGTGTCATCCCAAATAAAAGAGACTAAATTTGAAATTTAATTATCTATGTACTCTAACGTCTAAAATTATTATTTAATTAATATTAAGATAATCTTGGAGTTTTAATTAACAAAAAGCTTGAGTGGGCAAAAGAACTACTCCGTAGCGTATTTATGTGATATAGTTGGTCACTTTGATTTGTTTTTATTTTTTTTAATAGTCACTTTGATAAAGACAATTTGACAAACATGTGTGAATATCTGAAAAGCAGACTATATTTGATTAACGTGTGAACAGGCATGCGAGGTTTGCATTCGTGTTCAATAGCTCAAGTAAACGTTGTATTTTTATTTTTTTTGGAATTTCCGATCAAGGGGCGAGTATCGTTAATAAAGAATCAAATTATAAAAGTGAATGGGATGAAGTTAAAGAAAACTTTTCAAACAACACATTAACTCGAAATTAAATAAAATAAATAAAAGTACATAAATTTGAGTATATCTATGAATACACTCAAATCTGAATGTATTCATATTTGTTGGAGAGAAAATGTTCTTTAAGAAAAAAATAGATTTCGTAAAGTAAGAAAAACCTAAACTAAAAAAAACGAATTCCCTAATACATATATATTTCAATTTGAAATAGAATTTCACAAATAGAAATATCTTCATATTAGGATAATCAAATCTTACAAAGAAAATAAAGAAAAATACAAAGTTATAACGTAGAATAAATATTGAAGAGAGACTCTCCTCAAATAACAAAATATTAATGGAGGCCAGAGTTTTTGTACTAAGAAAAAAAAAGGCCGAAAGCTAGGGTTTTTAATAAATATTGTATTGAATATATTAAGTTGTTTGTTAGTCTACTTCGACCCACTTATTTTAAGCTTAAAAACACAAAAGGGCAAAAAAACAGAAGGCAAAAACTCAAAAAGGGAAATCGCTAGAACGTGTTCCGCGAGTCTAGAAAAGCAAGTACAAAAAATAAGGTTCCATATACATCACATCATAATAATCATTTTTCAAGGTTTCTTTTTTATTTTGATTAAATATGTTTTAGCTCAATTTAATTAAAATTTAGGTGCTGTGATTTGATTAACCAGTTATTAACTCGTCTCTTTCTTTTTTCCACCATATTTTTCTATTTAGAATATGAATACTATAAATGGTTGAAATTACGTGTTATATAGAAACAAAAGAGTAAGTAATAACAATAATGAGTATATAAATAGGTTGAAGGAGATGACATTTTTCAACAAGGGATCAATGATAAATGGGTCGAACTTTATGTACAAGTTACTATTGTCAATAGGTTATGTTGCAATTAATACTTTCTTTCGCTTCAAAATTAAAAATAAATATATTATTGCCTTTTAATTTTTTGTTGTTAGAATTGTTGATTTTTTAATTCAAACAATGACATAATAAATTTTTATTTTAAACTATTAAAATAATTAAATCAACTAAATCGACGTCATTTTTAAAACTTAATATCCATTATTTAACTTAAAAAGTAAAAATATATGTCTAATTAATTTTAAAATAAGGATAATAATAATATAAGATCTGACCATCCTAAAATATGTGTTAAGTAAATAGTTTAGAAAAATATGCATTTTAGTTTTCACTCCTACAATATATTTATGACAGATAAAATTATACAAATATAAATACCAAAAGATCGATCAATTTAAAGTACTACTTGTGTCTTAGTTTACTGTATTCGATCGTGTAAAAATGTCAAATGTCAATTATTATGAAACAGAGGGAGTACTATTACAACACGTATTTTTATGGAAGATTTTCTACATATTAGTTATTCTAAATAATTTCATTTTTTTTACATAGATGGTTACTGTTTAGAAAATCACACATACTCACACATCTATCAATTATCTTGCAGATTTTTTTTATTAATCTGTAAAGAGTGTAAAGAGTTAAAATTCAGATCTTCTCACTTTTTAGAGAATGTAGCTAATTTAAATAAATTCTTTTCATAATATTAAACTTAATTGATTAAAATTTTATTTAATAATTTTTATTAAAATAAATTACATATGTAGTACATACTAAATTACATTTAAAAATATGTACAAAAAATAAATTCACATATTTTGTTGGGCGGAGAGAGTAGTAATAGCAAATGTGAGTTTCCGGGGGTTAGTTTAAAACATTGGAGGACGGAAGGACCCAGGAAGGGAAAGGTGCTGCGGCCAGGGGACAGACCACATGACGGTTCGTACGACTTGGGCCATTTCACTACCGATTTTCGTCAATGAATTATTTATTTTATAAGTTTTTTATTTATCTAATTTATACTAAATTCTCTTATATATAATATCATAATAAAATAATAATATTTTCAAAATTTCAAATTTATATTTGTTAATTCTTTAATTAAGAGATAATATGTTATTATAAATAAATATATAATATAATAATATATCATATGTAATATATATATATATATAGAGAGAGAGAGAGAGAGAGAGAGTAAAGTGAGATTATAGATATGATAAAATAATATTATAATTTTAATGAATGTAAATAGTAATACTATAAGTTTAAAGATACAGAATTTATAATAATCAAACTAACTTTAAAATAAGAATAATTTTTTTTCTTTTTTTGTGAATTCTCTAAATATATAAAATATAATTGAGTTTAGAGAAACTGATGGAAATACTCTTACACCATAAAAATTACTCGGTGTAGATGTTTTTCTACCTGCTCTTAGAAAAGTTTTATAAAGTTTGTTGACATTCTGTTCTTTTATATGTATTATTATTATTATATTAACATTACCTCCAATTTTTAAGGGTCCTTTATCTATCAGAAAATGAAAAAGACCCAAATAGAGACAAACCGCAAGAAGTGACCAGACCTGGCAATTCGGCAGGTTGAACTAAAATGGGTTGGGCTTGTAACAGGCTTGGTTAAAATGAATTGGACTAAAAATGTCCGGTTTTTTTTCAAGTTCCTCTTGTAAGCCCAAAGCTCAAGTTTTAATGTATATATATGTGGCCAACTAAGGAAAAATTAAAATCAATTGCATATGTATTTATTATATACTAAATTATAATTTACACCTTAATCTTTGTTTAATTGATTTAATTTACACCCTAACTTATAAAAGATATCAATTAGTACTTCATATATTTTATTTTGTCTAAATATTTATCCCAAAATAATTCAGCCGATCAAAATCACCTTTGACTTAGCCAATTTATACTAACTATGTTATAAGTTTTCCCTTTTTATAGTATTTAGAAATTAAACTGGACAAATTTATATTACTTTATCGATTACAGAAAAAAAATACAATATTGATAATAAAATTTATTTTAATAGAAATGAATAATATTTGTATAATTTTTTATTATAATATTATATTTTTAAAGATTTTTAATTACAATCTTCTTATTATCTTTAGTTGAATATTAATAAAAAAAAATCATGCAAAAAAATATTCTTTATACATGTACTTTTAAGACAAACATTAAAAAAAATAAATAACAAATCATATAAGCCAATTACTTTTGTTAGTACAGATTATATTGTGTTTCTGTTATTATTGTTTTGAATTTTACAAAATAATGATCATTTGATATGTAAAAAATTAAGAAGTTAACATATCGTACAATTATTGGTATTTTTTAGAAATACTTTTCTCAAATTTTTAATGAACACCATGGAAGAAAAAAGAGAGTATTTTTAGTTTTTTTTTTCAAATAACCACAAAATTGAAAAATCAATTGCATATGCATTTTGTTAGGAATTATGCAATTTGATGATGATGTATAATACTTATAATTGTTAGATTTGAGATTGTATTAGAAACTGTTGATTTGTTACATAAACATCAGCAAATAAACTATAGTTAATTTTGTCTAAATATTATCCCCCGACAGTATAAATTGTTCATCAGTGGATACTAGACAGGCTAGTTGATTTATCCTCCAACAATATAAAATGTACATCAATAAAAAATCAGAGGATAAATCATAAAACAACTAGTCGAATGATGATTATGTTAGTTGATAAAGTATTCATCAGATGATAATTTGTATCAGATGATAAATGACTATCAACAAATAAAATGTTTATCAACAGATAAATGATTATCATAAGATAAATGTTCATCAGCAGATAAATGACCATTAATAGATAAAATATTCATCAATAGATAAAATAGACATCAACAGATACAGAGTTATCAAATGATATATTGAAGATGACATATGATTGACCGAAACACAACAAACTCCTAATCTTTTTAGGATTTGATATCGCAGTAATTAAAATTGGATTAGGAATTAAATTCATTTTTTAACAGTTACATAACAGAGAAGTTGTTCAAATCAGACAGTGAAGTTGTTCAAGAAGGAACAGAGAACCTGTTGAAAAGCAAAAGAGAGTAGCTTTATCAAATTTATAGAGAGTTAGATATTGAGAGATACAGAGTAATAACACAGAAAATTTTGAAAAGTTAGAAATTATTTTCTAGGTTACAGCTGTTCATCACTGAACAAATTTAAGAGGATGGTATCAATAATTTTTGATTACCAGATTGTATTTCATATTCAAAATCAATAAAAATCATTCTTTATTGATTGATATAATCTGTTGTGATTATAATTCCGCAATTAATTTACAGATTATCTTGTGATCTTTACGTTGGGTGAGAAATATGAGATTTGTATCCAACCTCCCTTCCACAAATACTCATCCGGGAATAACACATTTATTATACAATAAATTATAATTTATACCCTAATCTTTGTTTAATTACACCCTAACTTATAAAAGATGTTAATTTATACACATCATATTTTTAGTTTTATCAAAATATTTATCCCGAAAGAATTCAGCCGATCAAAATGGCCGTTGACTTAGTCAATTTATATTAACTATGTTATAAGTTTTCCTTTTTTGTAGTATTTAGAAATTAAGATTGAAAAATCTATATTATTTTGTCGATTACAGAAAAAAGTAATATTAATAATAAAATTTATTTGAATAGAAACGAATAATATTTGTATAATTTTTATTATAATGTTATATTTTTTAAATTTTGTAATTAGAATCTTCTTATTATATTTAATTGAATATTAATAAAAAGAAATCATGAAAAAAATATACTATTTATACATGTACTTCTAAGTCAAACATTAAAAAAAAAAAATTCACAAATCATATAAGCTAATAACTTTTGTTAGTATAGATCATATTGTATTTGTGTTGTTATTCTTCTGAATTTTACAAAATGATAATCATTTGATATGTAAAAAAAAATAATAAATTAACATATCATATAATTATTGGTATTTATTAGAAATATTTTTCTCAAATTTTTAATGAACAACATGGAAGAAAAAGAAAGCATTTTTAGGATTTTTTTTTTCTCAAATAACCACAAAATTCTAGTTAAGTATAGAGTGTAAATCATCTTTTATCTTTTCGTAATAACAGATATTATTTGATAGATGTTATATCTAATATTTACAAAATATAAAAATAGTCTTACTCTTTTTTTATTTTTATTGAGTAATAGATTCAACTTGCACAATTTAATATGTTAATCAAGATTAAATATTAATAAATCACGAGATCAAGTTAACCAAAAATATTATAGTTTATTTGATTAAAAAAATAATGCATGAATATTAGATATTTTCTTAAAATTTATTTTGATTACTAATTACAATCATAAAAATATCATAAAGATTTGGACAAATATTTTTTTAACAAACTCGTGCTTTGTATCATTGTTTTGATTTGTACCCTAATCTATACAAGATGTTATTTATTATTTTATATTTCTTATTTTATCCAATTATTCACCCTAGAAACATTCAGGCAGTCAAAATCATCGTTGACTTAATCAACTATGCTATGTTAAAAAAAAATTTCTTTTTTGTAGTATGTAGAAATTAGGCTTGATAATTTTATATTACACCAACCATTACGATAAAATAACAATATTTGATAATAAAATTTATTTAAAAAAGATATGAACAAATTTTTTTAATATAATGTTATATTTTTAAAAATATAGCACTAAAACCTTATTATTATCTTTAATAGGAGATTAATAAGAAATTTTATGAAAAAATTTATTATATTTTTATTTGCTTCTCAATCAGAAATTAAAAAAAATCACAAATTATATTAGTTAATTACTTTTATTAATAGAGATTATGGTGTATTTGTATTATTGTTGTTCTACATTTTACAAAGAGACGATCATTTAATATGTAAAAAAATAAAAAGAGTAACATATGATACAATTGTTGTAGTAATATTTCTCAAATTTTTAATAAATACCATGCAAGAAAAGAAGAGCATTTTTAGGTTACTTCAAATAATCACAAATTTTAAGTTTAGTAGGTGTATAATATATTTTTTTTTCTTTTCCCACTAATATAAACTATTTGATAGATGCTATATCTAACATTCTTTTATAAAATATAATATTATTTTTAGTTTTTCGTTAACTAGTGATAAATTCAACTTGCAATATTGTTTTACAAAATATAACATATATGTTTTTTATACAATTTAATGTGTTAATAATTACTAAATTAAGAATAATGAAATTAAGCTAATTATAAACATTATTGTTCATTTGATTCAAAAGAAAATTAAAATTAAGGTATGATTGTTTTTATTGTTGTTGATATTATTAAGAAATACACTACAAACGGAGATGAGGGGAATTGAACCCTCATCACTTAAGGAGAATAGCAAATACTCACGCTCATGAATGTATGATTGTTAATATTTCATATTACTCCATCCGTTGTACAAAAATACCAACATTTCATTTTGTTTGTATTATCTTGTGAAATCGCATAATTCAAATAATGTTTCTGTATAATAAAGTGTTCATTATGTTGACATTTTAATGTATTATGTAATAATAATCATTTTATAATCTAAATCAATCAAATTAAAATCAAATTAAAATCATAGACTTTTACAAAAGTAGTAGATCACTTTTTAAAATGTTACTTTTTATTTAGAATAAATGGAGTATAATTTTATTTTGATTATCGATTACAATTATTAAAGTATAACAAAATTTTGAACGAATATTTTTTAAAATTTTTAAAATTTTTTAAAACAAACCCGTACTTTGTACGTGCATTGTGGCTAGTATTAAATAACAAAAAAAACTTACAATATTTAAATCTTAAATAGGTTGAGCATCCTATTATATTACCACATAAAATACTAAAAGTTACAAAATAATACGAACTACTTTTTAATATTTACCAATCAAATTTAACAACACAAACTAAAAATAAAATACTCCACAAATAATTTTTAAAATATTTATAATTTCAACAAATAATTATAAAATATTCCAAATAGGTTGCAAAAAATTCATAATAAAGTAAATTAAATCATTGTTAATAGGGGAGACTATAAAATCGGTTTTAGGATCGAAACAACACCAAAAACTAATATAACTGCACCAACGGTTTCGGTGGTGGCGATAGTTTTAATATTTGAAACCGCAAGTATATTGTTTTCGATTTTGGTTTATACTCTTCCCGCATCAAAATCGCACCAATATATAATTTTATATTTTTAATATATTAATTTGTTATTATTTTACGTATATACATATATGTATAAATTTCAATATGTACATTATACATTATATAAATAGTTATATGTAAGTATGTATGTATATGTTTTGTTTGTTGGCATGAATATACACTTATGACAAAATTTATCTATACCTCATATTATACAAATATTGATTTAATAGAAAGTAATCTTAATGATTTTAATTATCATGCTAACGAACAATCGTTCAAGTAAAAAAAATATAATAACTTAATATTTCAAAATTTTATATTTTTACAAGTCAATTATATTATAAATTAGCGAATTTTTGAAATTGAGTTTTTTAGTATTGTAATAAATGTTTGCTATATTATAGCGGTTTTGAAACCGAAACCGAAACTGCAATATCGATACCGCACCGCACCAATTAGTTGTAGTGACGATTTTAAGTTTATAAAACCGCACCTTATTGAATGCGATGTCGTTTTGTGCTCTAAGCTATACCAAATTGCTCCATGCTATTCTAGTAGAAATAAATAAGTTCAACTGTTTGTAGAAAGGGGGAGGGGGGGGGGGGGGTTGAATACAAACACTACAAAGTTACTACAAAGTTTTTTGGTTTTTAAAACTTAATACACAAGCACTAGAATAGTTGCACTGATCAGAAAAACAATGTTAAAATTAAAATGAACATACAAGCATTCAAGTTAAAATAGTTATCTGTAATGAATTATAGCTTCTTTTTCTCACACACTAGCTATTGGTTTTTCTTTGAACATCTCTCTAGATCTATTACAAAACTTCTCTTTGGTATGTAAGTGTTGTTTTTAGTAGTTGATTTCGTGTAACAACTCTTTCTGTATATGTAGGAGATCAATTGTAGAATCCACGTGCTAGACATGCTGCCTTTTTCAACTTAGCCGCAGTATATCCCATCATTGTCCTTTTGGAGATACGTGTCAGACTGCTTTCGGCTAGTTTTGCTTGTTTTTCATCCCTTGATCTCCATGCATTTAATGTTTGAGAGTTGTTATTGGATCACCAAACTTCAAAAAATATTTTTCCAGTTATATCCCTTACTTCTAAGACACACATCAGTGATTTGCGTGTAAATCCTGATGACGAGTGGACTAGGTCATAACCATCACCTGATGACAAACCCTGATGTTGACTTGATCAATGCTTCTGGATCCCTTGATGACAAGCCCTGATAAAAACTTGATCAGTGCTTCACTATCCACTGATGCTAATCCTTGATGTGGAATTAGATAAATGCTTTTTGATCCCCTGATGTTAAAACTTACTTGTATCCACTAATGACTTTCACTAATGCAGTGTTTAGCATTCTCCTTGATGGTTCCCCTGACAGGTTTTTCCATCTATATTATTCCCTGATGCAGTAGTTGAACTTCTCCCGATGGGTTCCCCCTGATGGGTTAGTTTTGTTCAATGTCACCCCTAATGCCGAGTTTTAGGATTTTCCTGATGGGTTTCCTTGTCGGTGTCATCTACTGATGTAGTATTTTAAGATTTTCCTAATGGGTTTTTCCATTGATGCCTTTTTAATACTGATATCTTTAACCATTGATGTTATGTTGGTTTTGTCTGAAACACCTGATGTGCGGAATACTTGAATGTTTAAGTAACAACAGACATCTCCTGACACTATCAAGTCATTTCTAAATATCTACTGATGACTTGCCTAGTGTAGTTAAGTCCATCCCCTGATGATTAAGTTGTCCATCAGTGGATGCAAAACTTGTGCAAATATACTAAAATTTATAGAATACATTAAGTATTTACAGATGCACATTTATCTCTTTATAACTGAATTATCATCATCAACATTTATATCTAACATATCCCCTAGTCGTTTATGTCCTCATCATCAATTCACCCAATAAAAAGTTGATATATATGAATTCAAATTTCTAAATGTAATCTTGACATAAGTTCTAAATTAAATATAGGAAAAACCTTTTCAACAGTCCCTAAATTATATCAATTTTGCATATTTGATCTCCAAATTTTTTTCGCAATTTGTTTGGTACACAAACTTTGTATAACATGCGCAATCAGAAAATTTCATCAATTACTCGTTAAATTTGATAGAAAATAAACTCATGCGAATCACACATGTAATTTGTAAAGAATAAAATAGTCGATTTATGTCATATGTAAACTTTTTTTCGACTGTTATCGAGTTATATTAACGAGATATTGACGAAATTTACTAACTGCGTATGTTTTACAAAGTTCATTGATAGTGTGCAATTTGTGTATAGATTTGCATTACATTTGCATTCATTTTGTGTGTGTTTTATTTATTGACAAGGTGTTTTTAAGATACTTTTGTGAGAATAGGTGATACAGGTGGAAATGATGAAAACAAAGGAAAATGGACTGAAAAGAGCAGGAAGAATCAAAGAAGAAAATTGACAGAAAATGGAAATAACAATACGACATGGGCATGTCGTATCCTGGACGGGACCTATAGAAACAAAAACAGCAGTTTATTCAAAACAGACGGGTTGGATTCACACTGCAGAGATGGAAACACATGATAAAGAAAATAAAAGGCTGGAGCAAGAGATTAAAGAAGCTACCAAATTAGAAAAAGATCTTTTGGAAGCCAATTAGGATTAGGATTCTTTGTAGGGAAACAAAGATAGTTTACATAAATAGAATAATTCTGTAGCAGCTTTGGATTATCTCTCTTTTTAACACAGCAGCCACCCCTTTTCTTTTCTCTTGTAGAATTCTGCAGATTTTATACAGTTTTTATTTTTTCTAGCATTATGTCTTCAAGTGTTATGAATAACTAAATCCTTCTAGTCGAGGTACTTTGATTTCTAGCCAAGATTAAGTCGTGAGACTTTTGTTTTAATTAGTTTTATTCAAGTTCAAGTATTTATTTGATTTCTGCGCTATAAACCGTTTGTGTTATCATTTAATTTATTATGCAATGTGTACAGTTGTGTGATTTATTGAATGGTATCTTGTTGATTAGAATATGAAGACCGTTTGACACTGTTCTAACAAAGTAGCAAATTGATCTTAACTGATAAATGCTTCGGGTAAGATTGGTGAAATCAAATAATCTAGTTTAAATAATCTATGAGTGTCTGATTTTATTAATTAGAATAGGGGTCTTTTTCATTCATAAAGCTGTTATTAGATTAAATCCTATCAGGGTGTCCGGGGGTTGTCTGTTTGGTCTAGAGAAGTAATCTTAGAAGGGTGTCCGGGGGTTACCGATAAAATAAGAAAAGATTGTTAAGTAGAGCGTTTGCCCTTAGCTATAACTCTATCTATTTGAATGAATAAAATTTATCTTTCGTGTCGATAATCGAAATATTTGACTAGATTGAAAAGTACCTTGGCTAGATTTGTCTCCACTAGATTTCTCATATTTTATTATTCTGCAATATTTATTATTTATAAATTTCGTTTTGATTGTTATTTTTAATATCTTTCATAATTAATTTCAAAACCCTCTTTTCCGAGCAAATAATTAACCGCAATAATCTCTGTGGAATAGACCCTATTCACCATTATACTGCGTAAGTGTAAGAGGATAGGAATAATTATTTTTTGTGGGTTGACACCCTATCATTGATGTACCAAACAAGTTGCGAAAAATTTTTGGGAACCAAATGCGCAAAACTGGTATAGTTCGGGGACTATTGAATAAGTTTTCCTTTAAATATATAATAAATATCTTACACAATGAGCTGGTGAGCTAAAATGGGTTGAGTTAAAAAAGCCCAATTTTTTTGAAAGCTCTAATTAATTACCTAAAACATTAAATATTTATATGCAGACTGGGCCACTTATGGACTTGGGCTTTGTTTTTTGCCAAGTCTAGAAGTGATAATCAAAATCATCATTTGGTTACGTTTTTTTAGGAGGACGACAATTTGTTTAGAAAACATATACGTAGAGAACATGATATATACCTATGTATTTTTGGTATGAACGGCGTGGATGACATAATATATTGGGAAAACCTCTTCGTTTGTCCTCGAACTATATCACTTTTGCACGTCTGGTCTCCAAACAATTTTTATAACTTACTTGGTACAAATACTTTTAAAAATATGCACATTCAGGACATTCCGTCAAATCTTTTATTTGAATTAACGGGACGTTAGATTGAAAGGGTAAAACAGTCTATTAACCTTAGCCAATGACAAATAAAATTTTAGAAAAACCTCTTCGTTCGTACCCGAACTATATCACTTTTACACGTTTGCTCACCAAAAAATTCTAGCTATGCGAAAAAAGGGAACAAGTAAACAGACTACATAGCCGAAATAAGGCAAACAAATAACCCCTGACGCGAGGTATCCCCTGACGCGAGTTATCCCCTGACACGAGGAATCCCCTGACGGCCAAGAAGGAAGTAACCCTTGATGGATAGATTGTAATCCCTGATGCAACATAAATCATCCCCTGATGCAACAAGGAAGCCCCTGATGTAGACAACCCCTGATGAACCAGCCCCTGAAGCAAACAACTGGCAACCCCTGATGCAACAGAGATCAACCTTGACTTCCCCTGATGCAGCAGTGCAGTGGTAACCCCTATTGCAGCAATCTAGTTGAGAAAAACCCCTAAATGCAGCAACCCAGCCGAGAAGAACCTCCAAATGCAGCAATGTAGTGCAATAAACCAGCTCCTGAAGCAGCAAACCAACCCTTGATGCAGACAACTCCTGATGAAACCAAACACCCCTGAATCAGAAATAACAATTGGCAAACCCTGATGCAACAGATATCAACTTTGACATCCCTGATACAGCAGTGCAGTGGTATCCCCTGATGCAACAGTGTAGTGGTATCTCCTGATACAACAACCCAGCTGAGAAGAACCCTCTGAAGCAGCAATACAGTGCAGTGCAGTGGCATCCCCTGATGAACCCAAAGACCCCTAAAGCATTTATTATATAAGTCCTTAGCTATTGAGCCGAGACCTGATTGTTTTGTTTGTTTCAGTTTAATTTTAGACATAATATTTATACATAGCCATTTTAGTCTTTATTACACAACATTTACACGCAACCACTTTAATTTGATATTACAGAAAAATGGACAAGTTCATAGTTCGACATTATAGAAAAAAGGAAACACTTCATCAAATGAAATCGAATTATATTAGTTTTGCATGCTTAATTCTCGAAGTATATTAATTTTGCACTCTTAGTCCTCGTATTATATTAATTTTGCATGAGATAATCTGAGAATTTTATCCTTTAAAATATATGTGTGTGAGTCACACATGTGCATTTTTCGTTAAATTTAACGTAGAATTGACGGAATATCCTGAACGTGCATATTTCTAAAAGTATTTATACCAAGTAAATTGTAAAAATTATTTGGGGACCAAACGTGTAAAATTGATATAGTTCCTAATATATTTGTGAGACGAATTGAAGACGATAATTCAAGTGTCATATGCAGCAGAATTCGTACTTTAGTGGATATAATAGGGTTCTAACTGAAAAGAGTAACAAAAAAAAGAAAAGAAAAAAAACAGAGAAGAGATACTCCTTATATAATACTCTTTTTCTTCCGATAAGAAGAGAAAGTATGGATGATTTGATTCTAGTCAACTAAGATTCTATCTAATCTTTATTTTTTGAATGAACAAGTTTGTTTATTTCCTTTGTTGTTCATTTTTATTGTCACAAATTTAATATTCCATTTGGTTTTAGAAAATGGAATGAGAAAAAAATAAATTTAATTTATATGTATTTATTAAATAAGATTACAAAATTTTATGGTCGTTACAGGATATAGTGATAATATGTTGGTGCAATGAACTATTCATTTCATATGTAATTTCATTTTACTAGAAATGAGGAGAAAAGATTTATTTTTTATTGTGATTTCCTCTCATTCTTCTTCGTTACTCCATCAACTACTACTTTTTATTAAATTTTAATTTATTTCCTCTCTCGTTCACTAACCTCCTACCAAACGGAAAATAACTGTTCTAACGAATGCTTTGTTGTACTCTTTAAACGAATATTATTAACACGTCTTTTTTTTTTTCCTTACGAGGCAAATAAAAGTTGAAACCTAGTTCTTGAAATGAGTTATTAAACATTTTCAATTTATGTGCCTCTATGTCGGCGTTATTATGTACCAACCATCATAGGTTATCATTTTTTATTATTTATTTGTGATGATCTTTTCTCAAAAGCCTAGAGAGTTGCTCATTCAACTTCTTCCGACTCGATATGTTTAAATTATTATTGTGACGCATAAATTTATGTAAAATTTTTGTATACATTAGTTATTCTAAATAATTTTAAATTTTTTATAATATTAATTTTCATAAATTATATTTTTATTTTATAATTTTAATTAAATTAAATAACATATTTAACATGTATTAAATTACATTTAAAAATCCGTACAAAACATAAGTTTAAACATTTTAACAAGGACGGAGGGAGTATATCGCTAGTACACAGATGGAGCTTCAGATGTGAACTTAATTAGGTTGTTGAAGATTATAAGAAAAGATCAAAGACGAATTAGTAGTGATCGGAAAATTTCATTCATGTAGATACCTTATATTACACAAGAATTGCTTAATAGGCTTATCACTTTAAAAAACAAGACAAGATTACGAGGATATAATATTTCACACTTTATACTTTATAATTTAATCTTACACAAAATTACTTAAATTGTACTTTATACTACACACACAGTTTTGAAACGAAAGATTTAATAATACTCCGTTTACTATTTATTATCGGAGAAGAAACGGTTGATAGTAGGCATGACTTCTGGAGGACGTGTTCGGAGAAATTTGCGAAGACCATGTTTACTATATTTCTCTCCCTCCTCTTCGTTTTCTAGTACTGCCGTTTTTCTATGTTCTTTATTTATCCTGCGCATTAATTATATATATACAATTAACAGCAATTAATAGATAAACAATTAATATTTGCTAGTTTTAAGCCAAGGCAAATATATCAGTTAATACAAAATAGATTTGTGATATTTTATAATTTAAAATTGAAGTGAAATATCAAATTCAACTTTTATATTTATATAAATTCATATCACAAATAAAATTATAAGATTTACAAATAGTACTACATTAAAATAAAAAATATATCTAAAACTAAGGAGTACCTTACTAAAAATTTAACCGGAAAAAATACTTATACAAATATGCATGTATAATATCGTTGGCAATTATGAAGGAATTAATTAATTATACCTGACTTCAGGGTTCATGAATACGTTCCTTGTGAGCTGAAAAACACACATCCCCGTTACGAAGGTCATTGCTGCCATCAAAGGATACACCTATATATTCATTTCAAATTTAACTCATCAATATATTAGCAATTACAATATTATATATTAAGAACTTCTTTCAAATGATTACTTTCGATACTTGATTTCCTTGGCCTCCGTTTATTTAAAAAAAAAAAAAAAATTTTTTTTGAAAAAACGTTTTTCGCATTTTTCACTGTTTGCTAGATGAAAATGTTTTCTGGAAAACGTTTTCCGTTGTTTGTAATGTCCACGGAAAATAAATTTTTTTTTTTTTCGATTCCTTTGTATTTCATTAAAATTTTTCGGAAAATGACTTACGGAGTTACAAAAGAGAAAACGTTCTCCGGATAAATTGGTGAAGTTCATCACTATATATATTTAATAATAATAAATTAATAGTAATTATGATATAAAATAACATAATAACATTAAATAATATAAATTAGTATTAAATAAATAAAATTTATATAATAATATAATAATAAAGAAATATTTAATATAAAAAATAAAATGAAATAATTATTCATAGTAAGTGATAAAAACCTTAATATACATAATAATAAAGTAGTAAAATTAATAATAATAATAAAAGTAGTAATACTATAAAAATCTAATAATATAAGAGTAATAATAGCATAATATGATAACATGCTAATAGAAATATAGAATATATTTATTGCAATAATATAAAGTAATAACATAAAAACAAATAAATAATAAAAGTAATTATAATAAGATAAATAGTAATTGTAGGAAATAATAGTTTCAAAATTTAATTATGATAATTAATAAATAATTTATTATCAATCAAACATCAAAAAATGATTTATTCGAAAAATATTTTTTTGAAAAATAATTTATTCGGAAAACAGTTTTTCAAAAAAAAATACTTTCTTTAGAAAATATTTTTTTTTAAAAAAATATTTTTCGGACAATAATTTCCTTGAAACAAAGGGAGTCTTAGTTGTTCACCGTATACTCATTAGGCAATTTGAAGAAACACAAAATAATTCAAGCTAAATTTGTCTTGTATTTGATGTTGTAACTTTACGATATCCGTCAGCTCATATATGTATCAGAACATCAGATGCATATTGTTTTGTCTGTTTTTCTTCTATACAAGATGTATATTATGCGGAGTATATTAAATCCAGTCCTTTTGGATTTGAACTTTCTATTAATTAATGAAAATTTTGTCATTTACAAAATAATTGTTCGAATAGATCGAGTTGAAATATATAGGATCCTTATCTATTTTGCATGGTAATCAACCGTATTAGGGAAAGAATATATAAATGAATTGTTACTATTTTAAATTTTTTTTTTCTTGGTTCTCGATACAATATTGATTTGTACCATATCTCAAAACTAGAAGCTTCATATGGACATTACCAAACAGTAGCATACAAATACATGTATACGCATATGTCAACATAATATTATTTTTAAATTTTTTTTTATTTGTATAATACTACTGTTACTATGATTTAGTTCTATCGGCAACTTCTTCTTGTTTGAAATATTTACAAGCTTTATGTATTAAAATTCCCCCACATCAGACATGATTTGTATTTAATCAAAAAAATATATTTAAGGGCGTGGATAAATATAGCGTTACTATTGTGATAAATATATAAACAAATAAAAAATGGACTCATAATAAATGGAAAAAGAAAAACACATAAATAAAGTTGAAAATGTATGATCATATACATAAAGGGCGAAAGTATGTTTGGGATTACCTCTGGTTTGATCCAACGTCCCATTGAATTCCAAAAACAGAGTAATATTTCTTCTCTCTTGATCAAAGAAATTTTGTATGTATGTATATATATGTATATTGTGGTATATGTTTACAGTGAACATACATATTTATACCAAGCTTTTGAAATTAAATTTTGTATGGTGTGTTTAGAATAATTCCAGAATTTGTTCCATACAATTTCAGTGGGCTGGGCGGGATTCAAATTAGGAGTATGATTTGAAGCAAAAAAAAAAAAAAAACCAGGAGCTGAGCCTCTTGTTTTTACTAATTTTCTAGACTAGATTTTTTTAATTTGCAAATAGGTCATTTGGGCGAAGTAGACTAGAATTTTTCTACATAGAATAAGATTTTGACCTTTTCTTATTTCTAACTCGTGCCGTCTCGTATAGTTGTACACTTCGATTAAAAATAGAGCAACTTGGCATGCCAAATTAGAGCCTATCCAAAATAACTTCCACGCGATATGATATGAATATTGACTCTCCCTCTTTGGAAGGATTTTTTGGGATGAAGGGGAGTTTTTTGGGTGGTGGGGGTGGGGGTAGGGGTGGAGGTGGGTGGGTGTTGCGTTAGATCGAAAGAAACTCTAAAAGTTTATTTCATTTCAAAATTCGGATTTACATTAGAGTTGTATAAAACTCAAATGATAAAACTCGCATTAAGTGGTACTTTATGAGTATATATCCAAATTTTTATTATTTATTAAGTAAAAAATAAAGTAATCGGAACAATTTTTTTTGACAAAGGCAAAATATTATAGCTAAAAAAATCTTTATCCGAAAGGGCTGGATAAATCTGAACAAATTTAATATTGAAGTAATTGAGTATGTTACATAAAAAGCATAAAAAAATGAGGTATTGAAGTATTATTATTTTAATATTGAAGTATTGCTTTATCCGAAAGTATTATTATTTTAATATTGAAATATTGAAGTATTGCTTTATCTGAACAAATTTAATATTGAAGTATTACTTTATCCGAAAGGGCTGGATAAAGCAATAGCAATAACATAAAAAGCATAGGAATAAAGAATGAGGTAAATAAATATATCGTAAGAATTATACATGTATAATTGAAGAAAGAAGAAATCATGGGAAGGGAAGACGAATATCAAACCTTCCTTCGAAAAGATCAAGGACGAAAAGTTTAGGAAAAATTATCATCCCTATTAGATTATCAGTTATAGTCTTAATTAAACATTAATAAATCTTCATTAAAGTGCTAGGCACTCCCTCAGCAGCTTCCATCTTGCTAGAACACTGCTTGTGTAAATGCCAATGATTCACTGGTATCTAATACCTACTACTACTACGAAAAATTATAAATCTTTTATTTTATTAAAGATCTAAAACTCTTATTTTTATGAGTGAAATTGTATCACAAAAAATTTTAAAAATAATATTATAAATCAAAATTTTCGTCGGTTCATATATTCTCTCAAACTTCTCTGATATATTATCCGCTTGTTACACATAATTCTATACGCAATGCATGCATATTTGCGTTTGCCATGAAACCTCCCACTGCAACCTGCAAGTGCCTGCAACGAATGGGTAAATAAACCGTATTGAATAGTTGGGTGCATGGCTTGGGCTGAAATATAGAAGAAATACATCTCTTCTAAACAAAACTAGGCCTAAATATTGGAGGATTATATTCACCAAATACTGTCGCAGGTAAAGTGGTAGTAGCACCCCAATTATACCCGACCCCCTTATTGCTCTCTTTCCTCTTTCTCTATCATCTGATCCCTACCTGGGTTTGACTAATCCTCGATTAGCTATTGAGTCCAGCATTATTTTAATTTTGAATAACAAAAATGATGAAATATCAAAAGAAAATGTAAAATCGTAAAGATTCAGATAATCAACCAAATTTTAAAATCATAACATATATGTACCTATAATTTATACGAGTATCATTTATCTGTCAAATTGAGTACAAATCAAATTTTTAATTGAGCGACTAATCACATGTAGGATAAAAACCTCTCTCTCATTTATATATATATATATATATATATATATATATATATAATTATTACTTTTAATATAATTCTTCTTCTTAACCCGTTCCTCGGTTAACGACTTACTGGTTTTACTACTCTATCCACGAATTTACTACCAACGCGACTAGAGAAATCTTGTAAGAATATGAATTATACTATAACAACAATAATAAACTTGGCTCTAATGCTAAGCCGAAACTCTAGTAAGAGATTAATTAAAATAAAATTAGATAAAAAATTATTAAAGAACTCTTCAGAATTAGAATATAAAGAAATTATTGAAAAATATAAAGTTTGGGAGATGCCAGCAGTATCTCCTAATAAAATATATATGATAAACATTTTTGATTTTAAATCAAAGAAAATTATTAAAATAGTAGAAAAAACTGTTCCTATAATAAATCAGTTGGAAACTATTCATATGTTTGATCCAGGTATATTAAAACATAAAGATAATTATAATTTTTTACATATTGGATTAGTTCAAATTAGCATTAAACCCTTAACAAGAGAAGGTTTAAATGCATGCTTAATGATTGCCTTAAGAGACTGTAGGCACAATCAATTTGATGCTTCATTATTAGGATTAGTTGAAACTAGTCTTTGTAATGGACCAATATTCTTTAATTGTTTTCCTGATTTTACTGTCTCTTTAACAGATAAAAATATTATTGATGTTTTAACTTTAAACATTAAAACACAGGGATATGATATGAAAAATTTAAGTGAACATATGGCTATCACTTACAGAATTTATTATAAAGTAATGAATACGTTAATACCAAAATCTAAAATTGAAAGTAATAAAGGAACAACAACTTTATTACAAATAAATGAAGATAAATCCAACATGATGGTTCCTAGAACTATATCATGGAAGGATGTTAATCATCCTTCTGATTGGTTATTATCTTCTGTCTCTCCTTCCGAACCTGTAAAAAATAATAATGTTGAGTCAATTATTCAAACTACTGAAGGAGATGTTTGTATTAATTTTGCTAGATCAGGCAGAAGATCTAGTTTTAGAATTTCTGAATTTGACAAGAGTTTTAGGACTTCTGTTAGTTCAGAAAGAAATGATAATGATATTAAATTTGAAGGTATCAAGGAATCTGATCAACAGATCCCTCATAGTATCTATAATAAGGATAAGAGACCGATGTCTCCAACGACCTCTGACATGAATTTTGATGTCATGGTTCTGGAAACAGAATTCTCTTATAATAGAAAAGATATTAACAATGATTTTATGAAAAATGAAAATAAAGATTTTAGAGATTGGTATTTTAAAAACCATTCTAAAGAAAAATTACAAGAATTGAAAAACAATTTTTATAATTATATAGATACTAATAAAATAGTTATACCTTTTATTGATTGGTATTTTCAAAATTATGATTCAAAAATTCAGATTTTGGAAAAATACAAAAAATCATGGAATACTTCTAAAGGAGTAGTTACTTCGGTACATCCTCCTCCTGTAGAGATAATTCATGATGATTTAAAGGTTAATGCTTTTAATAAATTAAGTAGTCAAAATAGTGACAATAATAAAATATTTAGTCAGAATAATTATACGAATCTTATTCTTCAAACTATAGGTTCTCAGCTTACAAGAGTTGAAGATAGGTTAGAAGAAAAAGAATTGGGAAAAAATGAAAATTTAATCACAGGAATTCAAACTCCTATTATTAAACCATTAATTAGGATGACACCAAAAGATTTCAAATTTACTTCTAAAACAGAAGATGAATTCATTATTTCTTTAACTAAAAAATTAAAAGATTTGAATATAAAAGATAATCATCTTAATGTTTTAAAACAAGATGAAAATTATAGTGAAATTGAGAGTGAAGATATTCAAGAAATTGAAAATCAATTCACTAATGAAAATTTAAATATTAATAAGATTGGAGGTAATTTTGGAACTCAAAAATCCCAAATCCCTCAGTCTACCAGCAGATACTATTATCCAAGGCCAACCCCGGTGGATTTGACTTTGGAAGAAGATAGTATGGTAGGACAGTCTTATTATAATCCGAAAGCCATCTATGAATGGAATATAGATGGGATGTCTGAATATCAAATTATTAATTATATAAATAGAATGATGATGTTTGCTTCTTCTGGTAGAATTAATGGGAATTCTGACTCGCAGATAGCTCAAATAATTGTTACAGGTTTTATAGGCCAACTGAAAGGTTGGTGGGATAATATCTTGAATCAAAATCAACAAAATGAAATTTTGAATTCAACAAAAATTATTAAATCTGTTGATCCTAGTACTAGTGAGGTTAAACCTTACCAACAAGAGGATGCAGTTTACACATTAGTCCAATCTATTATTAAACATTTTATTGAACAGCCTACTCAATTGGTAGATAGGA
Organism: Centella asiatica; assembly: GCA_014636745.2. Classification (NCBI taxonomy): domain Eukaryota; kingdom Viridiplantae; phylum Streptophyta; class Magnoliopsida; order Apiales; family Apiaceae; genus Centella; species Centella asiatica. Next base: position 22,316,520 of record CM025785.1, read on the forward strand.
GTAGAGAATTATTAATGAATTTAAGATGTCCAACCTTGACCCATTTTAGATGGTATAAGGATGTATTTCTTACTAAGGTAACCTTTAGAAATGATGCAAATTCTTCTTTTTGGAAAGAAAAATTTATTACAGGATTACCACCATTATTTTCAGAAAAAATTAAAACAAGACTTAGAAATAGACATGGAGGAATTAATATTCCCTATGATAATTATACTTATGGAGAATTAATCTCTGAATGCACGGCTGAGGGTTTAGCCTTATGCAATGATTTAAACCTGAAAGCCCAATTGAAGAAGCAGGGACTTACTAGTCGAAAAGAACTAGGAGAATTTTGTGGCCAGTTTGCTTATAACATTCCGACCTCTAAAATTAAAAAACCTGAGAGAAATAGAAATAATAAAAAACTTATTAAACCTTATAAAAAGAAATTTAGAAAATTTCAAAATGAGAAAAAAGATTTTAGGAAAAGAAAATTTATTAGGAAAAAGAATTTCAAGAAAAATGATAATAAATTTAAGAATGATGTCACATGTCATAAATGTGGTAAATTAGGTCATTATACTAATAATTGTTGGGTTAAGAAAAAGATCCAAGAATTAGATGTTAGTAATGAATTAAAAACACAAATAATGTCTATTCTGCTGAATTCTAATTATGAAAGTGAGTTAGATAATGATTTGCAAAATATTCAAGAAGATGATATTACATCTAGTTCAGATAGTGAGGTATCTGAAAATGATCATAACAATTGTAATTGTGTAAATGAGATAAATTATTATAAATCTATTTTAGATTTAAATGGTTTATCCATTAATGTTTTGTCAAAATCTCAAAATATGATTCTGGATATTATAGATAAAATTTCTGATCCAGAAGAGAGAAGAAAAACTTTATTACAGTTTTTAAATGATTATGAGAAACAACCTGAAGTTGATATTCTAAATAAAAAGAAATTAACTTATAATTTTCAAGAAATTATAAATAGGTTTGAAACACCTAAACGAGAGATTACTTTTAATGATTTGAAATAAGAAATTAATGAGTTAAAATCTGAAATCAAGATTTTAAAAAATAGAATAGAAGTTTTAGAAAATTATTCCTATGAGGAAGAAGAACTTAAATCTTCTAAAGGAAAAGAAATAAAAATTGATGAAGATTAATCTACTGATTATTTAAATGTTTTGGATAAATTTACATTCCAAAAATGGTATATCTATATTACTCTTGTTATAAATGAAGAGGTAAGTTTTAAAGTTATTGCTCTAATTGATAGTGGGGCAGATTTGAATTGTATTAAGGAAGGTATAGTAGTACCTATTAAATATTTTGATAAAATTAAAACTGGACAAAGATTAACTACGGCAAATGGTGATAGAATGAATTTAAATTATAAATTATTTAATGTTAATATATGCAATGTTGGTATATGCATTAAAACAAGTTTTGTTCTTGTTAAAGGGTTAAGCCAGATGTTAATATTAGGAACTCCTTTTATTAACATGATTCAACCTATAACTACGATAGATTCTACAGGTATTTTTACTACTCTAAGTGGTGAAGAGATTATTTTTAGATTCATTATTAATCCTCAGACAAAAGAAATAAATGAATTAAAAGAAAATCTAGTTTTTAAAGAAAAACAAATTAATTTCATTCAGAATGATTTAAAAATAAAAAATATAGAAACACAATTAGAAAATCATAATATAAAATATAGAATTAAACAAATAGAAGAAAAAATAAGGAAAAATTTATGTAGTGAATTACCAACAGCTTTTTGGAATAGAAAAAAGCATGTAGTAGATTTACCTTACGAAAATGATTTTAATGATAGGTTAATTCCAACAAAGGCCAGACCTATTCAAATGAATAAGGAATTTTTACAATTTTGCAAAAAAGAAATTCAAGGATTAAAAGAGAAATCCTTAATTAGAGATAGTAATTCTCCTTGGAGTTGTGCTGCATTTTATGTTAATAAAAATGCAGAAATAGAAAGAGGTGTACCAAGATTAGTTATTAATTATAAACCTTTAAACAAGGCTTTAAAATGGATTAGGTATCTCATACCTAATAAAAAAGATTTATTAAAGAGATTAAATGAGGCTTATATCTTTTCAAAATTTGATTTAAAATCTGGATATTGGCAGATTCAGATTAATGAAAAAGATAAATATAAGACTGCTTTTACAGTCCCTTTTGGACATTATGAATGGAATGTTATGCCTTTTGGCTTAGAGAATGCTCCATCTGAATTTCAGAATATTATGAATGATATCTTTTATCCTTATTCTAATTTTATAATTGTTTATATTGATGATATTTTGGTTTTCTTCTAAAAATTTGGAAAATCATTTTAAACATTTAAATATTTTCATAAATATTATTCAACAAAATGGATTAGTTCTTTCTGAGAAGAAAATGAAATTATTTCAGATTAAGGTAAGATTTCTTGGTCATGAAATAAGTGAAGCAAATTATCTTCCTATAAATAGATCTATTGATTTTGCAGAAAAATTTCCTGATGAAATCAAGGATAAGACCCAATTATAAAGATTTCTTGGAAGTCTTAATTATATAGCTGATTTTTATAAAGATTTAGCAAAAGATAGTGCTCCTTTGTATGATAGATTGAAAAAGAATCCTCCAGCCTGGAATGATGAACATACTAAGGCTGTTAGAATGATAAAACTAAAAGTAAAGAAAATTCCATGTTTGGTCTTAGCTAATCATAATTGGAAGAAAATTGTTGAGACAGATGCTTTTAATATAGGTTATGGAGGGATTTTAAAACAATTAAATCCAATTACTAATAAAGAAGAATTGATTAGTTTTAATTCTGGTAAGTGAAATTCTGCTCAGATGAATTATGCTACTATTAAGAAAGAAATGCTTTCAATAATAAAAAATATTTCAAAATTAAAAAATATTTCAAAATTTCAAGATGATTTATTAAATCAAGAATTTATTTTACGAATTGATTGTAAAGCTGCTAAAGATATTATTGAAAAATATGTTAAAAATCTTGTTTCTAAACAAATATTTGCTAGATGGCAAGCCATATTATCCATTTTTGATTTTTCTATTGAATATATTAAAGGAGATCAAAACTCCTTGCCTGACTTTTTGACAAGAGAATTCTTGTAGGGAATTATGTAGGACCATCTAAACGAGGTGGTCAATCATCATCATCTTCAAGAGGCTCTTCCCGAGGAAGAAACCCCAGAGGGAGGGGTAGGGGAAGAAAAATTATTATTAATGATATTTATTCAATAGAAGATAATTATGGACATGTTCCCCTAACATATGAGCAAAATTATCCCACCACACCTTCAAATTATAAAACAATGAAGGAAGTAGCCATTGAGGCTCATATGGATGAAAAAGAGAAAATGAAGGATTTAATTCAACATCCTCATTATGATTATCTTATGATTATAGAAAATGATTGCAAATGGGCAAGTGAGCCATGAAAGATTGCAAATAAATATTTTGAACAAGGAATATATGTTCCCAATCAGGCTCAGAAAACAAGAGTCCAATATGAAATTATTCTAAGTGAAACAACTTCAGTATTCTTTCAACATAAGAGGAATGCTTATAATTCCATTGACTTTTCAAAAGCCAAGATTATGAAAATTATTTCCTGGCAAGAATGGGGTTCCAGTCCAGGGCAATTAAGGAGGTATGTAGATCCAGATACTCCTGTAAAATTATTTTATTATAACTATTGGAATTATATGGAGGCATGACAATATGCTTTTTTATACCAGAACCCGCAGAGAAAACATTCGTGGTTCTTTATGTTTAATAATGATTTCCAATGGGAAGAAATTCCTAATTGGTTTTTAAATTATTGGGAGCGCATTGGCCCAACCAGGGCGTTTTTAACATCTGAATTATCTTCATTATTTGAGGCTTATGCCCAATTGCGTCCACAATTAAGGAATGCAAAATTATCAGCCTCTGTAAAGGGAAAAAAGGCTTTATTATTATTTGTTGCTCAGTTTAAAATTTCATGGATATGACATTGGAATTATACTGCTATTATGGATGATGAAGAAGATTTTCCTTATTTGGGAATGAGCTATTATTTCAAATGGTGGCCTAAATTTCAAACAGGGTCTGTGTCCAAGGAGATATGCAATATTTGTACAACATATCAAAATGAAGCAATTATGGAATCTCCCCACTTAAAAGAGATTTCGTATGAAAAACAAATTAATCTTAATCCATTGGCAATTATAAAATTTTTAGAGGATTCCATGAAAAAGAAGGAATCATCCTCTCCAGAACAACTACAATTAAGAATCCAAAAGACATTGGATATAATTATGGAAGGGGTAGCAACTAATTCCTCTAAATTTCAAGAGGATTCCTCGATGAAGTCCAAAAGCTCTAAAGAAGCTATGGAAATTTTGGGAACTCAGGATTCCAAAGCAGAATAAGAAGATGCTTAGGATCCGTATGAAGAGTTCAATGCATCTGAAGAAAGCAAATTGCAGATTATCTCTCTCCTTCGCAAGGAGAAACAGCAAGGAAAGTCTCCAGCAAAATAATTGAACTTACAGCTGGAAGGATGAATCATAGCATGATGGGATAGTTGGGACCCAGATGAATGATGAAAATTGAATTATTAAAGGAAAAGTAGATTCCATTGGCAGATTATTTCTTACTTTTATTATTAAAGGTGTAATGTGACTTAAAGCAGATTCTTGGTGTCTGCAATTATATCTTATTTCGAATCCGTGAGGAAAATTTTATGTATTTATAGTAGTTCTCAGTTAGGGAGGAGGCAAAACATGAATTAGAACTTAGAGTTCATAAAATATCTCTCCCATTGTAAAATTTTAATATCATAAATAAGAAGAAGGAGTTTCAAGCTTCCATTTCCATCTTTGCATTTTTAATTATTTATCAATTATCATGGAAGGCTCAAGTAAATTTTCCTTTAAATTATCTTGTGTCTTTTATTATTGTTTTTTTTTTATTATTGTTGTTTATTATTTATCACCTGGGTTAGGATTTGTTATATATATATATATATATATATATATATATATATATATATATATATATCCTTGTATTACTCATACTTATATATAATTCCATAGGAAATCATATACTCGCACAGTTTTCCAATATAAGTTACTTAGAAATTTGTGTTAGTCAATTTAACTATTATTTGACTTTAAAATTATACATATACATTTATAATTATAATTATAATAATAGGTTATTATTGAAAATTGTATAAACTTTCTTATGATTATAATTTTGTAATATATATATACATATATATATATATATAATATTTAAATAGGTCAATTTTAACTAGAAAATTTTTATCTTTGGGAAGGGAGAGAATATAATCTACTCATGATGCGTAAGATCCGATATACCATACGTCGAGTCATTGAGGTTTTTGATCACAGTTTTGTCTTGTTACGTTTCCAAAGGTGACTCACTCCGATCGGATTAGTAAAGGGGTGAAAGTTGATGTTTGCATTCCACTTTTGAAACCTGATATTTCAAGTACAAGAACGCACTAGAGTAGTATTTTTCTCAAACAAAGATCACTGCTCTTATCTTTTTTGCTTATTTTACAAGTTTTCCCAACTACGTTCACTTTTTACACTTTCTAAAAACACAAAAAGTAATTCCTAAACCAGATTATTTGTATCCATTTTTGGGTATTTGATCGAATTAAGAAAATTTTCATATGAGGTGCTGAAAGAACTAGCCAAGTCCTTGTGCTTGTTCCTAAAATTCTGATAGATAATGGATGGGGCGAGTAAAAATTAAGGTAACTTCGCATGTTATATTACAAGAATTTAGCGACTGCTCGTTGTAGTAGTTTACATTCACTTCCCATTTTCTTAACTTAAAACCCAATTTCATATTCTCAGGAATAAAGACAAATAATGCCCAACCCAGTCTATGGATTAATAATCCAATACTATTATGTTTCAAAGTTTGTGTACCGCTTGCATAAATTTGAGTATATATAAACACAGAATTATCCATAAATGTAAATAGGAAATGTACAAAAGGAATACTTGGATGATTATTAAGAGAAATACATTAGAACATCATCATATCATTATTCTACCGTCTTTGATATGCCACGATATGTGGGATTATGGGAAAAGTAGTACTCCCCCACTGTTTACTTCCACCAAAATCTACATTCTGTCTTTCTAACACATGGAAATAATGAAAAAGCCAAATCCCCACTAGTCTACTACCAGTTCACACATCACCAAACTTGAATAATGCATTTCGATCTCTACACTTGTGTTTCAGTTTCAACACTTCAACCTCCTCCATTACTAGTCTATGGTTAGGTCCCTTTTCGTAAGCGATCGCTTCTGCCCTTTATTTCAATTATACAACGGGTTTACTTTCTCGAGTAACAAGGGTCCGTCGTCATGTAACCAAAACGAGAGTTGTTGGGATGTTATGGTCACTTTCCAAAACAATCCCGCCTGGCCATTTTATTTTCTTTTTTTCTAACCAAAACTTTGCTTCAAGATACAAAAACTATGAAAGAAGCAAGAGAAATGTGTAGAACTACTTACATTGTTTTAAGTATCTAACTACCAGTAGGTAAGCCATCTAGAAATTCCAGTAAATTCCCTTCTCCACATCTCTTTCGTTCTCTTAAATACACACATTACATCTTTTTGTCAACCAATAAATTGTGAACCTCGCCATTTTCATGCCCTGAAAATATAATTCATACCAGAAGCCGAGCTTTTACGTTTTGCGTTCGTATATGAAAATTTTCAACTTTTGTAGTGTTCATCTGTGCTAGATATCACGAAAATGAAGATTATCATCTCTGCTTTTGTCTTCTTTGTGCTCTTTTTTTATGCAGGTAAGTAGATACATATATTTGTGAGAAGTTTCTGTTTGGAAATGCATATTCTTTGTTTAATTTTCTTATACGGTATATGTTTCTGAAACATTGCAGCTGCCTACGATCCCTTGGATCCAACTGGTAACATAACAGTTAAATGGGACATAATGTCGTGGACGCCGGACGGTTATGTGGTGAGTGGACGTCCTGCTTTTACTAGTCCTAACATCAAATGCCATTACTACCAGCTAATATGATCCTGCTGCAAAATTACGAAAATTTTAAGAAGGCGAATAATTCATCATAGGTGTAACTAGACTGAACACCTACAAATATTTTCCTTATTATTTGGCATGGCGAAAATTTGATGAGCTTTTTTCTTTGTTTCTTCCTCTACAGGCCGTGGTGACAATGAACAATTTCCAGATGTTCAGGCACATCATGAGCCCAGGTTGGACCCTGGGGTGGACATGGGCTAAGAAAGAAGTGATATGGTCAATGGTAGGGGCTCAGACTACAGAACAAGGAGACTGCTCCAAGTTCAAAGGAAACATCCCACATTGCTGCAAGAAAACCCCCACCGTGGTTGATTTGCTCCCCGGTGTGCCTTACAACCAACAGATCAACAACTGCTGCAAAGGCGGCGTCCTGGCGTCATGGGGCCAAGATCCGGCAGCTGCTGTCTCATCCTTTCAGGTGAGTGTCGGTCTAGCTGGCACATCAAACAAGACGGTGAAACTCCCCAAGAACTTCACTTTGTTAGGGCCAGGACCAGGCTACACTTGTGGCCCTGCTAAGGTTGTTCCTCCCACTAATTTTCTCACTGCAGATCGCCGCAGGAAAACTCAGGCTTTGAGTAAGTTTATTTCATAATCACAAGTATCAAACGATTGTTTTTTTTATAACTTCAGATTATTACAATTGAAACTATTCTAGACATTCCACTAAAATGACATCTAACAACTTGTTCAACACGGACCCAGTTTCTAAACGAATGTAAACATTAAAAAAAATCCAATTCATTGAGGTTAATATAATTTCTAATGCAATGTCTGATCTACTTTATGCAGTGACATGGAATGTGACATGCACTTTTTCACAGTTCCTAGCCGGAAAACACCCTTCCTGTTGTGTTTCTTTCTCATCTTTCTACAATGAAACAATCACCCCTTGTCCTTCTTGTGCATGCGGTTGTGAGAACAGAAACAAATGCGTCAAGTAAGCTAGAAGTATTTCCACTTTCTGAACTCATGTATAGAAAGAAACTATACATACATACATACATACATACATACATACATGCACATGATCCAATTTAATCTCTAATGGTCAATGATGATGCAGGAGCGATTCAAAGCTTCTCAGTGTGGTGGGCGTAAATACTCCAAGAAAAGACAACTCACCGCTACTACAATGCACACATCATATGTGCCCAGTCCGAGTGCACTGGCATGTGAAGCTTAACTACAAGGACTACTGGCGAGTAAAGGTTGCAATAACTAACTTCAATTATCGGCTGAACTACACCCTGTGGACTCTCGTCGTTCAGCATCCTAATCTCAACAACGTAACTCAAGTTTTCAGCTTCGACTACAAACCTCTAGTTCCCTATGAGTCCATCAGTGAGTAAAAAAATTCAGGAAAATTTATAGAGAGCTTAGGGGAGAAAATAAACTTTATGCTACTAATATAATCTGGTTGTTATTTTCATATACAGATGACACAGGAATGTTCTATGGCACAAAATTCTATAATGACCTGCTGATGGAAGCAGGTCCATTTGGAAATGTTCAGTCCGAGGTGCTTCTTCAAAAGGACCAGAACACGTTCACGTTCAAGCAAGGGTGGGCATTTCCAAGGAAAGTTTACTTCAATGGCGAAGAGTGCATGCTTCCGCCCCCAGACACGTACCCATTCCTTCCGAATTCTGCCCATGGAAACCTAATCAGCTACTGGACATTAATCAGTTCAGCAGTCTTATTGTACCTTGTAAAGTGATCATCTTTTTTACCAATTTGACATGTTGGAAGTTTTGAAGCTCGGGAGACCCAGCCAGGTAAACAGAGTTATGAATTCTTTGATAGAACAGAGTATTGCATCAGAATTTAAACAAGTTACCGTTACAATCTGATTTCTAAGAGTAGCATCTTTGAAACAAATTTGTCGGAATGTCTCTATTTATTGTTAGAATATCTCTGTAAATAGAGATGTACTTGCAATGAATTCCAATATATCTTTTGAATCCAATGATTTTATTTTTTGTGCACGCACATGTGTTGCAAACTGAATTAAAGTCTCATAGCGAGTTATGAAAAGAATTTATTCGTAATCAAGAGAATTATTCATAATCGTTATCTGCATATTGATTTAGTTTTGAGACTTAATTTGTTGTCTTGTGGAAGTAAATTATCTTTAAACAAGCAAAAAACTCTAATAGAATGGAGGTAAAGAAAGTGATCTACACTCTAGAAAACCTCCATTATTATGTACTAACATTCTAGCGCTATAGAAGGTAAATCTGTATCATCTATGTTTTATTAGATAACAGGGAACTCTTCAAATGGGAATTTGCAGTAGGTAAGAATATGATATATAAAATGATTTATATGGTATACTGTGAATAAAACAAAACTGTAATGTAACTCTAAATTTTCTGTCTGGGCAACTTTTATGCTTATTACAACTTTAGTAACACTATGGACTTGAAAATTTCTACGAGCAATACTATATATAACAAACACATGATACAACAGTTACAGCAACCAACATGGGGAACAATTCACCCACATATGAAAAGTAGATTCTGATATGTTTGTTCAAATGCGCACCTGAACCCATGTGAATTTCTAGACATCCATTGCTTACGCGCACAAAACCACTAATTGGCTTCTAGAATTTCTATGGTTGAATATGATGAAGAGAAACTCCAACCAATAGAAATTCTCTGTTGGTTACATGTTACCAAAAATATGGAAAGAGGACTGCCAAGGATGACAACAGTGTGATCGTCAAAGTGAGCAAGGAGATTTCTATCCGTGGACTGGCATTTGGCAAATATGGATAGGCATCCGGAGGCGGCATGACACAATTATCACCATTGAAATAAACCCTTCGAGGAAAAGCCCAACCCTTCTCAAAAGTGAAAGTTGCTGAATCTTTTCGGAAAAGTAGTTCTGACTGAACATTCCCTAGGGGGCCAGCTTGTGAGAGGAAGTCATTATAGAACTTAACACCCCATAGCATAGCTGTATCATCTGTTCAATCAAAACGGAGAAGGAACTGTTAGATCACATCTGAGCTCCCAGTAACGTTTAGGAAACCACGTAGTGTCCATCTGTGAGCTGATTTGCATATTAAGAGGCTAAGCTGTGCACAATACATATATGTGGTATCAAACAGTACAGATAATAGAAATTAGTATGCAATTATTTAAGGTTAGCGTTGTTAATATCAATATCAAGATTAAAATTGTAATTAATAAGAAAAATAAAAATTACTACTATAAATTTTATCTCTCATGTCATATAATATGTATATACCAGGTGATGAGCCAACTAAACATGTAATATTTCTTCTAACAGTTCCAGAATAAGCTTTCCAAAATATATCCACATGATAGATACAAGCATTGATGCATAATAGAGTTCTTACTTATTGCGACATAAGGAGTTAGTGGCTTGTAATTGAAGCTGAATATCTGAGTCAGGTTGTCGAAGTTGGGGTGTTGAACAACGAGGTTCCACTGTGAATAGTTCATCCTGTAGTTGAAGTTTGTAACTGTCACCTTCACCCTCCAGTAGTCCTTGTAATTTAGCTTTACATGCCAATGGACTCGGATTGGGCACATATGACTTGTGCATTGGACCAGAGGTGCATAGTTATTCTTACTAGGGCTTGAAACAACTGAAGCTAAATAAGGCGAGTTTGCGCTGGAAGTTGTAAAGATATTTACATTAGTTTCAGTTTTATAAGATAAATTAGTATTAATACCAGTACCAAAATGAAGAGAAGGAATGACAAAAGTTAAGAAAGAACATACTTTACGCAGCTCCCTGGATGAGTATTATTGTTTTGGCAGCCACAGGTACATGTAGGACAGGGTACAATTGTTTCATTATAGAAAGATGACAAAGAGACACAACAGGTGGGAGTTTTCTGAGCCAGGAACTGTGAGTATGTGCAAGTAACATTCCACGTCACTGCCAAAAATCAGGTGCGATGATAAGCCAAATGCAAAAATCTTTCAAAGGCTCCAACCGAAAAATAGCTTAAATGAATAATATGTCCAAATGTTCAATATTCAACCAATAAATATGCCTTTAAGGAGAAGATCCAAAGTCATTGGATCTCGTATATGGGAACCACATACATCAAAAGGTTAGAATTTTTACTGATAAGTGTTTTTCCATTTTTAGGGCATTCCATCATGTTCATGGTGTTGAAACAGTACAGATTGAAGACACAAAATTAGCCTTTTTGCTAGGGAAGTTAATAAACTGTACTTACTCATAGCTTGTGTCACTCTCCGTCCATCGGCAGTAACAAATTTAGTAGGTTTGACAATTTTGGCGGGCCCACAGGTATAGCCAGGACCTGGTGCTTTCAAGGTAAAGTTCTTAGGCACTTTAACCGTCTTGTTGGTGGTCCCTGCTGCACCAACACTAACCTGGAATGAGCTTGCAGCATTGGATGGATCTTGCACCCATGAGTTAAGCACTCCACCCTTGCAGCAATTCGCAATTTGCTGGTTGTATGGAGTTCCTGGCAATAAGTCAACAACAGTTGGATCCTTTTTACAACAATGTGGAATGTTCCCTTTATATTTGGAACAATCCCCTTGCTCCGTGGTTTGAGCACCCACCATGCTCCATATCACTTCTTTCTTAGCCCATGTCCATCCCAATGTCCAACCAGGAGCTTGAATATGACGATATTGCTGGAAGTTGAACATTGTAACAACAGCCTATACATTTCACATGAGCAGTTGGTCAGATGTTTATTTTAGGGAATGGAAATCAATAAGTTGACACAAATTTTTTTAGGATCTGCCGGCGGCCATTACGAAAGTCTTTTCTGGTGCACTTTTTAAGCAAAGAGTAATTTGACGAGTTAACCAGTTGATTTTAACTAAAGGTCTTTTCTATAATGCCCAAATAGTTGAAAGTGATGGACAATGGTTAAGATCCAAAAACCTTGAAGTTTTCAAGATCTTGATGAACTCGGGGCCCTTTTTCTGTGGGGAGGAGGGATAGGGAGAAAAAGTATTACCAAGGTCAATTAATTTAAGATCAGCGAATGCCAACACTTACAACATATCCATCAGGAGTCCAGCTGATTACATCCCATTTAAGTGTAATGTTTCCATTTGGATCAAGTGGATCATAGGCTTCTGAAATTTAAAAGAAAAATAAGCCAAAGGTTAAAACTCTTTAGTACAATTGAGCAAAGATTTGTAAAGTATATTCTCGAAGACATTTATAATGTGTATCCAAATAAAGAAATCCATAACTCATGCGTCAAACAGATTAGGAAGAACGACAATGACTATAACTTTAACCGATGGCGTTTTGGCTAATTCCAAGGTGTGGAAAACTAAACATAAATTCTCTGAAATTCATGTGAAGAAGCTGTTAAACAAAAAACACAAGTCATCATTTATTTATTTATTTATTTTTCACGCATTTCTGTACCTCTTATGGAAATGATTAGTTTTCATCACTGTAACAGAGTAGTACTCCACATAATATCCAATGAACAGATCTGATTAATTATTGATTTAGGACTTGGGAAAATAAAATATCTAGAGTAAAATTAGACTCTAAAGAATTTACAATAACCCAAAAAAAAAAAAAAAGATATAAAGAAGTAAATCATTATCAGTGAACTACTTGAGAACTTTATCCTCTCAAATAATTAATATCAAAATTCTTGATTTCACTAAACTTTCTATGCATAAAACAAGTTTAATAAGTAGTTATACCATTCAAGAAACAGACATCATATCATTATCAACTCCACATTTCAATCCGGCCCATTTGCAGATCATAATCTCTGAAATATTTCAACCCATAGCTCTTAAACATTTATTCTTCAACACCCAGAATCGAAAAGACTCCACACTTTATCATTACTTGGCCAAAAAAATAATGGAGGAAAAAGAAAAGAAATGTACAAACCTGTGGAAGTGAAGCTGAAGCTTGATAAGAGGAAGAGCAGAGCAATTGCATAGATTAAGAATTGAGTAAGAGATCTGAAGCAAAAACCCATTTCTAATTTCAGATTTTCTTGAATGATTCTTGATGTTTAAGCTCAAGATCTGCAACTCTCAGAAGTGAAGAGAGAGAGAGAGAGAGAGAGAGAGAGAGAGAGAGAGAGAGAGAGA